>NQII01003723.1:10307-80201 GCA_002778355.1 Clitarchus hookeri | reverse complement strand
GGGGGCCCGCGGCAATACTGCCAAACACTGTCAGCCCTTTTCTAGCGTATCTCACCTCGGCACGTGTCCATGTTCTCACGCGTTTTACTCGGTGCGTCGGCAATTTGCTAGCTTAATTCTGCATTTTTCCCCCGCGCGTGTCAACTGCCTGTCCGCCCCCGGGCCAGCCTGGCCTCGCGGCATGTGTCTACTGGGGGGCCCTGGTGGGGGTCTGTGACAGCGGCTGTTCTGAATACTAACAATATGCTGCACGCAAAAAAAAGCATATTCAATATTTTTGGTGAGAAAGTAGCTAGTTAAAGGGTTCTGTCTTTCTGCAGTTATTTTGTACATTTGAGGCCTCAAAATGCCTGAGCTTTAAGGTCTTACTCATGCTCACTCACCACTTGCCTCATTACTTCTACATGAGAGGGACTCAACTGGTGTGCAGTCTTTCCATTAGCAACTCACCTGAATATGACTTTAAGCATTGACTCTATATTTTTATGACATTCTAGTAAAGGTAAAAGTGAGATGTGTGGCTAAGAAACACACTAATGTTTCTATATAGAAAATTTAACAGCTGAAATTGATTATGAAAACATCTGTTTCAGACATTTTCACACCCAAGTAATTTGTGTAGTTGAAATAACTTGAAACATGTCTTTGGGCACAAAGCATTTTTAAAATGCTTTTCGTGTTAAGACACCACTTCAAAATATCCAACAATTTTTGAACAACGTGTTTTCTACCAAACCTCTGCAACACACTTCATGGGCCAGCCATGCCAGCCTTAACCCTGTGTGATGCTTTAATAAAATGGCAGTATGTTTTTTGGCTAACTGGGACATCTCATAATAGGTGACAACAAAGCATCACAAATTGTTTGTGCCTTTGAGGCTGGGTCAGGATGAATGAAATGAGAGGAGGCTGATGTGCACTTGAGCTGGCTAGCTGTCATTCTAATAAGCCTGGAGAATGAGGTGTGACAAGATGTGGGCAGAGAGACAATGAAGTGCAGTGGTGGGCTTTGGAGTACACTGGGAAAACTTGTCAGTGTCCACTGTGTTCCTTGCTTATGAAAAATCTGGGATTGGAACCTGGATTGCAATGATGTGAAGTTGGCATAATTATTTCACAAACTGCGTGACAACTAAACTAACAAAAAATAATTTTCTCAATTTTTGTAGTGTTTAGCAGATTTGCACATGTACTATTTAACATTGGGTTTAACATTCTACTGAAAATACCAGTAAAAGAGGCCTGACCTTGAGCAAAGTGTAACAGAAGCAATTCCATTTTCATCTAGCTACAAAAAGTATACTTTTTAACATATCCAAAATCCAACAAAATCCGGTCATGGGAAATGAGCCAAAACATTAATTTGCAAGATGGCTGCCAATTACATGCAGTGGATTAATAATATTATTACAAACTTTTGTTACAAAATAATTTGCCAGGGAACAAAGTAAAATATTGTACTTATCACATTATCAATTTATATAATTTTTTTTAAACTATGGCAATGATACTGATGTACAAAAAGTGTTATCAAATGTACATATTGATTGCTATTGTAGTTCTGATTAAATTATGTTTTCATATGTTATTTTGAAAGAGTACTCGGGATAAAAATAGTTGGTCAATATCAAAGTTTTCTGAGGAACTTTCAACTTATTTTTGTAAAGTGTTTTTGCATCCTTGTTCTTGGCAAATCCCACTAGTATTAGTACATGATAGACCAATGTTTTTGCAGCCACAACATAGGTTTTCACATTTTGTTGTACATTTACAATGTATGGTGGCAAGTAAAGATCTTGTAGCTAGTGGTAAGTCAGTTGTCTTAGGAAAGTATTGATTGCTTTACACAAACCATCCCCATATACAGGCATCCTCTATGTATGCCTCATGTTTCCACTGCAGATTTGATAACTACGTAGATAATGGTATTTCACTGCTGATTCTGTTGATGGAAGCAGTTCTGTTTTCACAAATGTTTTGGATGAAGCAACTTTTTCTTTGAAGGTTCGGTAGTGCAATTCTTTCAGTGTTTCAATTTTTCTTCCCCCAAACAATAACAACATAACTTTTCTTCCTGCACCTTCAATTTTAGTTGTGCTCTTCTTTGGTTCACAGAATATGTGGCCAACAAGCTTTTTGTATGCTGTCATCTCTTCACCATGTATATAGGATGTAGAGTCATAGTTTGTATAGGTATGAAGGAAAAGTAAATGTCTGCAGATTTGTTCTAAAAATCCTTTTGAATAGAAAAAATATTATACATTTTTCCTTCACTTTTTCATTGTCCAATGTCACTTCAAAAATGCAATGTAAATCTGTTGTTAATAGTGTGGTACAACAGTAAAATTAAAAGATCAACATCCTCCCTGACAACAACTGTATCACGATGCTGAGAGATCTCGACTGCTTCTCTAACGATTGAAAGATCACTACCACCTTTAGCGAACATGAATATCATTTTTTTGTGTAGATGGTGACATACAAGTGCAATTACTTTATATTTGTTAGCAGTATAAAGAAGTTTGCCCTTCTTCCATATGAAAGCTGTTTCTGGAATGGAATTTGCAATTGATGTTAGTTTTTTTTTTAACACCTTGTCTGCAATGCTCACTAAGACAGTGAGCATTGCAGACAAGGTGTTGGAGGCCCAGAAGAATTTTTCCCATCAAACAACTGATGCTCTTCATAATTTTTACATGTGAAATCAATGTAAGATAGAGCTATTGTATCATCAGTAACCCTTGTTGCTATTGTAGTGGTGACTACAGAGGCCAAGTCTATATTTTACATGGCATTAATGTTTTGCTGCTTAGTATTTCCATTTAGGTCACAATCTAATTTTTTTGTTTATTTTTGGCTTTGTGTTAAAGTTATTGGAATTTTGAGTAAAGTGTAAAGTTATATGTAATGTGACCACCAAAACTGTAATGCACTGAAAACAGTTTTGCATGTTATTAATATTGGGTAACCTATGTAATTTTATATTTTTAAATCAGGATTGTTAAGTTTGTTTTTAAAGACCGGGTCAGAATATGTTCAATATGTTTATTTGTCCAAGGAAATTAAATCTCAAAAATAAATAAGATGTGTTTTAAAAATGGAAGAGCCTCAGAATTTATTTGCTGTCAACATGCCTAATCCACAGACATTTGCAAGTGCAGTGATAATTTCTTTGTAAGACATAGCGTAAATTTAATTGGAGAAATGTCCACAAATGTGAGCGTACCTAGAAGCCAAAAGACTCCAAGTTCTATTGCGAATTAGTCGTTGGCAATAAATAAATTTATGGATCCTACTAGTATTATAAATGCAAAAGGGTCTGTGTATGTTTGTTACCACTCAGCTCCATAACGGCTGAACGGATTTTGATGAAATTTGGTATGTAGGTACTTTAGGTCCTGGAATAGGACATAGGATACTTTTTATCCTGGTAAATTGTACGGGTCCTTTGGAATAACAACAAAGCGTAATTCTACAATGGCTGGGAACGTGACCAAACTCAGCTCCATAGCGGCAGAACAAATTTTGATGAATCTTGGTGTATTCTGTCTTATATAAGTTGGCCAGATTCTGACAAATCTGCGAAAGTAGCACCACTCTTTACATCTGACTATGTATCCTTCCGCCATCAGCCGATCGGCCACATGGCAACAATGTTGTTTATTTTCATGTTGTCATTATCAGCCGATCCCCTTGTCAATGTACTGTTCGTGGGATGTTTTAGGCAAACTTGCTACTCAGAAATACGTAGCTGTGATTGTAGTAATAGTAATGTTTACATAAATCATTAATCAGTAAATTGTTATGTTAAAAGGCAAAAATATAATTAATTAATTAAAATTTAGGAACTACAAAACATTGTAATGCTGAACAAATTTTAAGATATCTTAGACTGACATCTGTCTAAAAAAAATTAGTAGGTTATAAAAGTAAAAATGTAAAATCTTGCAAAAAAGGTAATATTTGCTAACTCTTTTTTATTTGTCCGAGACAGTGAATTTGGGATAACATTTGCGAAACGGTAGTTGCAGCTATTGTCACACGCTGGACATTATAGCTAATATATTTGAGTTGGAAATATGTGACATGGAATAATGTTAGAATTGCTTAACAACTATTCACACGTGTCCCACTTTCTTAGGAAACAAGAAAATGGATTTCCGGAGAACAATATGGCGTATAATTTACGTAGGCGGATGATTACCTGCCAAATAGAAATTACTAGTACTCAAAACCACTGTACACAAAATATACGTTACTTTAAAAATTATGCAGAACTCGCAAAAAATAAAACTATTGGTATCTGTTCTTAAATTTGTATATGTCGCATGTGGAAGGCTTTTTTTTTGTGGCTGGCAATGCTTCAGAAAAAATCCGATAGATAGCGCGCACATCCTGTCCAGAGCGAGGTCTGAGCCGCTTATTTTGCTCAATAGATAGCGTATTTTTAAAGTTGACTGTTCTTCTATTACTGGCTCGGAACAACACGAATTTGAAATATATTTTGTTAAGTTATTATTAGAAAAAATAATTCAACAATATTATACAATATTTCTGTATGCTTTTGGAATTAATATCAAACATGTAATGAAAGTGGGGTTGGAGAGGGGCGATTAAGACGTGAAAAAAGGTTTTGAAATTGCGTTTCATTTGGATATGGATTGTTTTAATATGCCTTTAATTTTGAACACCTATACATTTCTACTTTAGCACAAAGTTTAGTTTCTAACACTAAAAACCGCTGTTTTATGACCACGTAAAATATTGTATTAATTAACCTAGGAACTCTTTCTTATCACGTATTTTCGGCTGGTCTAATGTGCGTTGGTAGTGCACTTAGAATAACCAACGTAATATTAACTTTTGTTCGTTCGTGCATCTGCTGATACAGGATTTTGTAAATGACACTTAGTTTGTTTCATATACGTAAAGTTGCCACTCACTGACTGTCTGAATCTGGCCAACTTATATGATATGAAGTTTATGTAGGTACTTTAGGTCCTGGAATAGGACATACAATACTTTTTATCCCGGTAAATTTTACTAGATCTGTGCACAAAATGACATCCGTTTTAGAGTAATATATACACAAGATGTCCCAGGAAATAGTGTGAAGCCAAATCAGGGAGGTAGAGGACCTCAAGGTCTATCTGAAACACCCCTATGTATGTTAAGCAATTTTTTATAGTTTATCATTGATTATGATTTTTTTTTTAATGTTTTGTGTTTAACTCGCAGTTTGACGAGAAATGTTGGTATGGTGACGTGAATAACTATGATAGATTCTTGAATATTTGTTTTAGATTTCCTGAATAAATGGCCAATATGGTGCAATAATATTTACATTCATCTTTCTTAGCATGGTACTGGGAAAAATATAAAAAAACAAAAAGTTCAGGAAGCATAGTTTCTCCATAACATTTGGTGACGTTTTGGAAAAAAAGTTTACATTGAATGTGTTTTTTGCCTACTTAAAAAACTTTCTGGATTTATTAGTTATGTAACCCTGTAAATTTCATAGTGCTGATTCTACAGTTTCTTCCTAATAATTTGATTCAAAGTGTTGTATGTACAAAATTATAATTGGTGAGAGTAAGTAAAAATATGATTAAAACAAAATAAACCATTAAAAAAATGTCAAAATGATGACGCTTTTGTGCTATAAAAATGTGGCATTGCCAGAAAAAATTCTCTTGCAAGCATATATACCCCATTCAATTGTTTGTGATGTTTGCATTGTCGTTAACATGAGTGTTGGACAGAGATAGGTACTGGTGTACACTAGTCCTTGTTTTGCAGTCAGTCATTTGGCATCTGCTATTGTGGTTACATCACTGTTGCATGTTTCTTTCACAGATGCTAAAATGCACAAAAATTGGATTTTGTGTTATTACAAGGACTGGAAATCACCACATTTATACTGGACTTGAATTTGTGTGCTAATGAGTGCTATGCAGAGATGCACTACTTTTATGGTTATGTGAGGGGGAACACTCTTCTACATGTAGCATGGAGGGTCATGTACCAGGGACTAGACCTGGCGTACACCCACCATGAGGGATCCAGATGTGGTAGATTAGGTTGACGAATAAACTGAAAGAGACCCTTTGACGAGTGTCAAAATGGTGAATTTTATAGGAATCTCAAAATCATACACTCTAGACAGTTGGACATCATCCAAACCATGTCAGACATGTCCAACATTTGCGACCAGAGAATTACGACAGAAGAGTAGTTAAGAAATGTTTTGAAAACAAGAGGACAAGAATTTTTTCAATATAATTTTGTGGACGGATGAGTTCCATTTTAAACACAATGGGGTGTTTAATTTTAATAACTACCATTCAATGGAGTATTGAAAACTTGCACTTAATAAGAAGAGAATCCAATTTTCAAGCACAGTTTAGTGTTAATCTGTGGTCTGGCATACTAAACGGCTATTTAATCACCCCATTCCAACTACCAGATCACTGAACAGAAAATCCTATTTGCAATTTTTTACTAACAATCTGCCAGGACTGCTAGAAAATGTTGATTTGGAAACATGCAGTAACATGTCATTTCAAAATGATTGTGATTGGTTGTAGCAGACCCATAGCCTGGCCTCCAAGGTCTTCTGACCTGGACCAATTTCCTTGTGTGGGGATATTACAAAGAGCTTGTTTACTCAACAGAATGTCACAGTTTGGAGGAACTAACAAGAAAACTGCAAGCTGAAGAAACCATCAAAAACAATAGAGTGGCGTTCCGATGCTTGCAAGAGAATTTCTTCTGGCGATACTGCATTTGTATTGAACAAGAGGGTCATCATTTTGAGAATTTTTTGTAATTTGTTGTAATAAACTCATGTTTAATCTGTTGTATTTGTTTGTGACTTTTGTAATTACTGTGAAACATTTGAATTTTGCACTTACTACCCTTGGCACTACATTTTCATGGTGAAGCCATAGGAGTAAAACAACGAATGTGCAGGGTACGTAGCTGATACAATGAGACAGTTTTTGATGTTGGTAAGGAAACATTTAATGTGAACTTTTTTTAAAGATCACCAAATATTATGGAAAAACTACGCTTTCTGAATTTTTGGTTTTTATATAGTTTACTTGACGCCATGCTAAGACAGATGAATGTAAATGTTATTGCGCTGGATTAGCTATTCAATCAGCTAATCTAAAACAAATATTCAAGCCTCTATCACAGTCACCATACCAAAATTTTTCGTAGAACTGTGAGTTATGCACAAAACGTAGAAAAAAAAATATAACCCAGAAACTATTAACAATCGCTTAACATACATGGGATATATTCACCTAAGTCTTTAGGTCCTCTACCTCCCTGCTTCGGATTGTCAATATTTCCTGGGACAACTTGTATATGTGATGTAGTTTTGGAGAGTCGACTTATTGTTTGCAAGAAAAGGTGTGCCCATGCACACCCTAATTGCCAGCAAATTTAATAATAAAAATTATAGTGTTTAAGATTATTTATTTTCCTCTAATATCAGCATACAACTAATGTAAAGTTAAGTGTCCAAAGTTAATAATCATTTAATTTATTGTGTTAAATTAATTTATTTCATGATCAAAATTTATGAACATAAGAGTTCCCCATAAATATGATAGGAAATTACTGCAAATGTTGCCTTCCTTTAATGTGCACAATTTTTAAATATCACTACTGGAAACATTATAATAAAAAAATGTTGTGTGGGATAAATCTTTAAACTCCATTTTGTAATTAACTATCAGCAATTATCTAACTTTGTGGCACACCCTAATGATGAAGGCTGTGCACGCTTATGATGCAAACACAGGTAAACATTCATGAATAGCATCTAGGTGGGAAGACCAGCAACCTAGACAATCTGCTTGAACAAGTTTACATGATAGGGCAATTATAAACTAATATTGTAGCCACAGTTCGCCCGTCTCAGAGGTCTTTCTCAAGTCCTTCACCTTTCCTGTTATGATGGTGTTCAATTTGTGCAGAGATTCTGAATTATTTAAATTTGAAATGATTTTGTGTCACAAGGTCATCATACAATAAGAGGAAGCCATGAGCTAAAGGTTTGTTCTTCTCTTTACTAAGTATGTCACTCAATATAACTGAGCTGAGGACAGTCAACTAACATTTTTCCACGAAAAGCTCTGGACACAGTTTTGCCACTCATTATGTGATCCACTGTGTTTGATCCATAAACCATTTGCAGCACATCTTCAAGACCAGAACCGGCCATCAAATATCCAAATGCTTCAAGGAGATTCATCAATTTGGAAAGATCCCAGCATAATGACCAAATCCTTAAACTCTTTTTTGTATTTTATGTTGCTAGCAGTTATGGAAACTGTTCATAAAAAGGGTTGATTGAATGTGAGAACTGGATAAATTCTTGTGTTTATGATAAATGACAGATGTACTTCGTACTAGATTAAGTGCTCATCATGTCACTTGGCTGGACGTTGATTATTGGAAGTATGACAACTGTGGATTACCCACAATGAGGAGAAAGGTGAATTCCCTCCGTAGTACCAGACCATCTGGGTGTACTCAGTTTTGAGCTCCATGCTGTTTTCCAGAATAGGTCAGTATATAGATATGTTATTTCAAATCACCTTTTGCATTTTTATCACAGAAGTATTTGTAGATATTAACATATCATTTTTTTATCATAATATGAGACATTCCCTCGAGGAATAAATCTTTTGATTTTTCGACATGATGTTATTTCTGCTGTCATTCCCATGTCATGAAATGTGTTTTAGCCTTTCAGAATATATATGTTACGATCAATATTGTCAACACCAAAAATGTTTCACTTCTTTCTTTTAGGTCTCTGCCAGTTGCAAATGATGCATTCAGCATATGCTTTCTGATTTTTTGATAGGAATTACTGAAACCAAGGTGATTCAGTAAATCTAAGAGAAATTGAGGTAGGGTATGCGAGTACACTAAAAGTGAAAGTCGTAACTGCAGTGGTACTAAGACAGTTTTTGGCGTACATGCTTGCATAACGCATTGGCCAATGGCAGCGGTCTTCTATTCGTCACATCCAAAAAGTATTTTTGAACACAGTAATACTAGGCTGGAAGGAAGGCATTCTCGACATTCTTGTTTGTCCAATTCAGCTTCTGTAGGATCAATTTCTTTATTTCCTAAACTGATTGCCTTATGCTTTGTGTCACTCTTAATTAACTTTGCGGCTGTTTCTGTCTTTTATTTTTCATTGTCTTTACTCTGTTGACATACATAAGGGTTCCTTATTATGGAACTAACAGATGCTATTAGGATAACAATATCCTTCTGGTCTTTTTTTTTATCGCTTATAAGTGTTGACTCCCCAAAATCTTAAATAAGTTTTGCTTTGAAGTAGTTAGAAGTGTATGCATTTTCTTCTGTGTGTTCCAAATACTTGCTCATTATTAAAATTAAGTTACTCACTGTATATTATTCATCTTCATTCTCCTCTATGTAGGAACAGATTTTTACAAACACTTCTGATAGTGTTCCATTTTCTGGTCGATGAAGTTTTGTCTTAATTTGGTCACTTCCTTTCATTTATTAGTAGGGAATATCCTTTCTGGTACAGAAATTTACATTGCAAGATTGGTAATATGTATAACTGCAAGTACACCAGACGTTCATTCACATCAAAGGCCAACTGTCATTCCGTTTCTTAGATATTTCAAGTATTCTATTGTGTTTGGGAATGTATACGTCTCAACAGTAACAGATTCTGATCTAGGGATGTATTTTTCTCTGAATTCTCTTATCTCTCCACAGAATAAACAATCAGTTCAACTGTTAAATGCACCAATATTGGAATGAGATCTTTTCTTTGCAACAGATGCCTCAACCTCGGATGATGATCTCCTCATTTAAATGCCTGTCTTTCTTGTCGTTAAAGCACTTCCGACACACTAAATGCACAAAATCTTCTGCAGAAGTTGAAATATTTAAACACTGTTCTTTGCTACCTCTGTTAATCCCATCTGCACCTTTTTTCTGTAAAATATTTAGATTATCTGTGTCACTGTCTGTTTTGCACAGCATGTAAATACACTGCCAGACAATGCAAATAGCACACCATGAAGAAACTATGTAACATCCACAAAACAATGTTATTAGCGAGAGTACGGACTGGTATGCATGTGCTCACCTGTTGGTGCATTTGCATTTGCGCACACCCGGCAGTGGCTGAAGACACTGGCATCTAGTTGAAGCCACATGAATGCGAGAAACACTAGATGATACCAAGCAAGTGTACAGAGTGAAGAAGAATGTCGGGGAAAATTTCAAAGACTTTGCTTTATGCAATATTGATAGCCTTTCGAGAGAGGACTCAACAATTAGATTAAAAACCACAGGGTGGTTGTATCGCCGTATATTCAACCATGTGGATAGTTTGGACCATATTGTCCAATGCTATTTAGAGCAGTGGATACGTGAAGGCACAGACATACAGGGGATCGGATCAGGAAGGGCGACGTCAACTACCACTCGAGAGGATCCACAGATTGTGTGTCAGGCGGGGAGGACTTCCATGGTGACTCATTCCACGATACTGGCCAGTGGTGGGCTCCTGTGTGCCCACAAACCCATTTTCAAATGCCTTGCGGAGGCAAATCTGTGTTGCCAGCGTTTATTATGTGTGCTGCCATTACATTTTTAACACCGGCAGCATTTGCAGTTGTGGCAGGCCAGAACAACAAGGGAACACTACAGACTTTCATTGTGTGGTGCTTAGTGATGAGTGCCACTTCATAATGAGAGTGATGATCATCGTGCTTGGGTGTGGAGGGCTCCTGGTGAACGCTACAATCCCAATCTCACTATTAAGCAGCACACTTCCCCCATGGCAAGCATTATGGTCTGGGGAACCATAGTCTACACAATAGTTTATCCACTCTCATCACGTTACATGGAACATTGAGGGCCCAGCAGTATGTGGATTAGATCCTATGCCTCCATCTTCTCTCATTTCTGGCTGGGATGTCATGTGTGATATTGTAGCAAGATAATACCCAACTGCACATGGCACAGGTCACCCAGGATTGCCTCCATCATGTCCAAACAGTGCCATCACCTGCTCGCTCCCCACACATGTCTCCAATTGAGTATATGTGGGACCAGTTGAAAGACCAGCTGCCACCATGCCACAGTATGCAGAATTCAACAATTTTGGGTCTGTCTGCCACAGAACAACATTCAGCATATGCTGGATTCCATGCCAGACCATGTTGCAGCATGCATCACAATGCAATGGGGTGAGACACACTATTGAGGATGACTGGATGGCGTTCCACAGATCTATGTGTAATTGTTCTGTTGCTCTGTTTTTGTGATCATGTGTATTACTCATCTCTATCACTACCTCTATAAATTTTAAAGAGTCTCGTGTTACTCTGTCTTGAGCTAGTCGAGTGGTAGTTGGCAACTTAAAGCCGGCTGTAACTGTGCGCGTGCCACGTTACAAAATGGCGACCCGCCCGCAGGGCATGGATAATAACCACATGTGAAGACTGATCTACGAACATCGAGCCGCACAACACTCAAGTTACCGGCAGTTCCAGGATTCCATTGACAGACGCCAAAGTTTCAGGTACGAGACGACCTCATTCTACAACAGCCGTAACACGGTAAGAAATCGTCAATCAAAAGCGAAGCCACCAGTACAAGAAAATTCCAAGAATTATTTTGTTTATTTTAATTTGTGTGCAAGTAATGTTAATTTTGCAATTAGTCATTTTGTTAAGTTGGTTAAAGGTGATGTTTATATTAATGACTAAATCGTAACTGAAATAATATGGCACAATTATCTCAAGAAACGAAGGGTACATGGTCAGCAGAAATGTTTAATATCTTATTGTCAGAAAGGACAACAGGAGTTTAAACAGGAACTACAGGAGTTTAAACAGGAGCTTAAACAAGAAATTAGGCGACAAGCAGAAAATAGTGAGAACAAATTTGCAGAATTAATAACAAAGATAGACAACTGGGGGTTCAATCTAGAAGTAGGTTAGGAAAGGTTCCAACAGTAATTGCCCCAAGTAAAAATAATAAAAACAGCAATGATGTACAAAATGAAGGTAATACTGGCTGTGACAAAGAATGTAAAGAGTTTTAATATTGAAGGTAGAAAGGCAGACGTTATAAATAAAGAGTATAGAAATGCAGATAATTTTGAGAAGAGTACATAACTATTGTGAAGTCAGTAAGTTGAAGAGAAATGTAATACAGGAAGGGAGACTTCTGGTTAGGGGGGGTACAACCAAATGGTTATAGTGAAGTAAAGCTGCGAGAGGGATCAGCTGTTGAATTGCAACAGGCAAGAGTTGCTGAGAGTAAGGGGTATTCTAGATTGAAACATTATGAAATGTTCAGGCAACGTTTTGAAAGGAGAAAATAAAGAACCCAGGGTCAGTAAATTAGTCAGGAAAAAGATAAGGAATAAGAGGGTAAAGACAGCAGGGAAAAAGAAAAGGAAACAGAGGGGTAGATTAAAGACAGTAGGTAAAAGGAAACACATGAAGTATAGTATGAGAAAGGTAGTAAGGAAAAAGGGAAGGAAATTGAAACACAAGGAGAGAACGAAAAGGAAAAGGAAGAAAAAAAAAAATGTAGTAAAGTAAAATGACTGCAATTTAGATAATAAGGTATACAGGTAATTTTTTTTTAAATATTTTCCTTGTATCCATTTTTTATACTTTGATTGTACAATAATAAGGTAAGAGAGATAAGTAAATGTTTTTATTTTGAAGAAAAATTATTTAAAATAAAGGACCCTACAAGTAAGTCACAATGTGTACAGGATACATGGGGTAAACCCTTCTCAGGCAACAGTAAATAATTTATAAGATAATTGTTAATAGAAAATATATCAGACTACTGACCTAGAAAATGTTATTTGGTAAGAATTAATAATCGTGAGAGTGTTTCTGTTTAAGAACATTAAATCATTATATATCAAGTAAATGCAGTACAGTCATTAATATTTTAGTGAAACTTGTAAGGCACAGAATTTGTTAAAAAAAATAACTGTTTAGGGTCACAGAAATCTTAAGTTAATTCAACTGTTGTTTATATTCTCCAAAAGTGGAAGCATATAAGCTGAAAAAGAATGAATGGTTTTTATAAATGCTGCCACTGTTGTAATAAAATAATCATTTGAAGTTGTAATGTGTTGGTGAAGTGCATCCAGTGTCGTGGGAATGTTGAATTTCTGGAATGGCAGATACTCTTTGTAGAAAACATTTAAGAAAATTTTAGTGCTAATGAGTGAGGTTGTGTTACTATGTAGTGGATTGTAACTATCATAATATTCTGTATGGGTAAGTGTGATTATCAATACAAACTAATTGGTTTAAGGAAACTGCATATCAGTATAATGTGCATAAACAGGAAAGGTTGTATTATACTTGTGAATTTTCTTTAAATATGGGTAGTTTTATTTCAAAATATGTACTAAAGTTAATATAATAATATTTTGTTACCATATTTTATAATTTAATTACTATAACTTACTATTGAAGATAAGGCAATTGGTAAGTCCTTAGTAAAAACTTGTGTAGAAACTCACTGCATCTTGATAGTAGAAGCTCAAGCTGTCATGGGCTAGTTGTGGTAATACCTGTGTATGGTTTTTTCTTTCTAAATACATACTGTATTAGTAACTATTAATGAGAAATAAGTTAATATTGTAAAGAGTAGTATGAGTTGCTAATGAATCTAAGGAAAATGTTATAATATTATAATTACCGTAAAGTGTATTAGTGAAGATTTTGTGAACGGAGATATGCCTTTTCAATTATGTAAACAGTTGTGTTAATGTAACTAATGGAATTTATTTATGCATAGTTCCGAACAGGAAGTGCTATATGAATGTTAATAAGTTTTATTTTACATTTGAAAATTGTGTAACATAAAGAAACAAATAATTACTGTTATTTGGCATTAAGAGTTGACAATAGGAATTATAAGGAAGATTAATTAAGGATGCAGTAAATGTTACCTAAATTTCCAATGTTTGATGTGTTGCATAGTATTGAGCTTTAAGTATATATACAAGTAGTAGGAGATGTTGCTGCAGTTTATGGTGTCCTGGGATCAGTGGCACAAGGAGTAAGTGTAGTTGGATTGGGACAGGTCTGGGGCCCTTTTTTATAGTCAGCACTGGCCTAAAGTGAGGCAGTCGTAGTGGCTTTAATGTTTTTTGTCAGCGCTGACCTATGGTGAGGCAGTCGCAGTGGTGTTTTTATAGTTTTGGGCAGACCTGGGTCCCCTTTTGGAAGGTGTGTGCTGATCCCAGTGAGGAAACAAAGGGGAGCAACCCACAATGAATCATCAATGGCACAGGTTGGAAATAACCCTCAACCACAAATTATAACAACAGGTAACTAATTGAAACCAGTGAAAGGTGTGATTTTCTTGCAGCATCCCCATCAATATCTTGTTACTCTTCAAAAGGTGAAGTAAATAATTTTGTTATGAGTTAAGTGAATTATTTCGTTATGAGTTAATTACCACGTTATATATGTAAATTGTTTCAAGGAGCAGAGGCACAGGGGTTTACAGAGTAGCAGCATACAAGATAGGATTCGCTTTGGGAAAGATTTCTTCAAAATCTATCCCAAACCAAGGGGGGTAATGTAATGACGTAGTATTCTTAATTTTCGGGACACTGGCTCCATTTTCTTTCGTTTTGGTAAGCTTCATAATATTTTTATAGGGTTTGAAATTAAAAGCAGTAGTGGTTCGTTTTACCGCGATAGTTCGTTTATCGGGCATACGTTTGCCATTTTGTTTCGAACGTCGTAGTTTTCAGTAAGCGTCAGCATTATTTAGAAACTTTCAGACTGCGTTGACAAGTTTTGTAAGACGCAGTTTCGATAACGTATGGAGAGCGTGCGTGGCAGCCCACGCCAGGCCCTTATCTTTGGAGAGGGGGGTGATAGGCAGCACAAGTACATGTGTACCTGTCACCATTCAGGTCAGTTGGAAGTCAGTCGCCATTGAAGTCAGTTGATATCGAGCAGTTGAATCAAGTCACTCGTTTGAAGCAGTTGTCATCCAGAGCTCGCCTAGGCCGTGTCGGGCTTAGTGCTAACCCCCTCACCGGCAAACTAGACCTTACTAGATTATTTCTCCTCCGGTGTGGGAGGTCACTGTATTTGTTATTTCTTTGGGCAAGTTTTTAAGAAATGAAATAATTCGTAAACGACTGTGGCGCTGTTCTGCATTTGTCTAGTTATCTGAAACCTGTTCGTACTCTGAAGTTCGTATATGAACTGTGTCACTTAACTGATAAATAAAAATATAGAGCAAATAGACCGGAACTTGACTTTATTTCTTATTTAATTGGCGTCCATTTCAAAGAGTCTCGTGTTACTCCGTCTTGAGCTAGTCGAGTGGTAGTCGGCAACTTAAAGTCGGCTGTAACTGTGCGCGTGCCACGTTACAAAGTTCACATCTGAAACCACAATAAAATACAATTTTTTTTTGGAGGTCTTAATAAAAATAAAATAACTAAATTTGATTTTTAATTTATTCACACAGCTATTATTTACAGCATTAAATCATCTATCTCTGCTATGACTGTTTTTATTTCTCAGCAAGCACAATATTTAATGTCTATTTCAACTCTATTTAACGTACTTCTTAATGTTTCTGTTTGGTTATAATCAGTTAACTCATACTCATCATTAACACATGTTCAATCTATCTGTTACCATTATTTATAATGACTTTCACTCATGCATCCAGTCTAATAGTCCAGCCTGCCAGTCGTACTCTTTGCTGTTTTGATGTTCGTAGTCACAGGTTTTCCTCCTGCGCTACTCGTTGCTCTTCTCGCTCATCGCCTTTCGCTCTATGCCGCACAATCACCCAAACTTCAGACACTCACGAACTCCCAGTTCATAGGCCCGCCGCACTTATATATCAGTCGCCCTGACCATTTGGAAGGTTCAACGCAACCCGAGTCATGCTCAGAGAAACTAGGTAAGTAAACCAGAAAATTATTCAGATAACACAGAAATTCTATCCGCCGAAGGTCAGGAGCGGCAAACCGCCAAATGGTTATCGTGACAGAATGCCTTCATAACTCAAAACGCTGGTAGGATTATTGCTTGCCTGTTATTGAAACATCCCTTAGTGACTCGCCGCCCTGCTATCATATCATTATTCTATCCTTCTCTTCTGCCCGCTTGCGCAGGGGTGGGGTCAAGGTCAACTGCACAGACCAGCGACACGTAACAGTATTAATTTTACTGTGAATAGCCTATACTAAGATTCCCTTGAACCTTGTGTAATCTCAGAGTCAAGCATAAGGCACAATCTTAAATACACTGCCAAATTTTCTACCATGCAACAATTATGTAATTCATGGTAAGCTCAAACTTTACTGAAGTCCTGCAAAAGTTCTACTTTCAAGTACCAATAACATAACCATGTGACGTCTATTTCAATTTCCAAGAGCCTAGTTTATATTCTTCAGCTATTTGAACAATGCTGGTGTATTTCTGAAAAATGTAACATACAAATATTTACAATTTTTGATCATATTTAGGTTGGTTTTATTACTTTTAATAAAATCTGTAGTGATAACAGTTTGATTGGTGATTAGTTTATAGATTATTAAAATATTTACGTTCACAATATAGCACATTATATACATTACACTGTAATATTTTGCAGTGACAGTGTTAAACTGTTTTAACTTGATGGACCAGGGGTGGGGGAATTTTATAAATATTATTATTAGTATACATATATATATCATTAATTGATGTGGGTTAGGTTACTTTGTTGGAATAGGGGTAGGCGGGGTGCACTGTTTTTCCCCGATTTGTAATTTCTTGTGGCGAGGGGCGATAATATGCCCGGGACTCCCCGCGTTCGCAGTGTCACGTCGTGACTCAGGCAACATGACAGGTGCAGTTGGTTCGAGCTCGGGGATTCCTCTGGTCGTTAGGCCATCGGTTATGGCGTGGGTAAGAATAGCGTCGCCACTACTGGTAGGTATGAGTGGTACGCGTCAAGGTAACCTCAAACTAAATCTTTACGAAAACATTATTAGCAGCTAACTTCATTCAGTAAGCCAGCAATCACGATTTGTTTGCTTCGTTCAGAGTCGGGGCATATGGGCTACTCTCGGTTTTAACATGGCCGCCCGGCGCACGCTTTTGGCGCCATATTTGAAAAACCAACATTCGCATTCTCATTCGCGAATGTGGAAAAATCGACATTCGTTGCATCACTAACGCACACACACTTGTATGCACACACATGCATGTATGCACACACACACCTTCACTGTCAATACCTTGTTCCATAACAAGTCTATTTTGGACATGTTACTTGCATTAGATAAAATGGAAACAAAATAATTTTTTTTTGTGTTTATAATTTAAGTTTAAGTGTTATCAGCGACCTCCTTTACATGTCTTCTCTGTTTGATTATGCAATTATTGCATTACAAAAGATACCTGAAAAAATAAATATTTGTCCCATAATAAAAATTTTTGCATGTGGTTTATCAGCTGAAGTAGTGTTTTGAGAAATAAAACTTCTTCAAAAAAGAAAAAATACTTCAGTCTCTCTTCCATTTTCTTTCATTTTAGTTACTTTTCCCAGAAAACCTCCACACCACTAAAAATGTGTTATCCTAGCACAGCCTTTCAACATACTAGTGAACTACATACTAGCAAAAATAGGTCAACTCCCCTTCTTTATGCACAAATTTTACGATAACATTCACTCACTGAAGCACTTACAGTACTGTTGGTAGTGAATTGAGAGAAGTAGTACTCGTGTCTTACCTTCTCATGATAAGTGTAATGTATAAATTAGTGGCACTTGAATTAGTATGATATGAACATATTTATGCTTTTAACAGTTTAGTAGATTCACTTGGCAGATGCCTGAATACTAATATCTAGGTCCTGGTAATGTTAATTTTCATGTTTTTCCCATTACGCTGAAAGAAAAAACAAAATATGGCTTTCAGAATTGCTCATTTGACCGCAGACAATCTATAGTAAATTGTTTTCATAATGTGTTAGTTAGCATCACCATACTTTTATAATCATGGCATGTAATCATATCAGTAAGAAGAATGTAGCCTATGTTATACTTGATTGATGTTCTACACTTATACGCCTTGTATGGACAGACTTTGCTATGCTGTGTTGCAGGTTAGTGTACGACAGAGAAACAGGCAAACCTAAGGGCTATGGCTTTTGCGAGTACAAGGACCAGGAGACCGCTCTCAGTGCTATGAGAAATCTCAATGGCTATGAGATTGGTGGGCGCACATTGCGTGTTGACAATGCTTGTACTGAAAAGTCACGCATGGAGATGCAGAGTAAGTGTCTACTAATGTTACCAACTTAATGTTTCCTATTTGATATGCATCCATTCAAGTGATTTACATCAGAATCAAAATATTTCATAATATAATTATATGTATACATTTCTTCCAAATACAGTATAAGATAAATTCTGTAGGAAGAAAAATTTTTAATTTTTATTTTCTAATAAAAACACAGTTTATACACACATGTTGCTTAAATAGCTTGGTGAGAGATAGTCATTGAATGATTTATTTTTGTATGAAAGCTTGTATATTTATAGAACGTCTTATATGCTACTTGAAATGTATTTGTAAATGTTTTCTGGTATTGGAGGAATATGGCATTAGATTTTAACATACAGCATTTTATTGAATGTGATTTGTATACGTAGAAATTTTTTTCTGCATGTGTAATTTATTTACAATCATTTTTTCAACATTGTAGTTGTTTGGTTATAATCATGCTCAAGTGTACTGAGTATTATTTAGGGTAGCATCTGGTCTGGTCTGGTTAGTAGTATTGTCTTAGGGTTGAAACAGGATGCCTTTCTATTCAAAATACATATTCCCTTCAGCACCTTTCCTGTTAGCTTCTGCCCTTTGTTCTTTTTCTTAGTACTCTGGTTATGAATGTGAGGCTTTCTGATCTTGATGGCTATCCCCACCAGTTCTTCTTCCTCCCTTCATATAAAAATATAAAGTCTCTGGCTGAAGGCCACTGGTAGTAGGCCCATGTTACACCACTAGGATCCAGGTACATTACCTAACCTCAACCCCATGATGGTTTTCTCCCTTTAGTTGGCCATGCAGCGATATGTTGGTTGACACTGGTGAAAAGCAGTCGCTGTGTTGGTATCATATGTTGGTCTGTTTCCAAATGCGAGAGTTATTCTCCAGGTGGCTGTTCATCTTTTAACTCCCATAGCCTTCTTTAATAGATACTGTGTTCCTTGTGACCTTGTGGTTGTTCATCTGTGCCTCAACCTATTTCTCACAGGGTAGGTAGATATGTATTTTCCCCAGGTGGCAGGTCCACGTACTAGCTCTCTGATTCCCCAATACTGTGGTAAGGCCTAGTGTAGGCTTCTCAAGCAGTGGTTGTATATCACACAGAGTGGTCTGCTGACATTACTCACAGACTCCTCGACTCTTGGGCTCCAGGTCTGTTTTTCAGGGAATTAACCATTCAATGAAAATATACCATGCTGGCACAGTCCTAATCATCCAGTTAACAATTGAATCCTCCTCTTCAACTTAAAGTGTTCCTGGTTGGGAAGTTACTGAAGTACTATCTGTTTTGTTATGACTACAGTGAAGTTTTCTTAGTTTGCACATAGCTGCAACTTTTTCTGCCTCGTCATGCTCATGATTTATACATGGTGCCATTTGCAGCATAGGTACATAACCTGTGTTATCTGGGTCTCTTGTTGGTGTACCATTAACAAAATCTCGACTGTAAACACGGGAGTATTTACTAGGAGTCCTTGTCTTTCTTTCTATTGTGTCCCGTTTTACTGCCTCATTCCAAGCCTTTCTTTGTAATCTATGAGAGTTAATGGCATTCGGACCTCTTGCTTAGAAAGCGGAGAAAAGAGTAGCAGCAATACAATCTTTCTCAGGCAAAAATCGGTGAAAAAGTGCAGTTCAAAGGCTGCTGTGGCTTACATACTCACCTGGTTGGATATATTGCAAGCGCAGTCTCAACAATGGCAGATAAAAAATGCCTCGCCCTCTATTCATATTTTTCCACATCACTTTCTGCTTTTTTATCATATTTGCTCTATCACACTTCCTGCACAGCATCACACTTCCTGCACAGCAGCAGGTTGCTGGAGGGTGAGAGGCATGTCATGAAGCAGGCTTACTGGCACTGTTAGGCGGAAGGGGGTGGGAGCTAGTTATGTGTGTTTCTTCACAAAATTTGTTAAGTTGTGCCGTTTGTCCGGCACGTATGTATTAATAATTTTTTGTACTTAACTGTAAATTTTGAGTAAGGTATTTTTGTGGCAAAGCACCGCTTATTAGTTTGCCCTCCTCAATTCTGAGTTAAAAATTAACTATTGGTTTGAGATATTGAAAGCAAGAAATAAGGAATTCATAATTTAGATTGTTTACTTTTTTTTTAACGGACGTTTCTGTCATATAAAAATTATTAAGTGAAACAAACATTTCTGTAACTATATTAAATTCTTTACATATTTGTTCCAGTGTTTGCCACTATAATTCTCTATAGTTGTGTTTAAGACATAACCATGGGCATGCACAAGCAAAGAAATATTTGTATTTTGTGTGGTGTAATAACTGGCTTAAATTATAAAAGGTTATTGTTTAATTTTGTAAAGAGAAGGCTAAAAAAATAATTTTAGTTTTATAAAAAACATTATGAATCCCAGTGTGTGTGTGTGTAATTTAGTCAAGAGTTTGTTTCATCTATGTTGTGCTCTTTGGAGAGTCTTCCACTGTACTCTTTGGTGCTGAGTCTACATTTTTCCTTCTTCACGACAAACATGTAGACATATCACCTTTTTGATAACTCTCAAGTAATCCACTTTGTGGTGGGAATGTTATTGACCTCTACCGCCTAGTGTGTGGGGCGGTTCTTGCAGGCCGGCCGTGATTATGGCCATTGAAAGCATGGGCCTGAGGGTGGTGTAAACTTCTTGACCTGATGTTGGCCGGACCGCTACAGCACTCCAATCCAGGAATTATGCATGTTTAGTTACTTTTGCTTATAAAAGTCTTGGCCAGCCCTCATAATATTTAACACTAGGAATGACTCCCTAAAGATCACATTGGAACTTTCAGTTGAAAAGCAAAACTCAAGTTAAAATGTTCCTTAAAAAAAAAGACGAAAGGAATAACTTGGTAGATACAATGTGAAAGAATGTTTATATATATTTATTTGTTCATTTCAAGGTTATACCATGAATGAGATTACTGGATATACTCAAAAATTATCAATCTGTCATGTCTATTTAGCACAAGTAAAGTGCTTGCGAACCCCAAAAAGGTATATTGTTGTCTTCACCTTGCTCTCATTTAAATCGAAAAGGTGGCAAATCTTGTAGAGTTAACAAAAAAATATAGATTTAGTAAGTTAATCAAACAAAAAATATTCCACGCACATGCATTGTGAACCTCATTAATACTGTTTGTAACGAGGTAGGTGATCCTAATCTTGCGGGGTTCGGCCGTATGTTGTTGCTTTGTTCTAATTGTGGGTTTCCATATGGTAAATTCAGGATACCAGATCCATCTCCCTCTGAGAGTTTTTGGAAGGTAATTGGGTCTGTTGTTTTAGGTAACCAGATTTCCAGTCCTGGTTCCCACCCAAAAAGGAAAACTAAACAAAAGTGATAGCAGATCAGGTGGTTTTCATGTTTTGCCATGTGTGGTCCCTTTGTGCATGTGTTTGCATGTTAAGTTTTCTCCCATCTGCATGCTGGATTGGTGGTCGAGATGGTGACCTGTAGTGATTGGATAAAAATAGTTATGATGTCGGTAGTTTTATAAAAAATAAGTTTGAAAACTCTTTTTTTTTTGTCTGTTAAAAAGAGAGAAGAAATTTATTTTGTGGTGTTATATTTCCGTGAGTAATTTATTCAAGATATCTGGCACTATTGTGCCCTAGTTTCTCGTAAAGGAGGAGTTGCTGTACGAGTTGAAAACTTGTGGAATTTCATCCATAGAAAGTACTGTCGTTGATTTGAGTTAAGTTATTATGCAGTGCCCTTCAGGCAAACTCTGTGCCCGACATTAAGAATTTAGCAGGAGTAAATGTTGACAATGAATATGAATGTTGCATATCCAAATTGTTCAGTCTCATGGAACTTGTTGAAAATGTGGAAGACGAACCAAGTGGCTCATCTATCCCTAAAGCAAACATAGACTTGCACACCTCGGAAGGCGTGCCAGTAATCTGTTGATTATAGCAAAAGATGAACTTGGAGTGGAAACAGTTACGTCCCTACAAAATATCATAGAACCGGTAAAAATCCTGTAAGTTAATGTAATGAGAATTGAAGGAAAATGTGTCGTTTCCACTCAACCTGAAACTCGTGCTTCCCAACTATCTGAGCAACTTCTAAATCTTGCTGTTACTGGTCCCTCGGTTCCCAGCATTACCATCTGTACTGCTGTACCATTAGTACAGACTACCCATCCTACCTTTGGCAACCCAACCTTTCTCCTTACCACATGTGTTACGGCTCCCAGTAGTAGTGTTTTGTTAAACACAAGTACATTTGGACCTCAAGGTACCCTGTGTTTGTTCCCAAAGTGAACATAACAACCTTAGTGTTCTCTTGCTCTTATCAAGCAACTTTCCCAGTTTTTGCTAAAGTTCCCCACCCTTTGGAACTTAGTTGAACGAATTCTCAATGGTGGACGGTTTAAACATTTCTTAATTCCTGGAATTTCTGAAATTGATTGTTGGGCTCCATCAAAGCAATACTGTTCCTGAACCCGAAATTTTGGAGGTTATATATCCTTTCACGCAAGGACCCTGGAGTGAAAGAACCCAACAAGCTATTGCACAGTCAGTAACATTTGATGCATATCATAGTGATATCCTATATTTCTTTGTTCCATCCAGGCTACTCACTGATCTAAGATTAAAAAATTTTAACAGGCTACAGGCTACAAGGTTCCGATGACCTCTTTCCATGTATGTAAACAGTATCAAAGAAGCGTCTGTTATTCTCAGACTTGGTCTACCCGAGAAAGAAGTTGTTGATATCATTTTAGCTGGCATTACATCAAACGAGCGTACAAGACTCGTTTTCATAGAGAAGCCCAGTAATTTTTCTGGATTAGATAAGATGTGTATAGAACATTAGCTATGTGGATCAAAAACGTGAGAGGCCAGCGCCAGTCTATCCTCCACCTGTATATCGTAAGAGGCCGCAGGATAAGTTAAATACAAACACAGTGGACACCAGCAAAAGACGAAAAGACTCAATTCAGAAAACTTCAAATACAATTCAAATTGCTTATAATCATGGAAAAGACAAGTATAGTAACCTATCACAAAAAAAAGCCCACCTGCTATTACTGTCATAAAGTAGGTCACATTGCCCGCAATTGCAGACTTTTAAATAATGTGGCTCGCGAGGACAACAAGTGAACTGTAATCCTTGCAGTAAGTGCAAGTTTAACAATGCACAGTATACACTTACATGTTTCAGGTTACGAGCAAGTTCCAAGTTTCAGAGATTATTTGCGCCAGTGGAAAATACTGAAGTGTCCCAAAAGACTGGTGTGTGTGTCGTATATATTTTCCAAATGATGTGGGAGTTATAATCCATTCACGGTATCTTCGATACTTTTGAAAAGAACCTTTGAAAAATCACCCTAGGAGTTACATGTTCAATTGGTTATAAAAATATATATATGGAAAAAGGTTTTGTCTTGCTTTTAGCACTGAAGCACTATATAAATTGGTTGTTTTAAGTTTTAAGTATATTTTTTCAATAAATTATAATAATTTGTTAAAAGTCCGTACGAATTAACAACGGATTTTGAAGGGACATGTTGGTTATAGCTGAAAAGAAATAGTTCGTAGGTTAAATATTAATATGTATAAATTTAATGCCGTAATTGTAAAGTTAATATTGCTAAACTATATATTTACATTTTTACGTAGCACTCATGGGTAAAGATTTCACTGTTATTAATTGAAATTAAATAAATTTCAGTGTCTGTCCAGCGGACTCATACACTCCATCTTGTCCGTTTGGGCACGTTTTTTTCAGAAGTATAACCACGCCATATTGGATATTGGAGACGCTGAGTTGTGGTTATAAAACTAACGTAACACGTTCTTTCTACTTATAAGATAATTCTAGGTTAAGATGTAATTTTAGTATTAGCGTTGTTATTTCTGCACTTTATCAAATAAACGTGCAAAATATAGAAAGGCATTTGAATATTTCCGTTACGTAATTCCCTTCGCAATCCTTAACAGAAAAACATATTTTAAAAGAATGAAAAGGAATAGATTTGTTTTCAATAACTGGTAATCGATTATTTTCTAAAGCTTTTTGTGGAGCGTAAGAGATAGCAGCACAGTAGCGTTGGCTTACACGTCTTTCTATTATATCGTCTTTGCGCCGCAGGTAGTGTTGTTTTGATGTTGTGGCAGTGAAGAAGTGCGACAGTTTCTTGATGGAAAAACGATGTACCTACGCCGCAGGTTTAAAAATGAAAGTGATTTTGTTCGCTGAAGAGTTTGGAAATCGAGCCGCGGGCCGTGAATTCGTAGTAAATGAAACGTTAGTGCGGGGCTGGAGGAATTTTTCTCACTTATAAGTCGCACCCCAAGTTTTCAATAAATTTTTTTTTTAATAAAATGTGCCACTTATATGCGATAAAATACGGTACCATTTATCACAGTGAAATCTTTAACCTGAGTGCTACTTCCAAAAGTTTATTATGTAAAATTTAACTTTTTCCTTACAGCAAATATGTAAATAAATCTTAATACAATAAGTAAACTTTAATTAAATTATATAATTAACAGTTCCGATATATACTTCAATCTACCTTTTTGTATGTATTACAATATTTTGCTAAATTGATTAGCATTTTTTTTAGACATTTGGAGAATTTTATTAAAGTATATGACAGTTAAGATTACATGGCATTGTTTCTCTTCAAAAATAAATGTTGGTAGTTCCCACATGGACACTGTTAATAAAATATTTGACAGTTCCCACAAGGCACTGTTTGTTTACAAAATATTTGAGAGTACCCACATGGCACTGTTTTTGTTTGCAAAACGTTTGACAGGTGTCACATGACAATGTTTTGATTACATACTGCGGAAGGATACATAATCGGGTCCCTGAAAGTAGATCTTTAGCAGGGCTTCAGAAAATCTTGAAGTTACCGTGAATACATTATATATGTCCATGTACACCACGCGTAGAATTTGCGTTTCATTAAGTAAATATTGATGCACTAGTTGACTCAGGATCCACATGCACAATAATATTGGGACAAGTTCTTAGGACACTACAAGAGTTGAAGTTAGTGAAGTCCCTGGAACCAAATAAATTACAATGTTACACTGCATCAAATGAACCCTTATCT
This sequence comes from Clitarchus hookeri, assembly GCA_002778355.1. Taxonomy (NCBI): domain Eukaryota; kingdom Metazoa; phylum Arthropoda; class Insecta; order Phasmatodea; family Phasmatidae; genus Clitarchus; species Clitarchus hookeri. Next base: position 54,760 of record NQII01003723.1, on the reverse strand, counting down.
ATTTCTTGCTGTGCTCTGCTCATAATAAAAATTGCACACAATATCTGGCTAACAAGGTGTTTGTTTTTCAGAACAGTTGAGTACAAACTACATTTTAACTGCTGATTTTATGCGAAAAATAGGATTAATTCTAGACATGCAGTCTAATCATATTATTTATAAAATTCGCACCCAAGATAAAAGTAAACTTTGTGGGTCATCAACCTGAAGTACCTATACCTGCTACAAAAGTAAGTACAGTGTGTGACACTGAGTTATTCAATCCTTTGGGACATTCATCCAACAACCAACAACAAAATTAAAAAATGGTGCGACATGTTTCCGAAGATCTTGACAACTGAATTAGGCCTAACAGACTTGTTATGAAATTAAACTTTTGGCCAAAGAACCTGTGAAAAGTCAACCATATTGTTTAAGTCCACCTTAAATGGAAGTATTGAGAACACAAATTCAAGACTTGCTAGATAAAGGCATTAGGCCTATTGAAGAATCTACATCAAAGTATGCCAGTCCAGCATTTTTGATCCCTAAACCCAATGGAAAACAGCATTTAGTTTTGGATTACCAAAAGGTAAATAAATAATTGAAATTGAATTGGTGCCCTTGCCCGATCTGCATTCAGCTTTCAAGTGGTTTGGTAAAGCCAAAATTTTCACCACCATTGACCTAAATTCTGGGCATCATCAAATTCCTCTTCAGTAGGAATCCAAACATATTACTGGATTTTGCGTACCTTGGAATCTATACCAATTTACCCGGGTGCCTTTTGGCCTGGCAACGGGGCCACAGGTTCTGACCATGCTCCTCTACAAAATTTTCCATGCTAAGTTCAAGTTTGTGGACAATTATTTGGATGACTTAGTAGTATACTCAGAACATTTTGAGAAACATGTAGAACACTTGAAGGAAGTTTTAGTCCATTTGGAAAAAGCAGGTTTAACTGTCAACCTGTCCAAAGCGAATTTTGCCGTTAAGGAAATCTCTTTTCTTGGCCACATCATATCTTCAAAAGGAATAGCTATTGATCCTGAAAGCACTAAATCCATAAGAAATTTTGCACAGCCACGTGATGCAAAGGGTAGATCCAGATTTATAGGAATCTTTTTTGGCAAATTTATTCTTAATCTTGCAGAAAAAGCAGCCCTTCTAAATATATTTTGAAAGAAAAATGCAAAATTTGAGTGGGGTCCTGAACAACAACATGCATTTGAGACACTCAAGCAAGACATCATAAACCCTCCAGTCTTAAGAATGCTTGATTTTTCCAAGTAGTTTATTCTTCAGATAACGCATCAGTAGTTGCAATAGGCATTATACTTTTACAGGAAGTAGATGGTCTTTGGTTGCCTATAGCATTTGCATCCCGTACCCTCACACAAGAGAAAAAAATCTCGACTATTTACGAGTTTGAATGTCTAGCTGTTGTGCTTGGTATCAAAAAATTTATATAGTATTATGGAACACATTGAATTTTTGCTAGAAACAGACAGTCAACCGTTGTACTGACTTTTGTCCCATCCCCGACAGTTAAGGAAAATTGGTCGTTGGGTGATGAGGAACTCTTTACTGAAATTTAAAGTTCAACACATCAGAAGCACACAAAATGTTGTAGCAGATGCATTGTCTCACATTTTTGAATATTTGGATTGTCCTGAGTCTAATGATAATAGTTCAAGTTGCAATATTTTGGTTGAATTTCCGTTAGCTTTTGAAAGTATCCAATCCCATCAGAAACAGAATCAGGAATTAAAGGTCATCATTGAAAACCTCAATTCTGGAATAGAGCAAAAATCCTACTTGTTGTCTAAGGGCGTGCTCTACTGTACCACAAAGGGAAATCACACACACATTATCTTGCCTTCAGTGTTAAGACCTATGGTTTTTGAGTACTGCTATTCTTCTCTGTTAGGTGCACACCACGGAACATACAAAACCATCAAAGTAATTAGGAAGCATTTTATTTGGAAAAGGATGAATTCAGAAATTGCAGACAGAGTTAAGGCATGTCATCTATGCGCCCTGAGCAAGCCTGCTCAGAATGCACATTTAGGCCTAATGGCATCGGAAGTTTCAGAAAGACCTATGCAAAAGCTTTTCATTGACTTATTGGGTCCTTTCTCTAGAAGTAAGACAGGCCACAACATGTTATTGGTTTGTGTTGATGCTTTTTCAAAATTTGTTTGGTTATTGCCTCTTAAAAAGGGAGATGCTATATCAACAATACAGGCACTTCAGCCAATGTTTTTCAAAATTTTGGTGTGCCCTCATCAATTGTTTCGGATAATGGTTTCCAATTCACATCCAAGCTGTTTATAGAGACATGTGTTTCTCATACTGTATTAAGCATTGTCGCCATATAACTCTCCACCTTTACATGGGGAGCGGTTGAACCGCAACCTCTGTTCAGCTTTGATAGCTTTCCGTCCGAAGGATTGGACATCATGGGACAAGTATTTACCTTGATTGCAAATGGCGTTCAACTATGCTCGGCATGAGTCACACAAGTCAACTCCTTTCAATTTGATGTTCACGTACTTGCCAAATAATCCACTCTCAAATTTGTGGCAATTGAGTGACCTTCCCGATGGTGCTCAAAACATCCGTGAAGTTTGGGCAGCTGTCCTCAAAAATCTCAAACGGGCTCATGAGAAGACCCGTGTCAAGTATAACAAGAACAGGAAAAGTAACCCATTCAAGTTTGGAGACCTTTTTTTGTTGAAAACTCATTCCACCAGTAAAGCGGTTGACAAAAGAATGGGTAAATTGCCATCCTGAATTTATGGTTGCCCTCCTTTTACTTTTCAAGAGGCATCATTCTTTGTTTTATATTGACCCCTTGGGAGTGTTTCTTTCCCACATTCATCATTCATCATGCTTGCGGCATTGTTGGTCGTTGCGTTCTGCTCGCTGTGTTTGTCCAAAATCACAGAAAAAAATTTTGATTCTGTTGCCGTCTTCGAAAAGGTGGATATAATTTTTTCTGACAGTTTTTTTTCTGTCGTGCCGGATTTCATTCTCGTGGAGTTAGAAGAAGCGGCAGCCTCAGAGCTAGATGGTTTGATACAATATATTATCTCAGCTCATGAACAAGAAATAGAGATCATCCGAAAAAATATACCTTTGATCAAAATTTCCAATTTGCTGTAGATCAATTGAGGGAATCTGCATTGGCATTCAAAGTAGAAGTGTCTACACTTACATCCTTGCTCCAACCAGGTACATGAGAAAAAAGAAGTATCTTTAATTTTTGAGGGAAAATATTAAAAACACTTTTTGGAACTATAGATGATGAAGACCTCTGAATCTTAGAAAAAAGATTAAACTCTAATTTCTGACACACAGGAAAGACATTTCAGAAAACTTAGCTCACCATATCATGATTATTAAAAATGTAGAAGACCGGGGTATTAACAATACCAAAGCAATTCAGAAATTAGCGTCATATTATTTGGATCACTATAATTATTTTTACCGGTTGGTTAATCAAACAGCACAAGATGTAGTGCACAGGATGGTAATCATTAGTTTTAAAGTTGACCTTAATACCATGCTGCTAAGAGTCGGTGAAGCTCTCCCCAATGCCAGATTGGAATTGTTCGATTTGAAGTATGCAATTGCAAATAGTGTACATGGCAAATTAAGCTCTGCCTTGTTAAAAGCACCTGTGTTTTTAAATGTTTTGGCCAGAATTCAATGTCTTATCACATTGCCGTTATATATGATCACATCGATCAAACCTGAAAATCTTTATATGTTTTATGTACTTAGTACTGTTCAAGCAGTTATATTCAAGAAATCTCTTAATGTTGTTATCAACGTACCTTTGACAAATTAGGACAGTTTGAACATTACAGAATTTTTCCGGTCCCATTTCTGTTTCCAAAACTAAACGGGTATTTAATACTTCGTGTAAGCGATAATTTAGTTGTTAGTCCTGACAGAAAATGGTTTGCTGCTGTTAGTTCTCAAGCCCTAGTAAATTGTAAAACGCTTGGAATTGTTGTGTGTCCATCCACGTTTCCTCTTTTTGATGCACATGTTGTCAATTGTGAGTATAATTTGTTCTTAAACAAACCATAGGTAGGATTATTGTGATATATCATTTGTGAGTCTTGAACTGCTCTTCTTGCAAAAAAACCAATTCTGTGTGGCTTTTTGCTACAAGCATATTTAAATAACATATTGTTATGTAAGTATCTGTGTTTTCTTCTGGGGCGAACGAGTATGTGGGTTTCCTCAGAGTGCTCCCATATTTTTTAACATACAAAAGTGTTATGGTGGAAGGTTGTTTGTGGGCACAAGCTAAGCTCTTTACTGTAAGAAGACAACCAGTTAGCAATGATGCAGGTCGCTGCCCCATGTCCACTTCACTATTACTATTTAATCTCAACTCAACATGTTAAAATGTTTGTCGTTACAGCTTATAAAACTAGTCTGTCTGTATGGATATGTATGTATACATTACTTCAAGTTGGAGAACAAGAATTAAAATTAATTGCTGAAGTACTATCTTTGTCACTACAGAGAAGTTTTCATAGTTTGTACTTAGCTGCAACTTTTTCTGCCACATCATGCTCATGATTTATACATGGTGCCATTTGCAGCATAGGTACATAACCTGGGTTATCTGGATCTCTTGTTGGTCTACCATCAACAAAATCTTGACTGGAAACACTGGAGTATTTACTAGGAGTCCTTGTCTTTCTGTCTATTGTGTTATGGTTTACTGCCTCATTCAAAGCCTTTGTTTGTAAACTACATTGCTGATCGTTAGGAAACCTTAATGATTTAATACTGAAGGACTGTTTCTATACTTGGCATTGTACCCCATAGCGTAAAATTTTTGAATACTCCTTTGTGACTCATTATTAATGTTTAATATAACACTGAAAAGTTGAATTTGCATATCAAGCTTCCAGCACGCATCCTACCATAAGCTTACAGAGCTTGTTGCAAGAGTGCAGCATGCATCTTCGCACACTCTCTGTCCTTCCTCTAACCAATTTTTAATGCAATATGATTAAATTCAAATTGGTAAAAGTTTTTTATTAGTATAAATGGGGGTGGTTTTTTAAAACAAACTGTTCATGAAAACAAACACGTTCATCACTGTTGACCATGTGACTTTGACAGTTGTACTGGTGTGGGGTAGGTCAGTGTTGGGGTACATGTGCAGAAGACGGTAATCGGTCTACCTCATATTTAGTCTATGCTCTCTCTGGGTCATAGACAAAGAGCACAGTTCAATGAGAGCTGTGATAATTTAATTTTTTTTCAAGAGCATTGAAATGATTAAGAACATGGTATAAGGACTTGTGAGCACGTTTCATGTTCATTAATGTTATGTATAAAGTTTAAGTTGTGGTTACTAATGCAAGCTCAGTATTTTATTACTGACACTCAGGTTGTTAAGTATAACCAGAACTTTTGTGCAGTTGTACATAATAAATATATATAATGCTTTGAAATGCACCGTAAGTAACATGAATCCTTAATAAATGCTGTACAAGTTGCATGTCTATTACTGTGGCAGCAACTTAAACTTTTTTGGATCATGTTTCAATGTCTACTAAAGGCTGTCCACAATAAAGTGAATACTTTTGAAATCAACCTTTTGAAGAAAAAATTACTGCTTAGAATTGCACATAATTCAATTAACATTAGTTATTTCACTATTTTTAAAGTTTGCAATGAATAACTAAAAGTGGTTCAACATTTTAACTTCTTACTGAGAGTGAATTAGTAGCAAACTAAATCAGCTTCTTCATGTTTTATAAACACAGTATAGTGACATGTTTCACATATTTAGGTTTTTAACAACTCAGAAATGTAACATGCCTACGCATTTGCAAAGTAAAACAGTTATGTAGACATTTGAAATCTTCACTGATAGATGCATTTTCTGCCCGCAGCTGTGCACTTCAGAGCGAACACATGCTTGCTTTTCAGTAAACACTAGTTTCAAAATACATGAAACTACTAAAACTGATCTTTAATGAGGATCACTGTCACAGGATCTTTCATAATAATACAGTTTCTCATTGAATTGTCACTTTTGTAACAGCTTTTCTTTGTTTTCCATTACTTTCTGGCTATGAAAAAATCTAATATCTTACTTGATGTGAACATGTTTACTCTTATGCCTTTATGCAAGTTGAAGTTAACAATATTTATTATTAAAATTGCAAAAAATGAAACTGTGGTTGAGTGTTTATTAAGGTGGCCATATTGTGTTGCAATCCTGTGAAGTTGAAAGTGCACATGTTTATTTACGTACATCAAACAGGTAAACATGCCTCATCACAAACAATGAACCCTGTATGCCACTAATTTTGGAAGGAACAATACTACGCAAAACTTTTAAATTTTATCCTTAATGGCATATTACAAGTGTAATTAACATGCAACTATGGCTTCCTGAATGTTTATTCAGTCATATATTGTTATTTGAGCTGACATGGGGAACTGCATGTATAATGAAATTTAGGTTGAACTTCACAACATTTTGAAATCATTTCACATGTTAAATATTTGCCTGGATGTTTACAAATGTTGAAGATGTTTTTCATAATTTTAGCTACTGGTACATGCCTGCTTTTTGATGTGCTAAATAACAAATTATGTAATTCAAAAGTTTATCTACGAGTCTCTTGTACCTACGTGGGAGAAAATTCATTCCACACTCATAATTTTCAGCAAACTGTTTTTATGGTGAGAAAAAGTGCTCACCCTGGTAGTATACAGCAGTAATTATTTAAGTTGACAGCATAATCAGCGAAAATTCAACTTTTGGGTGCCTCAGGCGAGTACAATACTGAGGAAGTATATTGCACAAAAACAAACAACCAATGTACACAAACCAATATTAAAAATAAATTAATTTGCAGATATATATAATACTTTTGATTGCATTTTTTACTTGTGCATTTGTTGGGTAAGTACAGTCAACTATAATTTTCCAAGCAATGAAATGAAAAAATTTTGTTTAAAAAGTAAAGCACATGACAATGTTTATATTTACATGTGGCAGAAAGATATAAAACTGGCTGAAAATAGAAATTCAGCAGCACTTTTAAAAGTGCTCACTTTACTGTGAACAGCCAATATGCACCATGTTATCAGATGTTAATGGTGTAAATTGTTTCTGTTAATGTTTTAATTGGCAGTCGTGCTTTAAAGTCACTGTGCAAAATTGTAATAGTTAAAATTTTAACTATAAAAGTTTTTTCTAAAAAAAAAACTTAAGATAAATTATTGTTGTATAAATGCTATAACAATGGGACTAAGAATTGAAGTGTGTGCAAAAAGCTGAAGCACGTATAGTTTTCATGTAAAAACTTTTCAATATTTTTGAGCAGTGTCTGCTTATGAATAGCATTAAAAAAATTTTCACGCCAGGAAGGTAGTTCCTGTTTATTTCCATTTCTGGAGTGTTTTATAAAAGTGAAAAAAGACTAAAACCCATATATTACACCCATTTTCAGGTATCTAATTTCCTGAACAGGCTTCTAACATACCTAAGAAACATGCATCACAACTTTGCTTTTATTTTTACACATATTGATAAGGTCACGGCTGAGAATGTCGAGAGGCGAGTCAACAAGAGAATGATTGCACGCCATTTCAGTGCCTTGCGCATAGAGGCAGTGAGGTATTTGATGCATATTCCTAAGTCGTTCTTGGTGTTCCCAGGCTTCTACACCTTGGACTCACTAAATACCTCCAGCCAGATGGTACCCTTAAGCTCATGAAGGTACATGAAACAAAGGATGTGATCAATTTATATTGGGTACCAGAATCCATTGCTGAAATACAAGAAGAGTGGTATTGTTAATAAATCAAGAGCACCCATTGACGTGAATGCCATAATCACTTACACACGCTTCTGTATTTATTTTGCATGTTAATGTTTTTCATCAGAGATGTGTGAATTTGATCTCTACTACAGTGTATGTGATGAATCCAGAAGGTCTGGAAGTGTTAAGAGGAGTATGCAGCTGCGTGTTCAAAGGCAAGAAGCAAGGGAGCGACATGAACGACACTAACACACCCCTAGTGCCTCATCGCTCCTACACGCAAGGTGTACAGTGTTTCAATCATGGTACTGTACTGTGTAAATTAGATCTATAACAGTGGGACTTTATTGCACACAATGAAAGTCCACAAATTAAACTATGCCCTTATAGTCATATTTTTCTCTTACCGCTTAGGGAATTTGCTTAGGTAAGCTTTAAAAATGTGATATTTGACCATTTTCAGGAATTTTTTCTCCATGAAAACAGTTAATATGATTTTAAAAAAAAATAGGGGCTTAGATAATTGATTTTACCTTGTCTGGCTAAAATTTGTCTTTCCAGAACATTTATTTACTGAGATACGTGTATTCCTGCAAACAACAATTTTTACAGAAAATGTTTTGGTTCATACGCCTCTTAAGATGTAGTGTTTATGGACCAAGAATTTAATTTTTGTTTAAATACTAAATTAAAATTATGCTGTTACGTGATGGTCACTACTGTACTATCTATGTTTCAAGGCTCGATGACTGGTTAACTGTTGTTGCAGTTGTAAGAAATTGATTGAATCATATTTTAAGAATAGAGTAATTCATTAATGTTTGCCAATAAATAATCAGTTGGTTTTTATGTACTGCTACCCTACAAAAAAAGAATATTAGTTATGTCTTATTGCTCAATTAAATTTATTGCCAAAGTCACACTTTTTTTTTCATATAAAAAAGTCTAAGCCCAACTGGCCGTTTCCAAGGCCAGGCCCCACGTAATGCTAGGAAAGTTACGTCATCGCCCCCGCCGCTTGTAACCCGCTGAGAAGCAGCTGTGGGCATGCAAGAGTTTGCCCCTAAGCGAGCAGAGGATGCCGCCCGCAGTCACTTCCAAACCTCCCTGCCGCCACGAGATAGCAGCAGCGGCGCCCTCGGCCTGAACCCAAAGGGGTGGTGGCCAAAGATTACCGTAGCAAACAACGCAAACAGGAACTCTCCAGCTGAGGGGAATATAACGCAGTGTGCCCGGCAGAAATGTCAGTTGTACACGTAGCTCGGCTTGGCACCAGTCGTGGTCAGGCTCTCTTAACACACAGCCACAGTTCTCCTAAGGACTTCCCCATGACCTTTGAGTTGTCCACGTAGCTCGCCTTAGCACCAGTTGTGCTAAGGTCTTCTACTGCACAGGCACAGTCCTCCTGAGGACTCTCCAAGACCTACCAGTCTTCTTCCAGTTCTTCAGCCGACGACGCCTTCTCCACCGCAGCAGCTCAAGAGTTGTTGCTATCCCCTGACACTTGCTGTTAAGAGTCACCACACCCAACACGTACACCACACGTGGTGCACCGAGTCCCTTCAGGACTACAAGCTACAATTAGGGTTCAGTTGTTTTCACAACTACTTAATTGTTAGCTCTCATCCGCTCTTCAAGCAAAGCTCCTTAAGCCGACAGTCCCCTTCACCTATCTTGCTTTTGTTCAATGTCCGTTGAACACCTAGTGTGTGTAGAGGTAGTAGGTAGTACGGGTCACCGTGTTTCTATTCTCAAGGGAATAAAACACGTAGTCTAGCTAACTTCTATCTTTTCTTGCTCTGTAGTGAACGTGTGCCTTTACCTGAACCTGGTAAGCGTCACCCTCAAAGGGAACAGCAGGGGACCGCAAATTGGCAACAGTTTCCGACGTAGAGTAGGTCTGTGGGCAGCCCCTAACCAGGACTGCACGTATGTCACACACACACACAAGAAGTTCAACAACCCCCCATACTGTGGACCCGGTGCGTAAAGGTACCTGGTACGCAAGTACGGTAAGGCCCAACCACTAGAAAGAGACATGATGAAGCATCTGGGCCAACTAAGTCAGCCAACCCATTTCCCTCCAGAACATATAAACTCGCCGGAGGGGGTGCCAGGTCTGACGAGCTTGACCCAGGTACTTCTGGAGTACACTTTAGCTGGGGGTTTGTTGCCTGCTGCACTCTACAGGATGAACATTGTGCTAAGGTCTTCTACTGCACAGGCATAGTCCTCCTTAGGACTCTCCAAGACCTACCAGTCTTCTTCCAGTTCTTCAGCCGACGACGCCTTCTCCACTGCAGCATGTCCATGACGTTCGCTCATCGACAAGAAAGCAGGAGGAATACCCGGAAAACAGCTGCTATCCTTGCATCTCGCCACTCCCTAAATAATCAATCTACACCAGCCCTCAGCTGCAAGTCCCCACGGGAGAGACCACAAGCCGCCAGACAATTAGTGGAGCCTCACTCCGCTACCCTCCCTGCCAACCTATTTGGCTGCCCGGTTAGGGTTCCCGGAGCTGTTCACTCCGTCGTCGAACTACTCCGCCAGGGGTACACCTTCCCTTGGAAGTGGTTCCGGTCAATCCAGAGGACACCAGCGAGTCACCAGCACCAGCTGACTACGTGCCAGGTAGTCAGTCGGCACCCCGGTCACCTGCAGGCACCAGCCAAGCCAACCTGCCTAGTCTTCCATTCCAGCCGGAGCTGAAGTCATCCAGCCAGGGCCAGCAACTGCCAAAAGGAAGCGACACCAGTGGTAAGCTAGCCCAAACCCGTGTGTTCAACGCCCGGAGGTCTCACCTCTTCCTCACAGATTTTGTTCCAAGTAGGCACCTGATGCATCCGACATTATATAAGGGATCAGTGCAATGCAGACAAGTCATACTGCAGACGTCTCCGCAGTAGAGTTTGCCGCCAATCTGCGCAAATGACTTGACGCAGAATTAAAAACACTCCGTTCTTGACATGACATCCCTCTCCCTAGGCCGTCACGCTTAAACTCTTACAGAAACAGCAAATTACTACTCACAGGAGGCCACTACCACCTCTACTAGCTTAGTTGCCAAGTAATAAAGCCATGCGTTGTGCTTGGCTACCTTGCGTTGTAAGGTAAGAATAGGAAGAGACAAGTTATTGAATTTCTTGGCTTTTAGTACAAGAAGTGATCCATAAGTCTGAAAGTGTTTCCAGTGGTCACTTCTCAGTTGCCTGAGTGTCCACTTCCTAAGGTGTAAGAATTTAAGCACTGGCAGGTGGGTCTTACCATAGGTTTAATAGTGCTCAGCCATCTAACTTGGGCACCACCAACTTGTACAGGTGTACACTGCTGGTGTGCAAGTGGACACTAGGGCTAGTTGTCTTAATTGGGTGTGAGGATGGATCTTGGAGGAGTGCTGACAATAAGTAGAGCATACCACGGTAATGGTAATTTCAGATTATGCATTTTACTTATTCTAGTTTTGACATGTCCTGCAAGTGTGATTATTCACGTTAATATCACGTTTGTTTACATTTTTAAAAAATCTACTCGCTATGTCATTAATTTTTATTTACAGTGTATATTTGTGTTTATGTGTTCAGTTACATTTTAAAGAATTCTTATTATTGTTAAATTGATAGTATTTTACTGTTTCTGTATTTCAATTCAGTTTCCTTTGAAGGTAACATCTCTATTTAGGGGTAATGGTTAGCTAAGAGGTTTGCATTAGTGTTTGTGCTGTGGCAGCACATTTAAATGTATGTATATTGAATTTTAACTTGGATTATATATCTTAAGATTGTTTATCTTTGTGCATGACGTGATTCTCAGGTCATATGTTGTGCAAAGAAGAAGTTTGGGAACCATGTACGGCTGCGGTCACGTAATTTTGATGTTGAATTTAATTAATTTAATTTAGTTACGCCCATCATAGTTTTGGTTTGGTTAGCACCCAAGTGGCTATGTATGTTATTTTACTAGCTGTTAAAGGGATGAAATTGTTTCGAAATGGCTTGTAATTAAACAGATGTAACTCGACTTAATGTAATTATTTTGGAATGCCTGTTCCAATGGAAGATGTCATCGAGCCTACTACAGAAAATTTATGTACTCCTGCAGCTTATTTTGAATAGCTAATTTTCAAATATGTGCTATATGTTTAAATCTTAGTCTTGAGAAATTTTTGGAAATTCTGAACTATCTTGAAGATTAATTTACTACTTCCATAAATGCAAAAGCCCTCCCAGTAGCCTGTGTTAACGAGCTGGAGTTTCACTTTCATTCAACATAAACTTTGACCTCATAAATTACAAGAGAAATATGTTTATAAATATTAATTTTGGTATTTAACTTGAGAATAATGGACCTTGACCAGACCCTTACTGATACCACTTTGACATCATCTTGGTTACTTTAATTCACCTAATAGAGTTCAGCATTATTCACTTTTTTTTTTTTTTTTCCCCACTGTTTATGTTTGAAGTAAATGTCTTGAAATTGTAAGGTTTTTTTTGTATCGTGTCCAGTATTCTAATGAGAGTTACATGAACTCTTCTTACCTTTCTTTTGCAGTCTTATAGGCTGGTGCAAAGTATGAACTGGTTTTCAAGTTCTGTGTGTATTTTATTTGGTTGAAATTATTTTTAATGGTTGGTGTAAATTTGCTGGATACAACTGTAGTAACACACTACGTGTTAATTTCCGGCAAATTATGCATTGCAAGTTTCCACCATTACAAAACCAGCATACCACAGACCACTCATTAACACTGGACATGACCCTAGATATCTGAATATCTTTATATCTGAATCAAGGTAAATATAGTTAGCAAGCAGACCACTGCTTTTTTCATCCCCAGTAGGTACTGGTGTCAAGGGGTGCCAGGATCTGGACCATGCATTGTGTATCACTAAGAGGATGATCTAACAATTCCCCTGCAGTTGTTGGCCAACAGATCTGTGCATGTAGCATCTTAGTGCCAGAACCGCGAAGAATGTGGGAAGACAGATTGTGCCAAGATGTTTGCCACATCCTGTTCATAGGTTGTTGGGTCCTATGGCCTCTGGATGTTGTATTGTCAGATAGGATTTGCAACCAGGTAGGGGCCAAATAGATCATGCTTAGGAGTGTACCATGATACTTCCTCAGGGAGCTACCTTCGTGTAGCAAAGGAAAATAGGGATGGGGAAGCACAAGTTAGTGTTAGAGACCGTAGGAAAAACATCTCGAGGATTAGTAGTGGTGGGGGTATACATGTGCCGAGAGGCAGAAGATCCCCTGTGCCCAGGCATCACCAACCCCACAGTCACAACTTCCACCACAGATGTTAGATCTTTACCATCATTTTCCTAGAATTAACCCTGCTAACAGCACAAGCTCCATCTTCCAGCATCTACTTAACCACTGCTGACACATATCTGGGAGAGGTATTTAATGAAGACAAATGTTGCTCTCCTGATACCACTACCCAGTGCCTTCATTAAATGACTGTCATTGGGAGCTCTGTAGATAAGTACAGCACTTGCAGCAGCACATCCAGCAGCAGTTGCAAGCTAAATTCCCTCCTGAGGAGGGGTGGGGGTGCACACTCGAGGAGCAGGGGATACACTCACCATACCCAGCCTCCCAGCCTCCTTTATATCACCTTCCTAAACCAGTGATGGTAGAGAGCTTCAGTGGGGGTATAGAGAAGTTGAGGTAGAGATACCACCAGGACTAGCTATGGTTCAGTGTTAGCACATAAGCATTGCCTATATTATTAAGTTATGTGGTTATTTGCAGTTTGTGAGTTGATACTACTAGTACCAAGGCAGTAATATTTAACACAATAAGGCATACATCAATTAAACACCATTAGCATGTATGCATGCAAAACTACAAAAGTAGCAGCTGCCACATGGCTTGAAAAGGAGTTACAAGATGTATTGCATGTACAAAGGTGTTGTATCACAAAGCTCAGTAGCACACATACCACAAAGTAGTCTGTAATTTTAATTTTAAAACATTACTTCATGATACAAGACCAAGCCACGCTCACTAATCAGGCAGTACAGGTGTGTAAAAATTTTTCATGCAAATCTTCTTTGTGACTGTAAAATATCCATCTACTCTATTGGTGAACAGTAAAGCTTACTGCAAAAGACATTTAGCTATAAGGCATTTTTTTTCCTTCAGCATGACCATTGTGTGTTTTTATTTATTGCTTGTTTTATAGTCTGAACTAAGCTTGTCTGTTGTTAGATGTTTGTATCTTATGGTTTTCTATTGCTGATTGATTAGTTTGGCAGTTGGCATACATGAGTAATGAACAAGAGTAATTTTTTACCCCAAATAAGTATTTTTGTACAAGTTTTTAACACTTCATATTTCAGAATATGTGTTGAAGACCTTACATTCAGAAAGCCATTACACATATTAGAATTTACGAGTGAATTGTGTGTGGTGCAGGTCTGTTGCAAGGGCCGGTGGTGGAGAATCCCTATGGGGAGGCAGTGCAGGCTGAGAAGGCCCCTGAAGCCATCAGTAAGGCAGTTGCATCATTACCACCTGAACAGATGTTTGAGCTGATGAAGCAGATGAAGATGTGTGTGCAGAGCAACCCTAATGAGGCACGAGCAATGCTGCTGCGCAACCCCCAGCTTGCATATGCCCTGTTGCAAGCACAAGTAGTCATGAGGATTGTGGACCCACATGTTGCTGTGGTAATCATTTTCTTCATATCCTAACTGTAAATTAGATATATACAGGATAGAAAATTTAAAGTTGGCATGCAGGCTGTTAAAAAAAAACTGTTTTGACCAATCCCAGAGTAGCATGGGAAATGGCATGACACATGTTGTCTCATGCTACTTCAGTGCGATAGGTTACATTTGTTTACTAATATTAGTTTTTATGTGGGGTAATTAGTGGTATGTCACGTGCCACCTGTCACGTGCCACCTGTCACCTCCCACCTGGCCACTTGTCACTTCAGTGTGAAAACCCCCTTATACTTAAATAATGACACTGAAAATTGATTGTGAAAGATTTGGAGTGCTTACATTAAATTGTCGGCCTCCATTTTCAATTAATTTAGCTCTTGTAATGTGTTTAAGTCATGGTACTTTAAATGTTATGTTTTTTCTTTGCTGCTGTTTTCTTAATATCATAATGTATAGGGAAAGTATTTTCTATCTTAAAATTTCATTTTCAACAATTGTTTTCTTTTCTTTCTGATGCAAGGAGGGGGGAGGGGGGGTGTCTGTGGCGAAGCTAGATCAGATTAATGACGATGCCAGTGGCAAGTCAAAATTTAATATGTAACAGTGAAATATATTTCCACTAATGCTACGTGAAAATGTAAATATTTCAACAAAAGATGTTTTCAAATAGTGTAACAAAATTCCATAACATTTTTCATGTAAACCATTTTTTACTAGCTGTTGCCAACACAGCACTGCTGTTTTTAAATGATTTGGATTACAAAGTAAATACATTATAATTTACAAACAATAAAAAATTAATTAAATCTAAAATACAATATTGTTACATGAATGCCTGAGGGGCGTATCTGAGTTTGTGAGGGATGGAGGTCTTAATAAAATTAAAAGAAATAAATTTGATTGTAATTTATTCACACAGCTATTATGTACAGCTTTAATTTATCTATTGCCACTATTACTCTTTTATTTCTCAGTGAGCGCAATATTTGTGTCTATTTTAACTCTAATTAACGTCCTTCATAATGTCTCTGTTTGGTTGTAGTCATTTAACTCATACTCATCATTAACACACTTTGTCTGTCTGTTGCCATAATTTGTACTGTCTTTCAGTAGTCCAGCTTGCCAGTCGCACTATTCACTGTGCTGATGCTCGCAGTCGCAGAATTTCCTTCCGTTGATCATTTCTCTCTCCGCTCGTTTCTCTTCTCGCTCGTCGTCCTTCGCTCGATGCTCCAGCCACTCTTTCACTCGTCAACTCCCGGCTCGGGGACCCGATGCGCTTTTAGATCAGTCGCCCTGACCATCTGGAAAGTTCAACGCACCCTGAGTCAAGCTTAATGAAACAAGGTCAGCAATCCAGAGCTTTCTTCAGATACACGCAGAAATTTTTATCTGCTGAAGATCAAGAGCAGCAAGCTGTCCAAGGGTTGTTGCAGCAGAATGCCTTCATAACTCAAAACGTGGGTAGGTTTATTGCTCGCCTGTCATTAAAACATCCCTTAGTGACTCACCGCCCCACTATCATATCACCACTCTGTCCTTCTCTTCCGCCTGCTCGCGCGGTGCGGGGCAAGGTCAGCAGTGCAGACCAGTGACACGTAACACTGCCCCGTCCTCAAGTTTGGTGGTCCCGAACAGACTCTGCAACATCTGGACTTTAGTAGAGTGCCAGTCGGTCGAAATGGACAACCTTTGGCTTCACCAGAGAGCCTTGACAAGAAATCTTGAAAGATCACATCATTGATTTTATTTAGAATCTTGTAGGGGCTTTCCCAATATCTCTGTAGTTTCGGGCAGTACCCTTTTTGCCTCGGGAGGTTGTACAGCCACACCAGTTGCCCTTCTTGAAATACCTCACCGGACATTCTCCTATCATATCTTGTCGTCGTCCTGTCACTATTTATTCGGAGATGCTGTCGAGCAACATAATGAACGCCAACTAGCCTATTTCGTAATTTGCTGGCATAATCAGGGGCTGCAGCTTCCTCTTCTGTCGGTCGGCCAAACAGCAGGTTACTAGGAAGGTGTAACTCTCTTCCAATAGGCATCCTTGATGGTGTTACCCTTGTGGTCTCATGGACTGCTGAGCGGTAAGCAAGAAGAAACAATCCCAGTCTTTTTGGTTGTCTGCTACAAAGATCAACAGGTACTGCTTAGGAGTGCGGTTAAGCCTCTCGACCATTCCATCCAACTGAGAGTGTAAGGCTGTAGTTCTAGTCTTTTTCATCCCCAGAATCTTTGTTACCTCCTGGAACACTTTAGCTTTAAAGTCCCTTCTCTGATTGGAATGGAGCTCTTCTGGCACCCCAAACCTCGAGAAGACATGCTCTACGAGTGCCTCAGCCACAGTACATGCTTCCTGGTTCGGGAGGGGATTTACTTCAGGCCACTTAGTAAAGTAATCTTGGGCCACCAGTAGATACCAATTACCCCTCTCTGTGACAGGCAAGGGACCCAAAATATCTACTGCCATCCTCTTGAATGGGGCTCCAACATTGTATTTCTAGAGGTGACCTTGTCCTCTGGTCCTTGGGCCCTTCTTCGCAGTGCAGATGTCGCATATTCAGCACCACTTCTCAACATCCTCCCGACAATGAACCCAGTAGAATCTCAGTCTGATTCTGTCAAAGGTCTTATTAACACCAAAGCGTCCACTGGCTGCCGCATTATGCAGTTCCTTTTAAGACTTCAGGAACTCTGCATTCTGGAAGGACAAACTGTAAGCGTAAGTGTTTTCTATCATTACTTTCCCAGTTTCTGTAAAGTACGCTTTTCTTTAGTACAAGGGAATTCCATTGTGCCCAGTATGCTTTAACTGATGTGCTCAGACTAGGTATCTTATCCCATTTTGGTAGACAGCCAGCTTCTTTCCACTTTAATAATGGCTGCAAAGTGGGATCATTCAGCTGATCTTTCCTAATACCCTCATCACTCCAGGTATAGGCTGTTCACAGTAAAGTGAGCACTTTTGAGGTGCTAGTTATTTTTCCTTTCAGTCATTGTTAATCCATTTACCTCCTTTTTTAAATAAATATTGCTATGTAAGTAATAAACACAGTGTGTATGTTTCACTTCACTCGGAAGTAAATGTTGAAGGCTAAAATAAAATATATTTATTGACTATTATTCCAGATTAGGAGGGTTTTAAAAGTGCTCATTTTACTGTGAATAGCCTATAGGTGACCCATTAGAAGATAAAGAACCTTGAATTCTTGTCCTCCGTACCTTCAGCGATTCACCACTCTTTTCGTCCTGGCGTTCGCAATGATGACAAAATGGCTCACATGGCTTCCTAGACAGTGCATCTGCATTGCTGTGAAGGCGTCCAGATGTGTGCTGTATTTCAGTCATATTCTTGAAGATGCTGTATCCACCGCGCTATTTATTTGACCTTAGGGGTTCTTAAAGTTTAGTTGCCAGCATAATGAAGTATAGTTGGTTCTTAGAATAAAATATCTGCCATAAAGGTAGGGGTGGAAGTGTGAAATGGCCTTTACCATGGCCAGAAGCTCCCTGCATTTAACACACTAATTTCTCTCAGGCAGTGGAATACCTTACTGAAGTATTCTAGTGGTCTTTCCTTCCCATCTTGAACCTGAGATAACACAGCTCCAATGCATACATCACTAACGTTAGTTTCCAAAATTAATATACCACCACTTTTCGGGAAACCCAGGACGTGGCGAACCCAGGTACAAATTGACGGTAATAGGCACATAATCCCAGAAAGCTTCGCACTTCAGTTTTGTTATTTGGTGTCGGCCAATTTCTTATTGCTTTGGTCTTCTCGGGGCCGGTTTTGATTCCGTGGGCAGACCCTACATGTTCCAAGAAATTAATTTTCTTTTGGAACAGGTGGAACTTCTTAGGAACTAGTTTTGAGTTGGCTGCGGCCACTTTCCGTAATATAGAGTCTAAGCGTGATAGGTGCTCTTCAATGTCATCCCTGTCACGTCATGTAGGTAACCTTAACAGATATCTAAGGCAAGACTTTTTCCATCAGGCATTCGAAGGTGGCAGGGGCATTACATAGCCTAAAAGGCATAACTTTGAACTGCTAGGTTCCTTTCCCTTGGACACAAAATATATTTCTTCTCTTGGTCCTCTGGGGCTACCTCGCACTGCCAGTACCCACTCTTCATGACCAAAGTAGAAAACCATTGCGAACTTGCTAAGCAGTTCAGTATGTCATCAATCCTTGGAAGCGAATAAAAGTCTTTCTTGGTCACATTATTAAGCTGGCGATAATCTACACAAAACCTTAGAGAGCCATCTTTCTTCTTAACAAGTACAATGGGTGATGACCACGGAATAACTGATGGTTCTATCACATCTAACTCGCTCATTTCCTTCAGAATTCCCTCAACTGCTTCATGCGTGCCTAGTGGCATTCGTCTTGGTGGCTGCTGTATGGGCCTGGCATCTCCTGTATCAGTGTAGTGGCAAGTCACATTAGTCCTTCCAAGGTCATTTGGTCCACAGTAGAAGGTATTCCTATTTCTCGGCAGTAATTCAGAGACAGCCTTCTTCTGGCGCCAGTAAAAATTTTCTTTTGTTCTCCAGGCATTTGAAGTGGTGTGGCAGTACCATGCTATAGTAGCCAAGCCCGGTTACTGCATTTGATCCTAGAAAAGGTGGGTGATGCGTCTCTTATAGCCTCTCTCCATTCATGGCGACCCAAGGCTACTCGTGCCACCCCTGTTTCTGCAAATTGGACTCCGTCGCCCGTTTGCCTATGGGAACCAGTCTCCTCGTGGCTGATCAGAGGTATCTGCTGTGATGGTTTGGGCCGATAGATGGTACCTAGGCCCGACCACTTGGCGGGGTGTTGGACCACTTGGCATTCAGGCCGATGGGTCCCAATACTGGAATTTCATGGTGAAGAAATTCTATGGAATGGTAAAGGTCAGTGTCCGATGATGGCTTTTCCAACTGCACTGCTAGTGGTAGGAAGTGGTGGCGACGGCTTGGAGGCTCTGATGACAGCAAGGAAGATCAATGAGTTAACGCAATGACAAATATTCCAATCAGAGCGAGGGCTGCCATCTCCGATTTCGGCATTCTCGAGGAATCGAGGACGTATGCCGCTCTGAGCCGATTGTACTCCACCCTTTTGGTAGGCATGCGGGTTATTGGTGAAGCGGTCGGACATTGAACACCCACTAGTGCCATGGCAAATAAGTGAGAGCACGGGCTGATCGGGTTGGCCCCACCAGAGGTTGGACTCACTAGTGATCACAAGTGGTCACTAGAGATTGGACTCATGCTGGTAGTGGTTAACTCCGTATGCTGGTGGAGGTCTAGAGAGATTCCCCCTCTCAAAGAAAGACTGGGCGGTGAGCGGCAATCCGCTCCGGTTGTGTCCTGGTAAGACACTAGGGGCTTGTATAGTGCTCCGGCCAGACCACACACTTGGTATTTGAGGACGAGCGTCTCAAAACCTTGTGGAAGGGTGCTCTCGGCCGTACTTGTGATCAGGTTGGGGCTTTGGATTTGGTTACCTCAGGTGCATGGCTGGGACACCTGTGATGAAAGGGCGTGATCCCTCTTCCCCACCGATTGGGCGGTCATAGCGCGGAATGGCCAGCTGGCTAAGAGCGCTACACAAAAATATTAAGGTATGATGGCCAAGAGGCCGCTGTATTTGCAATATATAGTACTTCTGGTATAGAAAATTCTGTTTTTTCTACTCTAGAATTTTTTGGAACATTAGGATCTATCTGTGTGACCTGCTTGCAAACACCTATCATGGCCACCTCCTCAATACGAATGGCACTATCAGACAAATTTATCATTCTAACTGGAAAACTGTCAGATTTAGAAGATACCAAAGTCCTTGCTACAATGACATTACCTGGCAGGATGTCAACATCCTATGCTGGCTCAATTAGACCCAAACGCCTGACAAATTTTCACTTTATATCTGTCTGCAACTACAATTTCACTAGAAGCGGGCAGCACAGCAGGTTGACCACATACTACTGGGCAGCTAATTGGGGAGGACAAATCTTGCCATGTTGACACCACCAACTTTGTACTGCCTACCCGTAGCATACCA
Organism: Clitarchus hookeri; assembly: GCA_002778355.1. NCBI lineage: Eukaryota > Metazoa > Arthropoda > Insecta > Phasmatodea > Phasmatidae > Clitarchus > Clitarchus hookeri. The sequence goes on along the minus strand of NQII01003723.1, from coordinate 34,224 downwards.
AGTTAAGTATCGATACAGCACCCCAGCCTACGTAGTATATCAAGCCCGAAAATACATTCATCCTCTATTTGTGCTATGTATTGTGCTCTATGCTAAGTTCACTAAGCTTCAAGATAACTTTTCTCTTACCTCTAATCAGTGTGATATAACCTGTTACTGTAGTCAAATAGCACCACTCCATACTGTCGTCAGGCGATCGCTGGGGGGAAGGCCCGAGGATGTCAGGACTTATTACTGTTATGGTCGCCCCAGTGTCGACGACCAACTGGCATGGAACATCATTCCGGCTCCCCTCCACCATTATTGCATCCAAATTCTGTTTCACAGACTGTACATGTAAGAACATTGGGGCCTTGCTTTCAGCAGTCATCAACCTTCACCCCTCAAGATCGGTGTTCACAAGTTTTCAGTGTGTGCTGTATTATTGTCTGTCTCTCGCTGCCTATTCTCTTGCTGCTGCTTCTGTTGCTGCTGCTGTTGTGGGCAGTAGGCTCTCAGGTACTCCGGCTGTCCACATGACCAACACTCAGGCCGCTTGAGTTGGGGGCGGCGAAGCTCTGTAGCTCGGACCCTGGAAGTGATGTCCGTGATGGCTGTCTGCATCAATGTCTTCTTGATGCCGTCACCATCTTCATTCAGCATCACAGCCCGTACCGGACATCTGCGTGCTGCCCTCTTTCTTGCCGATTCCAGTGCTCGGGCCAGGGCGTTCTGTATAGGGCTGAGCCTATACCTGTACCGATATATCGAAACCGGCCGATATCGTAATTATTGGAATTGTGCGCAATTCATCTTTAAATCGCTGATATTATAAACAATATTTTGCCCTAAGAATCTAAGATAATGCTGTTTTCAACTTGCCATAATTAGAGTGCTTTACTAACTATTTGGTTTTATTAAAATAATCACTATTTTTAAATTGGTTTTTACTAAAGTACTCAACTGGCTGTGTTTATTTTCAAAGCAAAATTAGGCACGTTTTGCATGATAGTTTACGAAACATGTATACAACAAAACAATAGTAGCCACTATTTGCGTTTACTTAATTTTATCTATGGAGGTAAGCTTGCAGCATAAACAAAACTCAACATTTAATCAGCCTAACACATACATAATATTAACAATAGTTAATATTTACGATTACCTCCAAAAATATTTTGTCTTAATTGTTTCACGACAAACCGCGAACACGGCAACACATAAAAAAAAAACTTATGCAATCTTGTAATGTTGGTTATATGCTGCACATTACTGCCACCTAGCGGCGCCATTCCGACAGTTTGCCTATTTTTTGTTTGTTTTGTTGGTTTGTTTGCTGTTACTGTAGTAACATGACGGTGTTAGGTTAGGGTACGAACGTGGTGAAATTATTTACGTGTGCCAGTAATAAACAAATGATATGACTGGAATAAATAGTGAATTGTGGAATTTCTTTGTACCGTAAGCAACACGCAAGAATGCAAAACTGTTTACAATATTTGCAAATGTTTGGTTTCGAGAGGCGGTACATCATCAAGGTCCTATAGTACCACAAACTTAAAACGGCACATTGAATGTACGCACCATTTGAAGTTTTTTTTTTTTTTTTTTTAAGTTTCTTTGCTTACTGACATGCTTTTGGAGGTTATTTTGGTCTTATAAATATGCTTAAGCTTAATATGTGGTGCCTAGATTTATATTTATCGTAATAGTTAGGCCTATCACTGAAACAATAAAAACGAAGACAATTAGAATTTTATTTAGGTAAATGTTTAAAAATTAAGTTGTTATTTTTTGAAACTTGCAATAATGTAATTTTTCCTTGTCAAGGCAGTATCGGTAAGTTTGTATCGGCAATATCAGAAAAGGCTCAAAAACCATATCGGCTCACCTCTAGTTCTGTATGTTGTGGGGTGCCGCTAGACGTACTGCCTTCCGTACCTCTGTGTCGCCGATGGCATTGATGAAGAAGCCCACTGCTATGATATCATGAGCCTCCTCGGGGCACCCTTCCAGAGATAGGTCGGAAGCTGCATGATGTCTTGCCATAGCTCCTGCAAACGCTCTCCTGGTCACTGGGTGCAGCTTCACAGCTGGACATGGTGGGCATGTTGCAGGTACTGGTTGCAGAAATGTAACTTCAAGGTCAACACCAGTGTGGAGTACTCCAGTCAATGTTGTTCTAGCAGAGATTGTAGTATGCTGAGTGCAGGGCCTCTCAGTACAGTTGCGAGGTAGTAAGCTCGCTGTTTGGCTGACCAGCCATTCAGGGTGGCGACTATTTCAAACTGGTGTTGGTACTCCCGCCAAGAATTCTGGCTATCGTAAGAGGTGGGCTTAATTGAGACCCCCGTCCCCACTCCTTGCTGTGCGACACCAATGCTGCAGAGCTGCTGACTATACTCCGAAGATGATGTGCTGGTTATGGCTTGCACTGCTTCCCCACTTTTCTCGGCTTCAGATGTGGTGAGGGTATAATTCCGTTGTTGAATAAATTCCTGCTATTCCTTCTTCATCGCACTTATTTCCTGTTTCACTTCACTCTTGACACTGTCCATCCTGTTTACACTGTTAACAATTTCATTTACGCTGTCCATTATTTCATTTACACGTTCAATTCTCGTGTTCACTAAGTTGCTATGCCTTCTATTTTCCTATCTACATGCTCTATTTTCCTGTGTACATTTTCATTTACAGTGACTATTTTCCTGTCTACATTTTAATTTCCAGTGTCTATTTTCCTAGCTACTAAATCACTTAAATTAGTTATCTGGCTATTTACATTCTCGTTTACACTAAACAATTTCATTTACACTTTCTTTCAGACTACAAATTTTGTTATTTACAGCTTCCTTTACACTATTTGTTTCACTCTTTACACCTTCCCTCAAGCTATTTCCACGTTTATCATTTGGCTACCTAATCGCTCAATTAATGCTTGCAGTTGTAATGACGCAATAATCATAATTTTTCGGGACACGGGTGTAAAATTCTTTTGTGTGTTTGAAGCTTTGGAAAGCTTCTTAATATTTTTATCAGGTTCAAATTTAAAGCCGTGGTGGCTCGTTTCCCGTGTTAGTTTATCCGGCAGACGTGTGCTTTTGTAGGTTATCGGGAGGATGTTTGCGGTGTTACGATTTATCAGGAGTCCGGTTGTGTTTCGTTTCGAACTTTCATTAATTAGATTAGTTCGTTTCTGTGGATCAGGCAACGTCGACAAGTTTTAGTTTCTTCGGCGCAGTTTTAATGAGTCAACAAATTTTATACGAAACGAGAGGTTAGGTTTATCTGGATCAGGCAACGTCGACAGGTTTTAGTTCCTCCAGCGCAGTTTCAGGCAACGTCAACAAGTTTTTGTTGTACGAGAGGTTCGTTTCTGTTGACAAGGCAGTATCGATAACGTGTTGAGAGCGGGACACGTGCAGTTTTAGATGACGCTGCTGGCAGATGCCGGGCGCTTATCTCAGGAGAGGGGGGTGATAGGCAGCACAAAAAGGGCATCTGTCTGTCGCCCTAAGAGGAGTCTTATTCAAGTCAGTCGTCAGGGAGAGCTACTTCACGTCGCCCGTGAGGGCAGGTCAGGGCAGTCGAGAAGTATCATGCAATGCTAGCCTAGGCCGTGTTCGGGCAGGACTAGAACCCCCACATCAGCAACTAGACTTTAATATATCATTTCTCAGCTGGTGTGGGAGGTAGCCGCATTTTAAGTTTCTTCGGGTCAGTTTTTTAAGAACATCATTACGTAAACGACTGTGGCACTGTTAACTGCAATAGTATATTTAATGGTAAAGGTTCGTACTCTGCATACTGAAACTCCGTCTGTGAACTGTGTTGCAGAATGTTAAATAAATAAATATATATCAAACTAATATGGAACTTTTTTCTTAAGTAACTAGTGTTCAATTAACTGAGTCTCTTGTTTCTACCTCTGAGCAAGCCGTGGCAACGTAAACATTCCGCAATGTAACAAGTGCCGAACGTTACAAGATGGCGCCCACTTGTGAGGCTGTAATATTTTTAATATAATGTAAACGTAACAAAGGCGGAATTTTACACAGTGCTTCCAGTTCTGCAGACATTTTTCTAGTTAGCATTCACTGCGATGGTTGTTCAACACTGTCTTAATATTTTGGCCTACAGTTATTACAATTTATTAAAAAAATTTTTTAATCATTAATAACGTATTGCCTAACTTGATTAACAAGTGAATGCCTCTATCCCACTTCTGACACCAGTGTTACATGAATGCCTGAGGGGCGTATCTGAGTTCGTGAGGGATGGAGGTCTTGATAAAAATAAAATATCTAAATTTGATTTTAATTTATTCACACAGCTATTATTTACAGCATCTATCTATCTATCTCCACTATTACTCTTTTATTTCTCAGTGAGCGCGATATTTAATGTCTATTTAGACTCTTATAATTGTCATTCTAATGTGTCTGCTTGGTTTTAGTCAATTAACTCATACTCATCATTAACACACTTTCAGTCTGCCAGTTGCACTATTCAACTGCACCTATGCTCACAGTCGCAGAATTTCCTCCCGCTGGTCACTTCTCTCGCCGCTCATTTCTCTTCTTGCTCGTCGTCCTTTGCTTGACGCTCCAGCCACTCTTTCACTCATCAACTCCTGGCTGGGGGGAGGNGCTCGTCGTCCTTTGCTTGACGCTCCAGCCACTCTTTCACTCATCAACTCCTGGCTGGGGGGAGGGTGGCGATGCACTTTTATATAGTTGCCCTGACCATCTGGAATGTTCAACGCACCTTGAGTCAAGCTTAAAGAAACGAAGTCAGTAATCCAGCGCATTCTTCAGATAAACACAGAAATTCTATATGCCGAAGGTCAGGAGCGGTGAACCGTCCAAGGGTTATCGCAGCAGATGGCCTTCATAACTCAAAATGCTGGTAGGTTTATCGCTCGCCTCTCATTAAAACGTCTCTTATTGACTCACCGCCTCGCTATTATATCACTACTCTGTCCTTCTCCGCTGNGGTGGCGATGCACTTTTATATAGTTGCCCTGACCATCTGGAATGTTCAACGCACCTTGAGTCAAGCTTAAAGAAACAAAGTCAGTAATCCAGCGCATTCTTCAGATAAACACAGAAATTCTATATGCCGAAGGTCAGGAGCGGTGAACCGTCCAAGGGTTATCGCAGCAGATGGCCTTCATAACTCAAAATGCTGGTAGGTTTATTGCTCGCCTCTCATTAAAACGTCTCTTATTGACTCACCGCCTCGCTATTATATCACTACTCTGTCCTTCTCCGCTGCCCACTCGCAAGGAGCGGGTCAAGGTCAGCAGNGCCCACTCGCAAGGAGCGGGTCAAGGTCAGCAGCGCAGCCAGTGACATGTAACAATATTTTATTGTTAATAACAGTAATACAAGTTTGTTGTATATATGAGTTATTTATACGTTGAACAGGCAGACACGTTACATGTAGTAATATTTTATAAGGTTTGTTTCAAAAAGTTTGAAGGTACAGTGAATGGGACTATATGTAATTTAGTTTTCTTACACGTAAATTAAAACTGTGTTAAAACGTTTGATTGAAGATGAGGAATTAAAGATATTCAAACAACGTGTCACACACATTGACACATGAATGCACTTGCACACCTGCATACAGGCATGAGCACGCACAATCATCACGCTACTCGCTCCCTGTGATATACAGGGGGATTCGTAGTGTGCGAGTTACCTCTATGGCGCAGACTACGTGCGCCTTGGGTGTTGAGGGTTGAAACCTCGGGCAGTGTTTTGTCAGCTTTCTCTCTGTAGCCGTAAGGGCTAAGCTTCGTCGGAGGGCAAATTTTGTATGCGGATTGTACTCTTTCTTACCAAGGTGGCGGTGGTCCTCTGCGTTGGGAGGGGCAAGGGGGGTGCTATTGTTCTTACTAGGGGAGAGGCGGGTCTGCGACTGATGCGGCTTCGGTGCGGGTGGTATCTTCAGGCGGTGATCTCTCCTTCAAACGNAATAACGTACTTGTAAGTGGTGTTAATAAAGCAGATTTATTAAGCGAAAATCACACTGTATCACACTGTCCGAGTCTGTACCCAGCAAGTTGGGGGCCTTAAGGGCGAATTTGGGGACTCAAATGCTCTTTGAGCGATGAACGCTGGCACTTAGCTGTATTTCCTGTTGGGGTTATTCCGGCGGTAGGTTGAGGTCCGGTCAGCAGGGCGGCCCTTCACGGGCTCTCGGCTGGGTCTTGTTGGCGTGGTGGACACAGCTGGCATCCTCCTTCGGGGCTGACCCTACGGCCTAGACGACGGCTCTACTTGATTCACTCCTTCTGTCCCTGCGTCTTGACTTTTAACTTCTCCTCGGCATCACCGCCAGACCCCGTCAGCATTTCCCACGCGTCTCATTCAGGGTGCATCGGCGATATTCTAGCCGTCGCCTACCTTCCCGCGTGTCTCGACTGTCTGTCCGTTTCTGGGCCGGTCGGCCTCGCGGTAAACGCCTATTACCGAACTAAATTGGGGAAAGCTAGCTTAAGATGGCGGGGGTATGACAGCGGCGCTTCTGAATAATAGCAATATGCGGCATGTGTCAATCACATCCATATATATCCTCACTTTCACTCTGTCAGCTGTAGTAATAAAATTTATTGTATAAAACTAGTCCTACAGTGCTCTGTTTTTTATATTTTTATATATTAGTGATGCAACGAATATTCGCATCCGCATTCGCGAATATTCGCATGTTTTTAAACATTCGCATTCGCAAAAATGATGCCAATATTTTGCGAATGTATTTGGCAATGAAAAATGAAAATGTTTATTAAATAATAATGCAACTGCTATGATTAAGACATTTTTATTTATTAACATATTTTTTATGTATAAGAGTGTATTTTAATGATATTTGGGAAACAGCCTTGCAGTTATTCACTAGATTACATAACAGAAACACACTCTTGATATTCTTTTATTCTTATTTACCTAACCAAAATCAAATTAAGGCAGGTAATTTCTTAAAACTTCTAAACTATATTATAACACTACTGTATGATCAAATACCATTGAACTGCTTTAACACAAAACAATGGAATAAGATATAACCCAACCTTTTTAATTATACAAATCAACTTTAAATGAGATCTTTTGTAAAAACACTTAACAATATGCATTTATGCAACCTAAAGGGTATCTTATTCAAATATGTGAGATCTTTTAATGAACTAGTAATCATGTTTAATTGTAAATCAAATCGACTTCTTATGAATAAAGTTAAAAATATATTGTGAAGAAAAACAAACAATATAATAATCTCCTTTTCAATTAAAACAAATATGTTCTTAACATTTTGTTAATTTTAACTTTGGTACTAATACTAACTCACTAATTATGTAATTTTTAAGATATCCATTAAACATTACTTCTTGAAATCGAAAAATAAAACTATGAAAAATTGTTTATATCTAAGCACAATTAAGTGAAACACTTAGTAATTAAATAAGAGTAGAGGAATATTAAACTTCAGAAATAGAAGTTTTGATGCCTTTTCTCCTTGCAGCCTATTTCGGTGGGGTGTGTAAAGAAGACCAGCCCCACTAAAGACCCTTTCGCTAGGCACACTAGTGGGTGGTGTTACTAAATATTGCCTGGCTATGGGAGAAATAATACCATACTTCTTATTATTTACCGCCCATCATGTAAGTGGATCTACATCATTTTCCACACGTTTATCTAATAAATATTCATTGATGGTTTTTTTTATCCAAACTTCTATAGGGTTCGTACATTCATTTTCTTCTGCTTCACATNTAATAAATATTCATTGATGGTTTTTTTTATCCAAACTTCTATAGGGTTCGTACATTCATTTTCTTCTGCTTCACATTTGCTGGAATCCATCAGCAATTTCATGGTGTCTCTTAAAGATATAGATTTCTCTGTCAGACTGGCACTGGAGCCAGATATTTCAATCCGATGAGTAGTCATTCTGGCACGCTTAGGATTTGAACAAGACGATAAGCTTGATTCATCGTTTCCAATTGACTCAAAAATATTTTTCACAACTTGATCTCTGGTTGAATAATTTTTTAAAAATTTTAATTTTTATCTAGGGGTCAATAAAAGTTGCCGTAGCAAACAATACGTCATTTTCCAAATGGGAAAATCTGCGACATAGTTCTCGTTTAAGAACTAAAATCGTATTCCCAACGCATTCGTCGGTCACATCAAATTCACCAATAATTTTTTCCAAAGTGGACAATAATGGAATTACTGAGGATACAGAAATATTGGCTGCACTTAGTTCTTTTGTAATTTCTTCAAAAGGTCTGAGTAAAGTTATTATTTTTTCCACAAGAATCCACTCTTCGGAAGTTAGTTGTGAAATCTTGTTATTCTGGGAAGCATAAAGACATAACGAATCTTTGTTTTTCAAAATACGCTCTAACATATACAAGCTGCTATTCCATCTTGTAGCACACTCTTGTATGATTTTCAACTTTGGCTGATCGAGTCTTTCTTGTAGAGCAGCCAGTTCATCTGCAGCTACATTTGAGTGATGAAAATGTGTTGCCATCTTTTTACATTTTGCAATCACTGTTATAACGGAATCTTGTGCCTTAAGCCCCTCCTTGACAACCAGCTGAATTTGGTGTGACGAACAATCAATGTCTCTAATTAATAACAAGGAAATACCTTTTTTCATGTTTGTGCCACCATCTCTAACAATGCATTGCACTTTTTCTTTAGGTATTTCCCAATGCGACAACATGGTTTCAAGTTTTATAGCTATATTTTCACCAGTATGTTGGCCATCGTTAAATACCTCTGCGTTAAACACAATCATTTTTGAGAGTTTCAAAAAACAATATGGTACTGTACATTGACTCAGCAAAGATATTCCTGAATAAGAATCAGACCAAATACCAGTTGTAAACGCCAATTTTTCAAATGACTTAATTAATCCCAAAATTTTATCTTTTTGAAACGGCATCTTTAAGACACATATAAACGAAGAAAAATGTTGTCGGCTTTTTATATTATACGACGGACAAAGGTGGTTCAATGGTCTGACAAATCCAACGCTTTCGACAAAACTAAAGGGTAAGTCCTCTAAAGCAATCATTTCGCTTATTAAATTATCAATTTCCAAAGACTTGGCATTGTTGTTATCCCACTTTTTTGTTTTTTCGACGCAATCAGTAAAAGACATTTGTTTCAGGTCGGTTTTCGTACATTGTCGCGAAGTGGAGGCCATAACTCTTTTAGAAGCATTTCGCTTTTCATTTTCCCTATTCTTTAAAGCATTATACTCATTTTTATGCAAAGCTTCCAGGTGATTTCTCATAGCACTTGTTGTTCTTCCTTTGCGCGAGTATTGTTTATTACATATTTTGCATTTCACATTTTCAGCATCACATATTGTAAAATAAGTCCAAACTTCGCTAACACACAACCGCTTCATTTTGAAATATCACTTATCACTGTACAATTACAACAATAGTCTTTACAAGTTAAAAACAAAACTTAAGTATGTTGACTCGACGCTGCTCCCACCTGTACTATACAGGGTGGTGGATAGCAGGGTACGTAGTAATTTGTTACGGTGCTGGCTAACGGCACCTTGGTCTGCTGTAAGAGGGGGGTGACACAAAGACGTAACTTGGTTCGGTTTATTCACGCTTATCTTTTATTGTCCAAAGTTACAGTGACCTGTACATCTAAGAGACCTAGCCCCTCTTATATCTCCTCGGACAGTGGAATCTAGCTATCCCGCGCCCTACACACGTCTCGGCGAATGTTTGCGTCGGGGGGTGGTTTCGGCTGTTGCTGAAATTACCTCAATGCTGGTGGCTGGCGTCGTGCTGTCTCGGTGTCTCTCCCGGGAAGTCCTGGGCTCGATCCCTGGACGTGCAGTTCTCTCCTCGTCGCTTGTCGTTCCTCATATCTGACTCTCTCGTGACTCCGGCATAACTCCCGACTCTGTCGTAACTCTGTCATAACTGTCTTGTCGCTGCTGCTCCGTCGTAAAGTCTCGTAAATGTCGCGTAACTGACCTCAACTGTCCTTCACTCTCGCGTAACTCTCTTAACTGTCGCGTAACTGACTTAACTGTCTTCCGTGGCTCCTGTATATATACGTTTCTGTTCTATTTTCCATATAACTCGGGACTTACCCTCTCGTGTTTGCGGTGGAATAGGGGTAGGCGGGGTGCACTGTTTTTCCCGGATTTGTAATTTCTTGTGGCGAGGGACGATAATATGCTCAGGACTCCCCGCGTTCGCAGTGTCACGTCGTGACTCAGGCAACATGACAGGTGCAGTTGGTTCGAGCTCGGGGATTCCTCTGGTCGTTAGGCCATCGGTTTACGGCGTGGGTAAGAATAGCGTCGCCACTACTGGTAGGTAACCTCAAAATAAATCTTTACGAAAATGTTATTAGCAGCTAACTTCATTCAGTAAGCCAGCAATCACGATTTGTTTACTTCGTTCAGAGCCGGGGCATATGGACTACTCTCGGTTTTAACATGGCTGGCCAGTTCTAAACGGGCGGTAAAATTCGAGTTCGTAGGCGCGTGCTTTGGGCGCCATATTTGAAAAACCAACATTCGCATTTGCATCCGCGAATGTAGGAGGTGAATATTCGCATTCGCATCCGCGAATGTGGAAAAATCGACATTCGTTGCATTACTAATGTATGTATATATATAAAATAAAGTACATACAAAGATTATTCACCTCTTATCTCAGACTGTTCTAACATAAAATCCAAGCAATTTTACTATTACTAATGCTATAACAGTCTGGAAAGTTGGTATGTTCAACATATTAGTTATGTGCCTTAAGTAAATTAAGTTTTAATGACGTGAGGAACATCTTTGTACATATGTGAGTTCATTAATGAATCATAAGTGCAGTTCATGAGAAACTGTAACACATCACAAAAATACATTTGTTTATACAAGAAAACAAATGTAACATACAGTCAGATAGTTTCATTATCATAATGTGAAAATGTTAATAAAATATTAAATATATGACAAATTACTCTGCTTGGGAAATTAGAATATAAAATATTTACGCAATTGCACTCTGAAAAACTAGGGTTTAAATAATTATATTGTTAATAAGGCATTAATTTTAAGAGAACTTGAATTGAAAATAACCCGGTGGGCCAGATGGCTGTTTCAGCAGTGAAAAAATACAACATTGCAAGTTTTAGTACAGTGTGGAAACACCATAATCTAGGTAAAATTTGAGGTTAATGAAAGTGCAGTAGTGTTAAAAAATTTTATATTTATTTTAAGAGTACCACATTTATCAAGTGCCGTCAAAGAAATGTATATGTGCAAGCAGGTTACAGACAAGCTTGTAGCAGCCATTACAAGTAAGACACTACTTTAAAGTTGTTCATTATCCATGTCATCCAAGTGTACAAAAATGGCCTTTGTTTCTTAAACAGAAAATATGGTTATACTAAACGAGGTATTTTGTCGGAAGCCAGAGGTAAAGACTGCAGTGTTATTTCTTGTAGACAATGCTGCACAAAGTGAACCCCACACCGCCGGTCTTGCTGCCCTCCGACAAGCCGCCATTGTCGGTGGTGCCGGTGCCAGTGCCTGTCCCGGTGCCTGCTCCAGCTCCGGTCGCTGCCCCACCCGTGGTGCCACAGCCTGTGCCTGTTCCGGCACCCTTGCTCCGGGACGAGCCGTGGCCTGCTGCAGCCTTGCCGGCACCTGCTCGTACCCTACCTGCACCTGCACCTGCTCCTGCGCCTGCGCCCACCTTTGCAGGTGGCGATATTGACCACCGTGCCATTGACCCACGCATGGGACGCATGGCCGACCAGGACCTGCGAGTGATGCCATCCTCTACCCAGGCCATGCCTGTCATGCCCCAGCGTGACCCCCGTGAGAGCTTCCCCCCAGCACCACCTGAGCAGTAAGTCATGTTTTGGTTTTACTTTCATGTGTTTGTATCTTAATCAGAAATCTGGAAGTTTCTGATGTGCATTATTTTGTGATTACATAGTTTTGCTAATTATTCTAAAGTGCAAACATATTGTACTGCATTATAAAGAAATGTTTATATTCATCATCCATAGTATTTAGATCTGATGTTGAAGGTGCACTTTTTAATGCAGATGCAATTTTCCATATTGCTGTTTGGTAGATCTGTAATGACTGGTAATCACACTTGCTGTGTTTTCCAATTTTATGTTTTGCAGACCTCCAGTTGTGGAGTTGGTGGAGAGGTGGGTTGTCAGCATTTTATATATTTGTTGTTATTGATGATTAGTTGGTAGTAGAATTATAAAACTGTAAAGTACTTCAGCAAAATGTTTACTTTTGTGGTTGAATGGATGGTTTCATGGACACTTGTGCGAGTGATTAATATATGTATTTTATTTCAGCTTCCAGAGAGATCCACGAATGGTGCCTGTTCCTGCTCCGGCTGACCGCTTCCCACAGAGAGACCCAAGGGGCGACCCACGTGAGCGAGTTGACCCACGCACAGGTGCCAGTCAGTTCAAAAACCATATTTTTTTCACCCATCTTGAATGGTGTAGTTACTAGCCAGTAAATTAATGTGTAAAGCTTGTCTCATGCTATGTGTTGTTTGCACAGGAGCTGCACCAGTACCGGTGGCCTCTACCCGCCCAGCAGCTCCAGTAGCTCCTGTTGTCTCACGACCAGGACCTATTCCTGGTGGGGTGCCTCCCAACATGTCACCTGGTGCTCCGGGAGCATCTGACCAAGAGAAGGTGAGAGTTAGATGCATGGTTGAGTGCAGGCACTAGTTCAGGTTCAGATGTGACTTAAATTTTGCCTGCTAAAAAGAGGCAAATAAGTGCTAAGGCTGTATTCATGGAAGGATCATAGATGAATAAACCCCTCGCTCTGCTCTGCACAGATAATAGTATTGTGTTTATAGGTATATTCTATTCACAGTTTCTTTGGATGTTTTGAAACAAACCTTTGAAAAATCACCCTAGGCATAACATAACAACCCCTTATTTCAATAAATTGTATACAACAAATATATAACACTGTAATTACCTTTAAAGTACTCTATTCTTGAATAAATGAAACTTTAACTTAGTATCGTCTATAACTTGAAATATTTATTTCGTATTAAATTCAAATTAAAAACAGTGAGATCAGCGATGTGTTGGCAATATTTAGTAAGAGATAGTTCACAGTTAAAATATTATTTTAACCTAGTTTTTTGGTATGCTATTTGTAAATTAAATGTTGCCTATAGATATATTTGAATTTTTAGGTAGCACTGAAGGAAATATATTTTATTGTTACAGTTAAAAATATTGGCACAAATTACCGTGCATAGGTACTAGTGACGTGGTGTTTTTTTTCGTCCGAGGAAGTTATAACAGGGTTAAACACAGTCACTGCAAAATATTAACATCTATTATGTGTAATGTGCTATGTCATGTATGACAAATATGTTAGGAATGTAAAATATAGTCCATTCACGGTTACTTCACACTTTTCTGAAGCCCTGCTAAAATTATACTTTTGGTTACCAATTACGTATCCTTCCGCTACGTGTAAACATAAACACTGCCACGTGACTAATACGTTTTAACTGTCAAATGCTTTGTTTACTGTTTGCAGCTGTTCAAATAATTCTGTCATTTTTCAAATGCTATTTCGTACGAATGTTTACAATTTAGGCCTATAACCATATTTAGGTCAGCTTTATAACTTTTTGACAATGTCTGTATCGACAATAGTTCTTACGGTTATTATTTTACATTGTAAACATATTTGTAATACACGTAATGCACGTTAATATTTGTGCCATGACTGTGTTTAACCCTGTTTAGTTACGCCCACTTTCTTGACATCTATTTAACCTCTTGTTGTTGAAATATTTTGGATTATTTCTTTAAAAGGACAGTCTCAGTTAGAATAAATATTAAAACGAAGGAACAGCCAATCCAACGAAAAGACACAGTAAATTCAAGCACGCAACTCATGCCGCTTATATTTTGTACGTAGCAGCGACAAACTTAAAAGATAGTGGTGATCATGCACACAAATAAGCCTACCGTAACTTTTACTCCGCTAATATTTCTATGCATTGGTTCGTACTGTTTGATAGGTTTATTTCATTATTTATTTTAATTTATCTGGCTGGGCTTAGTATTTTGTTGGGATTGTGGCAAACATTCAAATCACAGAAACGTAAGCACGTTACACAATTGTGTTTCAAACACCTAGGGCAAAGTTACGTTGTGATAAATAAACAGACGTTACTTTCAAAACATTAATTTCGTCATAAAAACAGTTTACGTGTTAAAACATATAAATTTCGCAAGTCCAATATTTGCAATCACATACACACTGGTCCAACGTAACGTAAAAACAACAATACTCTTTCACACACAGCGGTCACGACGCAGATTACAGTATATTTATACCTGCCGTAGAAAAACAGATTTATCACAACATCGTAACTCGCCTAGGTAGGTTTAAAAATCACAACGTGTAGAAACTTGATGTGGTAGTTTTATTTTTCACGAGAAGAGAAAATAACGCTTCATTCTGTCCCTTTTTTCTACGAGGAAAAGACGCCGTGGCCACTTCTGCCAACTTCGGATTTGTAACCGTCCCGCCATTACATAAAAATATACAATAATAATTATTCAAACAATAAAATCTCGTTTCATTTGTAAATAAAAAATTAAAAAATCATTATTTTTGCTGTAATAAGTATGAAATACGCTAAAATTGAAAATGTGTATAATTTTTTTGCTGCTACTAGTGGTGCGAAACTTCCCGAGAGAGAGAAAGAAAGAGAGAGAAAGCAACAAGCTCCGCTCCGCCTATTCGCTTCTTCCTCAGACGAAAAAAAAAACACCATGTCACTAGGGCCTACGCACCGTAATTTGCGCTGATTGTTTTAACTGTAACAATGAAATATATTTCCTTCAGTGCTACCTAATTATACCAATTATATCAATAGGCAACGTTTAATTTACAAATACATGCGAAAAATAAGGTTAAAACAATATTTTATCTGTGAACTATTTCTTACTAGCTGTTGCCAACACATCGCTGCTCTCACTGTTTTTAATTCGTATTTAATACGAAATAAATATTACAAGTTATAGAAGATACTAAGTTAAAGTTTCATTTATTAAAGAATACAATAATTTAAAGTTAATCACAGTGCTATATATTTGTTTTTACAAGTTATTTAAAACACAGGGTGACATGTAACTCCTAGGGTGATTTTTCAAAGGTTCTTTTCAAAAGTATCGAAGATACCGTGAATGGATTATAGTAACCGTAAGAACTATCATCAACATAGATATTGTTAAAAAGTCATAAAGCTTACCTAAATATGGTTATAGGCCTAAATTGTAAACATTCGTACTAAATGGTTTTTGAAGTATGACTAAATTCTTTGAACAGCTGAAAACACTAAACAAGCATTTGACAGTTAAAACGTAGTCACATGGCAGTATTTATGTTTACATGTAGTGGAAGGATACGTAATAGGTAACCGAAAGTAGAACTTTAGCAGGACTTCAGAAAAGTGTGAAGTAACAGTGAATGGCCTATAGTTCATGATAAAGTGAGCATTCGTGAAGTCAACCTATGAAACAAATTACTGCCTTATACTGCATATATTTGAACGTGAGCAATTACCGCAATATTCACAGTTAAATTGGCAGCAAACTACGAGAAGTAGTTCCATGTTTTAACATCTTGAGAGTCTTAAAGTTAAACATTTTGTCATGTGCAATTCAGTTTGTTGTAAGCAATTAAGAATAAAATTTGCCATGATTGTAACAAATTCGTTTTTCAAACTCTGTAACATCTGCGCAATATACAAGTTAGCTGGTTCGTTTTTTTCCGGTCCGTGCTAGTGTTTCAACAAATGAGTGTCTTACGACCAACTTGATTTTAAATGTTTGTTTGTATTCTCTGAAATAAAGTATTTGTTAGTGTAATAAATAAAACATTTTTTTATGTGTTACGAGTGAAGTGGCATGTTTCCTTTTGCTTTCTGCTGTATTTCTACATAGTTTCTTGTCCCAGAAATTCATGAAATTTAACTTAATATGAATATGCCGATTTGGAAAATGTGTTGCTTCATGCAATTGATGTCAGTATAAATTTTAATCCTTGAAGAAACTTTGGATGAGTGTGTTTTGTTGTATTTGTGATATGTGTTGCAATTCTGGAAGCTTAAATAAATGTGTGCGTGTGTGTTATTTAGTTTTTAGGCCATTCCCAACTTACGATTGTAGAGTTAATACCTCGGCATATATGTTTTGAAACAGTAATGGCATAAAAATGTTTTATACTCCACGTAAAACATTCCTGTAGTGTTGGGAATATGTTAAAACAGCATTATAACGTCCGTCCAAACAGTTTATTTTTATGAGTCGACATGTCATACAGCAAGTACTAGCTTCTACCTCTTCCTTCATGGTAAGTAATTTGGGGTAAAATTAGATTCTGTATTATATGTGTGGAAGCAGTTTCATGAAATACATTGTCATTAGCTATAGGCTGTTCATGGTAAGGGAGCACTTTTGAAGCCCTAGTTTATTTTTCCTTTTAGATGTTTTATCCATTAACCACCTTTTTAAATAAATATAGCCATGTAACTAATCAACACAGTGTGTATATTCCACCGCACTCGGAAGTTAACGTCTAAAATAAAATATATTTATTGACAATTATCTATACGAGAGGGCTTTCAAAAGTGCTCACTTTACCAATAGCCTATAAGTATTTTACCTTTAGTATTTTATATGAACTTACGTTAATATCAGTGAAGGCATCATAATTTTTTAAGTAACAATTGATTTTTTTTGTAAGCAAAACAGTAAGCTTTTAGAAACGTTAGTGTATGTGCTTTAAAAAGTGCGTAACTGGACAAATTTTTACAATGCATCAAGTGACAAATATTACTCTGGAAGTTAGGTGTAAAAATTTGGATCAATTCTGT
Organism: Clitarchus hookeri; assembly: GCA_002778355.1. NCBI lineage: Eukaryota > Metazoa > Arthropoda > Insecta > Phasmatodea > Phasmatidae > Clitarchus > Clitarchus hookeri. The sequence goes on along the minus strand of NQII01003723.1, from coordinate 17,288 downwards.
TCAGCCATTGATTTCCCACTATTTGCTTGTGTGTAAAATATTGATTTATGAGGTATTTATGCAATATAATTCTACTTGTAAATGTTGTTAAACATAATTGTTAGGTCATTTAACTATTGATGCACACACATTGTCTTCTGTATGATGGAATAAGTACACAATTTTATCTAAAAGCATGCTTTCTTTAATGCGAGATTGTTTCAGCTGTAAGATTTTTTTAAAGGTGAACATTTGAAATGTCTTTGGGTTGGTTTTATAAAGGGATAAAGAATAGTGTTTAAATCATTTGCTATTCTGTTGACAACCTTAATCAAACATATTTTCTTATGTCCTAGGAAGTAATGACAGTAGTTAAAGGCATTACTTTACTTGGAAAAAGACAAGTAATCGTGAACATCAATCAATATTTACAAACTATTTTTTCCTGAAATTAACGTGTATGTGTTTTTATGGCTGATTACCATATTTATTACTTTTTGTTGTTTATTTTATAAGCATGCAGTGGACATATGAGCCAGCTGATGTAAACAGCAGCTGAAAGTCATGTGGCAGTTTTTGGTTTGATAGGTACTCAGAAAGATATGCAACCAACAGGCTGAAAGTAGAATATAATTTTTTAATGCACCACTGTGTTCTACATTAAATACACTGTTAATATACTCATTTAAAATGAGCGCCTTTTTGTGCTCTCCTTACTGTAAGGATAACATCATGCTTTCTGAGTTCAAACAGTCTTTTGTTTGCAAACATGTCGCAATGTCATAAGAATGTCAACGACTTTCTTTTCTTCCATGGCGAACACGAAATGTATGAATAAATGAATGAATGGCTTCCCCTTCAATACCCTACTGCCTATTCTTGCTTGGCTATTGTCATGTCGCCTGACGAAGTTGCATTCAGGGGAAATAAAGAGGAGTGACGAGTGGGTGGAGAAAAGTACTATCGACTTCATGGGCAACTAAAATAGGGAAGGTAGTAAACAAGAAAAAGAGACGAGAGTTACTGGAATGGAAGGCAGTGTTCATCTTATGCAGCCTTTCTGCCTTCGACATTGTTTACATTTCAATCTGCGACAAATAAAGGCCACTGCTGTTCTTGGAAATAAAGTGTGTGCAGTTACACAGTGAGATCTGATTTAAAAGCAGTGCCTATCATTTAAATGGTTTACGCAGATTTAATATTGTGTGTGTTTATTTTCAGTTTTGGTTTTGTGCGTTTACTAATGAGTAGGGTCTAAATATTTTCACGAACCACAAAATAATGCAAAACATGGATAGTTTACATTTATTCATGAAATTCTGTAACAATTATATTCATAAAAAAGCAATGAAATCGCTTTTGAAAATGTTTCCAAAACCACAATGCTGAACTTTTACTATCAAAACTCTTACAAGTAGTTTTGCCATTTTTAATATTGACGCGTGATGGTCTAGGGACAAGAACATGTCAATGCCTCAATGGGAGTTGTTTACAGACCCTTATGCGGTGGGATCTGCAAGATCTGGCATTTTTTATTTTCAGCACAAACTTTATTTGAAGAAGTGTTATGTTGGTTAAACTGTAAGACATTTTTTCCTTCTATTTTTCTATTGTTTATACTTATTCATTAGTTTTGTGTCGCCTGTTTACATTTTCACATGTAAATATTTTGATTATGATTGATGTTCGCGCTCATAATTTTCTTTTCAGATAATTACTCTTTTGCAGAAGAGGCATTCTGTAATATAATAATATTATAGGACATGTATAGTTTTAATTCTAATTATTATGGTACAGAATTTTAATTTTAATTATTTTTTAACATAAATTTTTTTTAAGTTATATATATATTTATTAAATTTTTTCAATTAAATTAGCTTTGCTTTTATAATTATATATATTTAAGTATAAGGTTAGACCGTCCTTCCATTTATAGAAATAATTAGATAAATTCTCTTTGGAGTTGTGCTTATTTATTTTGATGCTTGATGCTTATTTGATGTATATATAAACACAAGTTCGCCTTATCTGTACGTATCATCACGTTACCTAGTTGCGGGGGCACCTACGGAGATAGTTCGCCCTTATGTCGGTTGTCACGCCACCCCCTCACGTGTGATTGAGACTAGCTAAGCAGTTGAGTTAAGCACCTAAGCTCGCGCAACCAAGGTAACCCAGCATTACAGGCCACTGGCCGAGGGATCGCGCTAGATAGCAAAGCTCCGCCTAGGAGAAGCTCGCCCCTGCACCCCAGACGAGCCAGTGGGCAGGTAGAATATATAGCGTGCACCGTAGAGGAACGTCAGTTCTCCAGTTGTACTTCTGAGTTCATCTCCACCACCTCGTGTGCTGACACCATCATCTTCGCGACCTACANGTGTGCTGACACCATCATCTTCGCGACCTACAAGAAGCTCTTCAAGACCTGCACCAGCAACCTCCGAAGAAGTCTTCGAACCCCTTGAACAGCCTACCCTTCTGGTAATGGCAACCACACTACCCTTCTGGTAGTGACCCTCGAAGTCCCTTCTGGACAACGGGATTGAGATAGTTAGGGACAGTTATTATAGCTGCCCAGCCGCATCTACTCTTGTTCAGGTTAGACCCAGGTCCCCTTCACCTGGTTTATGTAGTTTACTTCCGATCAGTTCCTGATTAGTTAGGAGGTACTATGGACCACCGTGTCTTTTCCTCACGAAATAAACACGCTTTCTCTCAAACCTCTTGAGTGCTAATTCTAGGGTAACTGTGATTTGATCCTCTTTAGATGTCAGCCCACCAGAGTAAAGCAGGAGACAGCGTCTTTGACAAACCAATTACCGAACCTAGAGTAGGACTGAGAGCTTCCTTAACCGGGCGCACATACTTTGGAAAACACACCCAGTCGACGGCCACCCGTACTGTGCACTTGATGTGCAGTAAGGCGGAGCCACAACCACTACCAACACAATTCAAGGGCTGTCAGTCAGCCAGTCTAGCCGATTCACTCCATCCACCTCGCTGAACTGATGCCGGAAGGAGTGTTAGCCTGGTTTTGAAGGACTGCCCACCTTTTGGACATACATCCAATGTCGTTGTTGAACTTTCAGGGTAAACGCACCGCTCCAATCACTGCACTGAATTGTCGCCGGTTGGAGTAATCGGGTACGACTCTGGCCGGCTCGACCTTGGCTTGGTTCCACACCTAGCTAGGGAACATTGTCGTGTGCTCTCCTCACGTGAGGCCAATATTTGCACCTACCAGTATGCCGTACACCCAAAGGTGTGGTACGAAGTGGCAGGAAAAGAAAACATCTGGGGCCTCCAAAGCCAACGGGAGCTGTAACCCAGTCCCAACTGCACTTAGCAGCATAATCCCTGGGAACGAGCTCAAGCCGCCCGACATCTGGAGAGGCCTTATCTCCCAGCTCCCTCCCACTCCTTATTTCAAACTTCGATGAAGACCGTCGACCGACCACACCCAATTGTCATCGACTTCTGTCAGGAATGGCCCGTTCCCCTAGGGATCACGAATCCCTGGTTCCAGTGTCTCCGGACCAGCAGTCCTTCCAGGGCTCACCACAGCACAGCCAGTCGCAGCACCTTCATTGCCCCAGATTGGGGCATTTGCTCCAGTCAACTCCAGCAGCACCAGCAACAGCAGGGTCAGCAACCACCCCGGGCCACCTCCAGCATAGGTAATAATATGACTGTGTACCACCCAGTACGCAGGACCGCTAAGCCCACGTTTGACTTTGTACCATGCCACAAGCCTGGTCAACTTTTAAGGTCAGCCAGTTGAATCACCTGTGTGTCTGACCAACACGTCAAAACCTTGCCTGACCGTGACGTCGCCATCAGCCACCTGATGTCACGTGTCAATTTGGTTGTCTAGGGCAACATTTAAGCTCCTATTATGATAGGCTTTATATTTAAATTTTAGAACACGCTTGGTCATTACTTTAAAGAAGCCAGAGATGTTAAAAATCTTTCTTGACAAAAAAGAGACACAATTTTTTCCTAAAGTAGGATAGATTAATGTGCAGGAACAGGGAACATTTGTAAAGTTGGTAGGAGGTGTGGATCTTTGAAGAAATCTCACGAGGCGCCTGACATTTTAATCTTTTGAGTGCTTTGAAGTTGAGGCTTTCCTGGCGCCGGGAATGACGCCACTGACAAAGCCCATCTTCCCAGCCTACTATCCTGCAGCAAACTGTAGGATGATGACATCCAGTTGCTTCAACTATAGTCGGTTCACGACTGGAAGAGACTTTTGAAAATCAACCTTTGAAAAAACACCCTAGCCATTAGCTACATGCATATAACATTACAAACAGCGGCGAGCGCGGATACAGTTATGCCGTTAGGTTGCCAGCACAAAGAGAGGAAATAGTTCTAAAGTTTTAACTAAATTGTTAATTTATCGCTTACAAATAGGTTTCAAAAAGACTTGTATCTTATTATGCCAATTATTAATGACGTGATGCTAACGTACTTTGATTTCAATGTTTCTTGCATACTCACAAGATCACGCTCAAGGTGAAAGTAGAGCGGCCATTTGTTTACAAACCTTCGTTCCGTGTGTTGTTGGCGAGATGTGGTCGACACACGTGCCAGAGAATTGGTGCGATTATCTTGTTTAACCAATAATAATTCATTTACTGGTTTTTTTTTTTTTTTATTAATATCCTCTCTTTATTATTTCTCGTTGTGCCGATTTCTTTCGTTTCTGATACCTGTATAAGAGATTACTCGTAGTGCGTTCTCACGTGTTTAATATTTTTTAAATTTATTTCAGGTTTGCTTAAAATTTTATTTATTGTATTTTACGTTATATGTTGCGGTAGTTTTTGTGTGCAGTCATGAGTTCTAGCAAGGTGAATAAAAGATAAGTCACCAACGCCAACAGGACATCATTAACCTCACCGAATCGTTGTATTCCCTAATTAGGCGAGGGGAAATGAAACCCTGCAACGTCGCGGAAAGAGCGGCAGAAATGTTGAAACGCTTCAGATCCACAGTTCTAAGGTATGTTAAAATATATGTAGTATTAACCATTGCGTTTGCAAGTTGTGTGTGCTAAGGTCAATTATGTTGGCCTACGAAATGTGTTTACAAGAACATAAAGAAAATTTGTTAATAACTTGATAACATCGTCGAACGTTGTCTACGTGTCTTTTTAACGTTTTATTTGGGTAATTATTAAGTTTAGGGGGCTTTTCTGTAAAAAAAAAAAAAATAATTTCACGGAAAATGGTATATTTCCACTCCACTAATGATGCAGAACACGAATATACGACGGGCATTAACGTCCGACTAATTTCGTAACATGTGCCCACCTAACCTAACAGAACCTATCCCCACGATGGGTGAATCACTATTTTACATTTTTAAACTAACCTAGGATTGTTGGGTTTTACACTAACCTAGGATTGTAGGGTTATATAGACTCAAATGTGAGTGTATGAATCACCTAACCAAAAGGTGGTATTACAATGTGTAATTAAAAATAAAAACTACTTTGTGTTGGAATTTGTGTACCCCTGCGAGGGATTCTTCATAAACAACCCAATATATACAGTGGAAATTTATTATAAAGACAACTGACAATGGTAAGGAAAATTGCCTCTATAGTGAGTTTGTTATAGTCAATTAATTTTATATAGGTTATGGAGAGATGGTGCATTTTAAGATTCTGAAGAAGGAGCTTGTTTTGTATTTATAAGTTACATTGCGGCATTAATTGCCATTGTTATACGTCACTAAATAGATTACAGTCGATATAACTGGAACTTCCCCTACTATTAAACATATCTGTATCACTTCACTAAACATGAGAGGACATCGTAATCGATGAAATCGCAGTCATAATCTTTTAAGAAAACAATTGTGTATTAATGCATTTCCCCAACACCACTGTTCTACAGCCATTGTCTTTTAGTTATTGTAAATTATCAGTGTCATATTTTTCACTTTCAGTGCTACATAGCCAACCTAATTTGCATAATTTAAAAAGGACCATAATTCAGTTACTGGGTCAACTACAGTTACTGATACCAAAAACATACAAGGGTTTGTTTACAAATGATGTGTGACAATGTGATATGCTCTGCCGTGTGTTAGTTTAGGTTAGTTTAATAGGTGGCAGGTATTGGTTACTATATAACCCTACAATCCTAGGTTAGTTAAAAAATGTAAAATAGTGATTCACTCATCGTGGGGTTAGGTTCTGTTAGGTTAGGTGGGCACATATTACGAAATTAGTCGGACGTTAATGCCCCTCGTATATTCGTGTTCTGCATCATTAGCAGAGTGGAAATATAAGATTTTCAATGAATTATTTTTATTTTTACAGGAAACCCTATAAACTTAATAATTACCAAAATAAAACGTTAAAAATACACGTAGACAACGTTCGACGACGTTATCAAGTTATTAACAAATTTTCTTTATGTTCTTGTAAACACATTTCGTGGGCCAACGTAATTGATCTTAACACACACAACTTGCAAACGCAATGGTTAATACTACAGATATTTTAACATACCTTAGCACTGTAGATTTGGAGAGTTTCAACATTTCTGCCACTCTTTCCGCGACGTTGCAGGGTTTCATTTCCCCTCGCCTAATTAGTGAATACAACGATTCGGTGAGGTTAATGATGTCCTGTTGGCGTTGGTGACTTCTCTTTTATTCACCTTGCTAGAACTCATGACTGCACACAAAAACTACCGCAACATACAACGTAAAATACAGTAAATAAAATTTTAAGCAAACCTGAAATAAATTTGAAAAATATTAAACACGTTAGAACGCACTATGAGTAATCTCTTATACAGATTTCAAAAGCAAAAGGAATCTGTACGAGAAGGTTAGCACAAATTAAAGTCATATGTTATGAAAAATCAAATAATAAAGAGCTGATATTAGTATAAAATAAAACCGATAAATGAAATATTAGGTTAAACAAGAATTGCACAAATTCTCTACAGCATGGCCATCCGGGGGCTTATGAGAGATTGG
>NQII01003723.1:0-10121 GCA_002778355.1 Clitarchus hookeri | reverse complement strand
GATTAAAAACTTTACGCTTGTGGAATATCCATTAATAATATATACATTACTTTTATAATGGGTACGTGCATGTACGAACACATGTACACACACACAGTGGCATGTAAACATTGCATGTAAACATTGCCATGTGACTGCCACATGTCAATGTTTGTTTACCCTTTGGCGGAAGGATACGAAATGGGCTTGAAAGTAGATCTTTAGCAGGGCTTCAAGAAAGTCTCTTCCAGTCATGAACTGACTATAGTCATTTTAACTTTGTCTCTGCCAAATTATATTTTTAATTTATGCAAAAATTAAATTTTTCGTTCTAACTTCCCAGTGACTATTAGCATCAAGTGCTTACCACTGAAGCTGCCATGGAAGTTAAATAACTTTGTTCCATTCTATTAAAGAGCATGCAAGAGTTAACTTGTCGCTACTAGGCCACCTGAGGTATACAGGCTGATGGCTAGTAGGGTACTGAGTTACTATACTTTGGTGCAGACTAAGGGCACCTGTGGTTGTTGCGTTAAGGGTAAACAAATACTCGTATTCTCTGTTAGTTAACTCACCAGTCTTTTATTTGTCTGAAGGTAACATAGGTATTTACACACATTGGCGAGACTGAGCCCCCCTACAAGTCGTAGGCTTGAAGGGCTGGTGGGCGGAATGCTATGCGTCGGGGGGAAGGCTGCTTGAATGGAGACGTTTCTACTTAACTGTGACTGCGGCGTCTGGTGAGTTGTCTTCGTTGGTAGTTGAGGCCTGGTGAGTGGGGTGGCCATTTTACAGGCCCTTGGACTGGCTCTCGTTGGCATGCTGTACTCAACTGGCTTCTTCCTTCGGCTTCGACTGACTCCCTACCACGTCCCACTGGACTCTCCCTCTCGCTCGATGTGGTGCTCCTCGGTTGAAGCTCACCACTCGTCTTCGCCTTTGGTTGAAGTAGCTGGGTCAGCTTGGCTTTCCTTCTCGGAAGTCCGGATTGATTTCCCAGGACTTGTGATGTCTCTTTGATCTCGGCTGACGATTCCCGTCGAAGACCTCGCGTCTCCTCTCCGGCGTCGACGTTTGCCCTTGATCCGGTTCGCGCTTCTGACTTCCCCACCTCGGCACCTACCACTACTATTTCGGGAATGTAATCATTAGTTCTCGACACTTCTACTTGGTTTGTCTTGGAAATCTGCGCATAAAGTCTCTGCTGTTCGTAGGTTCTCTCCCCGGTGACGTCACAATTGACTGACTGACTGCTTGCATCGTTGCCATCCAGCGCACGACTACGTATTCTCGGGGAATGATGCCTCTCTGTATGGGGCCGCCCCTCGTTTCCAGGAATTTACTCATAAGTTCTCGGCACTGTTCTCATCACCCGAATGCCTACTCCCGTGTCTCCTTCGCCTCCTATCTCGGCTGAACACCTAACTCGTCTCGTGGCTGTGCCGCCGAACAACTCCCGTCTCGGCTGGCGACAATTGGCTTGGCCGGGATCCAAACCCGGCCTTGACTGACTCACTCGACTGCCGCCTCTCTGCGTGCGATATGTCTGCTTGACTGATTCTCACTGACACTGGTCCTGCGGCTGGGATTCAACTCCCACTGGTCCAGCGCCTCCCGACGGCGCGGATTCAACTGACTCGGAACAACTGACCTCCTGCCTTGGCTGCTCCTGAATTTAACTTGTGTCCTGCTATATTCAAGTTAACTGTCAGCAGTTTCTAGAGAGAGAAATCGGGAAATCCCCTGTGTACCTCGCACGTTTTTGTGCATGATTTTGAGTCTCGTCAGCAGCTTGTGTGCTCCGACTAGGGTGGAGGGAGGGTGAAGTTACTGTGGCGGGGATTCCTACGGAACTGGGTCTGCACTAATTCTTGTCGGGGACACCCCCGGTGTCCTTTGTCGAGGGCTTATCTATCAGCTATTTCTCGGGACTTACCCTATTTCATTCGGCTTTGGTTCTTCCCCGAGTGTGAATCCCCGGAAGTTTCGTTGTCAGCTGCCTGCCCTGGCTAGCTGGCTGCCTGCCCTGGATAACTATAGCAGGGTGTGGAAACAGCGCAATGCCTATCCGAGTACACGCCACGCGTCAGAGTAAATAACGTGACGCAAATTAATTTACTATTTACAAGTTCTAGCTTTCTCCTTTTTCCCCCCTTACTTAAATTTTGTAAGAAAGGATGTAGATATTGCAAAAATGTTTCATTTCTTTAGACTGAATTACATGAACTGCATCATAATTTTATTTTATCCACAATATTTAATGTGTTTACTGCATCAAAAATTTCATTGAATTAAAATTGTTACTTTTTCTCCTTGTTTTATTCCAAATAGAATATTTCTTATTTTAAAGAGTTTTGTATTTGTCCTCTGAGTGTTTAAGGGTCTTTTGTATTGATAGCATTTTAAAGGAACAGTTTGTTAAAGTAGCTGCAGTTCAGGGTTGCAGCACTTGTAGGGCACGTGGTGCGTACATGATGATGCGTAGTTGCAGCAAAAAAGTAGTAGTCTATATACACATACCACGTCAATAGTTGCCTCCCCCCTCTCTTGCAACTAAGAATCATCACGACAATTCTTGTGGGTAGGTGATGCCGGACTGTCACCTTAATGTGGGCGGCTTTCGCTTCTGTCTCGGCCGCTCTTCTGTGTGCACTCTGCGCGGTGCTGGCACGTGCAGGTTTTCTGGTTGCTCTGTCTCACTCTCTCTTCCGCTCTGGTTGCTTAGCAGGTGGCACGCTAATGGCTTTGGCCCCCTGGAGTGGTGTGTTGTGTGGAGGGAGTAACAGGTGTTTTGGGTGAGTTTCCACGGTGCTTTAAGGAAAGCGAAAAGACACGCTCACAGAAACAGTTGAGGGCTATTGTTTCATACATAACGTTTTACAGTTTATCCTAAAAAGTCAAATTAACAGCGTTCACGTAACTTTAAAGCACTGGGGGTAAAGTAGAGTATTTACAAGCCCAAACTCACATGGGGTGTGTTGAATCTATCTTTCTGCCTACCCTTGCGCTGAAGGTGTGATAAAAGCAGCTTGCTCTGTAGCAACTCATGGTTCGCAGGGCAGGTTCATTTTACGTGTGACAGGTTCGAATCTACGGAGGCCTTCCGAACCTTATGACCCCAGGATTTGTTACTTAAACTAAGGTACTAAAATATGTGCGGGTCACCTACATTTAAGAAAAAAAAACACATGGCACTTAGAAGACACATAATAGCACTTTCAAATTATTTACAAGATAATTTCTTTTCATATAGACAGTTCTGTTAATAGGGAGGCTTCCACCTGTTCCTAGTCCTTCCTTGTTATGCAGTTTGTGCTTCCTTTCCCCTTGGGGTTAGTTCAGGTTGCTGTTCAGTAGGTAGGCATATTTTTTATTGGAGTACTCTTGTCACACTGTCCTACGTTTATTTCACGTAAGGAGACACACTGTCAACTGTTTGAGTTTACACTTATGGTATTTTCTTTTCTCACTTAACTAAGGTTATGATGTGTCTGTCATCGTGGCTTTTGACCCTTACATTATTAACACTAAACTGGTTTATTTACACTGCAACTATTGTTTTTACTGCTTCCTGGTTAATTTCACTGTTGTTTCAACTTTTGTACAGTTCTATGTTTAGAGGCAGTAGCTGCCTTCCTTAACTCTCCTCTTGCACTGCTTTTATGTGTGAAGGGCATATGGGAAAGGTACTACAGTCTAGCACACGAAATAGGAGCAAGCTATGAGTTCCTTGGCTAAAGTGTAACCAGAAGAGGTTAGGCCACCCAGAACCAGTTCTGTCACTCCAACCGGCAAAGTAGAATGGGTGGATGGAGTGGGTTAGCTGATCCGGGTGTCTAGCCACTTCGTCGTGTGTATTCCTAGTGGTTGTGGCTCTACCTTACAATGGTCCAAGTACCAGAGTACGTGGTTCAAGGTACGAGTGGCCGTCAACTGGGTTATGTTTGATGACGTATGTGCGTCCAATTAAGGGTAACCCGCAGTCCTACACTAGTTACGGCAAAGTAGATTTCAAAATGCAGTCTCCAACTTCTCCTTTGTGGGTTTGACGTCTACGAGATATGAAGTCACAATCATCCTAGAATAAGTACATTGGGTTAGGTAAGAATATGTGTGTTCCCCAGAGGAATAGACACAGTGGCCCGTACTATCTCCTAGCTATCAATTGTACTGAAACCAGCAGAGACTACATTAAACCAGGATAAAGGAGACCTGGGGCAAAACTTAACAAGAGTAGAAATAGGCTAGGTAGCTAAGATTATAACTAACCCTAACTAATTTCTACTGTTGTCCAGAAGGGACTCGGGGTTACTACCGAAGTGGTAGTGAGTATAAGGGGGAGAAGACTTCTTTGGAGGTCGCTGGCCTAGAAGCCTTCTGGAAGGTAGTGGTGGTCCTTTATGGGGAAGACGGTAGGCAGAGAGCTCCAGCATAAAGGCTGCTGCTAATTTTTAACCAATTCTATATAACAGCATTACAGTGAGGATGTAGACATTAATAAAATGTCAATATCAAAGTTTATAATAACAGCATCGCATTGAGGATCTAGACCAGTGATTCCCAAAGTTCTATGAACCCCGACCCATTTTAAAAAAAACCTTAAGTTCAGCACCCACTTTAATGCCTTATGCGAGAAACTGGCTCACTGAGTCGGTCGGCGCGAGTGGCGGCCGCATTCACTGCGTACTCTGCATAGTATTTTACGTCTGATTGACAGTTGCATTGCATGTGTGTAGGTTCAAAATTATAACATTTATAACTCATGCGTATGTTTATGTATGAAATTATATTTTTCGGGACCCACCAAATTTTAGTCTGCAACCCACACTTTGGGAAATACTGATCTGGACAATAATAAATTGTAAATGTCGAGGTCGACATCGTCAAGACCATCGTTGGTATCGTCGTGACTGACATGTTTAACTTTTGTCTATATGTGACAGATGTCGACAATCTATGTCAAATTCTGGTTGTCACACAGCCTTACACACAGTAGAACCCCAATCATATGAGTGTTCACAGTTCCCAAGAATACTATCCAAAAATAAGCATTTTCGACCCCTAAGAAATTAAAATAATATGTTTAAAGTGCATTTTTTGCTTAAAGTTTGTTTCTTTCACTGACGTAAAAAAAAGTTTTTAAATGAATAAAACGATACCTGAGCATAATTTTACCCTCCCCTTGGCACCATAAATGTTAAAAACTTTTAGCGGAGCAAAGTTTTACTGATTGGATTACATCCATATTTAATTGCGTCTGGCATAAAAAAAGAAAATATATTTGTGTTGACACTCAATTAAAATTTTTAAAAACTACATTTGTTTTTAATTCTTAGTATAAGAGCAATTGTTTAGTGTAACAATGAGACAGAAAACAATTGACATACCATGGGAACTTCCAACGAGACATCATCCCATGCCCAATTCATTTATGCACCTCGCTTCAGTAAGCCAGTAGAAACAATAAAAGTCTGCAGCAGCATATAACTGTTTTCTATAGTTTAGCAATAAATCGTAATATTCTTAAAATTAACCGCACATTTCCGGGGGCAAACTGTGAATGAAACAGCTTGCCAAAATGGAAAGGCGGGCGTGCTGCGAGGAGGGGAGGTGACAGCCGATCACTGTCATGTAAGATGAGAGGAAGACAGGGCAGTGGTGTGTGCTGTAAGTTTCTCATGGGTTGCATTACACACACGATTGTTATCGCTTGTGTGTGTTCTGTTTTTCGACAAAAGATTCACCTTCTTATAAATACGGGAAAAGTAGCGAACATTCATTCTCTTTTTCATTTTAACGTCGNATACGGGAAAAGTAGCGAACATTCATTCTCTTTTTCATTTTAACGTCGTCTGCCTAATGGCTAATACTTCATGCATGTAGACGTGCTTTTTACCAGAGTCTTATGAGCGTGGAGCAACATAAAATACGTGAAAAAATGTACAAAGAAAGAATCTACCTTCGTCTAAGAATATGAGATCAATGTGAATAAGAATGGATGCCCTGTGTACAACTGCCTCTACCGTTAGTTTAAAGAATTACAGTTATTTTATTTATAAATAAGTTAATTTTTAATGCACATAGTTTTACTGCATTTGAAGTAACACAATACGAAAACTACAAAACTTGGAAGTGAGTTTTATCAAAGGGTTGACAGACAAGAGAAGAAAATGCTTCAGATACCTTCTGCATCACCCACTCACTAGTGGTCCACACTGCATCAAATTGAAGCAGTAGTGAATCAACAGGCAGTGTTACGTTCTGTGTTTACTCAGGATAAGTACAAAGCTAAGTACGTCATCTCCTAGACCCATTTGAAGAAGATGATCTGAAAGTTGTCACTGAAGTTCTTTCTCCATTGAAAGAACTTTGCAACCACATGGAGGGAGAAATGTGTCACTGCAAGTGATGTTCGTCCTCTACTCAATCACATTCTTGAAAAAGACAAAGAGACTATTATAGTCACGGATTGCCAATACATTAGAGAAAACCTCCAACTTCTAACAATAAAAACAGATTGAAAAAAGTTTAAAAATTATTATCATATTGGCCCTTGTGGGTAAATATCTTGTGACAGCAGACAGTAATTTTTCTGAGACCAATGCTAAAGAAGGGACTTTAAAGAAGCCAAGTGAAATTGGCAGAAACAATTGTGTGCTGAGGATAGCGACATTGATCGATCCAAGGTTCAAAGAAGAATATTTTTATTAACGGCTGTGGCTTACCATTTGATAGTAATGGCACTTCTCATATGCCATTTTTAAATGACCTTTAATTTAGACGTCTTGCATTTTGAATATTTTTTGTTACAGTTCCTGAGAATGTTATCGTAACATTGCTGTACTTGTTAGATAGGGGTTTTACTGTTTATAATTCTGCTATGGTGCAACACGAGTGCAAATTTTGTGTTGCACCCACTAGATACGTATATGTAATTGATACCCTGGACACACAGGTGACTAGTCATGTCACACACGTAAACATTTGGCTGCCTGAGGCGGTATCTATTTTTAGATGATGTGCTTCATCTAGTAACGTGGTCATTAAAAGAAACACACAGTAGCAACCAAAAAATTAAACAAATTATTAATTGTTTTGGCAGATTTTTACCCATATTTTTTATGGTTCCTCAACAATAATTTGTTAAAGTAAGGCCGACAATATAAATTGAGATCACTATAGAGAGGTTCTACTGTATTACATACCTTTTTAAAAATTAGTACGGACTACTGCTTATAATGAGATCCATGAGACAACTAGGCATGCACCTCTTGAACCTTCTCACAGGGACTCAGCATGCTGGTGATAATCCTGCCCTACCTGATACTGGTAAGGCGACAAGGAGTTTTGGGCACTGCTTTATAGACACAGCCCAGAATCCCCCCCCCCTCCCCGGTTGTACCTGTGCCTAATTGGACACCAACAAAAACCCCCCCAGGGTTATTGCTCTGACCAGGGAGGCTGCAGGATTTTAGACTCGGTCTTGGCAGAATATAAGGAAGCAGCATACCTCAGGGAATTGACTGACCAGTGTGCCCAAAAGGAATCTTCCACATGTAAAAAGCAATACTGAGGAATATTTGCTGGGTGTTTTCCAAGTTCCCACACCTCCTAAATCCTAACTACCTCACGCTGTCTGCAGTCTTCAGTTCCAACTTTGCATCCCGAATGAAGTCTGTTTCACCCTGAGACCAGCCCCACCCAAGTACTCAAACAAATGTCTCTAGAAGGAACAATCTAGTAAGGTGTAAATGTGTATATTACAGACAGGTAATGGAGCAAAGGTCTGTTGCCGTTGGCATGGTAAAGAACAAAAATTAATACACAATTTCCAATTGAATATGATTGTGATGATATTTGAAAGGGAAAAGGCATTTGCAGGTGAAGGATTAAAGTACTGAACAAACATCAACATCACTCAAGTAGAGTTTTTTTTACAGCAGATATAGAGCTACTAAACGTGCAAGTTGAGTCATGGTGCTTTTAAGTTATAAACAACAAATATTTGCACCTATCAATTACCTTTCGTGTCTTGTGAATCAATAATTTTACGTTACTAAATCGTTAAAGTAGCGCCGGAATGAAAGCAATAACTCGGCTACATGCCTTGACATTTGGTTGGCGTTTGTGATATTCAGCATTGATAAAATCCGGTGGGTGTTATATTCTTGACTTGAGCCATTTTGCTTCCCAGCAAAGTGCTTCCTCCTGACATAATGGGACCCTTGTCAAGGTTGACAGGTACAGTCTCAGCAGGACACAAATACATTGTAACCATAGGATGCACAGTATTTAAACATGAAAAGCCTGTCTCACAATGGCATGTCACACCTTCAGCAGAAATATGCATAACTGTAAACTTGTCATTACTTTTCTCATCTAATTACTGTTTTAAAACATGTGTTTAAAATAAAAGTACCACTATTAGGTAACAAAAACTTTAAATGTGGACTGCTTGTCCGCTTACCCAGGGATGAGAGGATATGTGGAGGACCAACCTGTAAGCTACCCACCCATTCCACCCCTCTGACAGTTATCTTTTTTTCCTATCATAGTCATTCACTTGGTGGGAGGGAAATAGTTGTGGCAAAGAATTGCTCTTATGTTAGAAACTAGTTCTAAACTTTTTCCTTGGTAAATTGTGACTATAGAGGGGGAGATAAGTTATAAGGGGCGGGCGTTATACATTTATGGTGCAAACTCGATTCTAAATTAAAAAAAATGTTATACTGAACTTGACTCTACTTTTATACAACTTGAAACTCAAATTGACTCTACCCGAAGCTGTAAAAATCAAACTTGCCCATCATTAGATTAAAACATATACAGTAGAAGTTCGATAATCCGGCATTGGCTCGAAACTCCCGGAAATGCTTGGCACATTCTGATCTTGGCGTGACAGCCTCTGTTTTCCGCCAGTTGCACCTTGTTGGGAGCATGAGTAGTTGTGCCGGTGAATATTTCAATAGTGCATGTAAATAAAGTTTTGTGTTTTTTGTGTAATGACATGTAAAATGTTTTCTAAGCTTTCAAAACCGGGTATGAGTTCGAAGGAATCTGCAGCTGCAAAATGGAAACATGTGACACTTTCTCTTCATCAAAAACTGGATGTTATTAGTCATGCCGAGAAAGGTGAAAACAGAAACTATTATGAGTGAGATTTAACAGGATCGTCAATAATTTACGATATAAAAAAGCAAAAGGATTAGTTGAATCGGTTTGTAGCAATGATACAAAACAAACTTTGGAAAAAGAAAACCTGAACCTAGATTAGCTGGACAGTGTGTCGTACACATGGTTTAATGCAAAACGTTCTGAAGGTAAGCTTGTAACAGGAACTATGAAAATCGAAAAGGCCAAACAATTTTAATATGAAATGAATTTACCAGTTGGAGACTATGTACCGTATTGACCCGAATATAAGTAGAATCACTTTTTTCAATGATGAAATCAGGGAAAAACATAACTGAGAAGACTTGTTTCATCTTTTTCCAGTCGTACACATTTTTTTTTTCGGAAACACCAAATTTATTTTGGGCAGCTGGCGTGCCATTTTCTCTGGCATAGTTCACGACTTACAATTTGAAATTTGCATCATAACTTCTCTGTATTTCCTTGTTTATTTGGCGACTTTAAGAACCACACACCTCAAAATAATCAGTTGCAATTTTCTTAACCATTCAGCAACATAAAACACTAATAATAATAGATAATAACCAACATGGCTTTATAGACGTAGACTGCATTTGTTTATTAAAGCTTCACCAAAGATATGAATGCATTGTTCAACTTTTTAGAAAATGGCACTGCTGTTACAATCAATAGTTTCAGAGCGCCCATTGAATAGATTGTGCTTTGTTCCCATTGCTTGCTTGCCCTACGTATTCATCTCTATAGTGTTTCTGGATAAACATCTACGTGCTGTCACCATTTACAGTGAAGTTAACCAATGCGAATATCAATGGAATCTTAGCTCGTGTGTTTACATTCGAAAGTTTCAACGTTGAGTGTTTATGTTGAATTTTGGACAAGAAATAAACTTTTTTATATGGTTTATTTTCCATTTTAAATGTTTGAGAATGTTAGTCAGGTTGCTGCAAGTCTTTTTACTAGAGCTGGGCGGGAAAGGTAATTTAAACTCG
>NQII01003722.1:171528-244748 GCA_002778355.1 Clitarchus hookeri | reverse complement strand
TCTCTCGAACGCAGAACATGTACCCCTTGCAGAATGTTGACTATGTGTAGAGTGTGCAAGGGTAGGTGTGTGTGTAAAGAATGGCTTGTGTCTCTCGAACGCAGAATGTGTACCTCTTGCAGCATGTTGATTGTCTGTCGAAAGGGCGAGGCTACATGGCTTGTTTGTCTCGATCACAGAACATGTACTCTGTGCTGTTTTAGGCACTCACTAAGTTTTCTATGGTATTGTTTTATCNCGTAGACAGTTCGAGGCTAGGTATGTGTGTGTAAGGCATGGCTTGCATCTCTCGAACGCAGAACATGTACCCCTTGAAGCATGTTGACTATGTGTAGAGTGTGCGAGGGTAGGTGTGTGTGTAAAGAATGGCTTGTGTCTCTCGAACGCAGAATGTGTACCTCTTGCAGCATGTTGATTGTGTGTCGAAAGGGCGAGGCTACATGGCTGGTTTGTCTCGATCACAGAACATGTACTCTGTGCTGTTTTAGGCACTCACTAAGTTTTCTATGGTATTGTTTTATCCTTCTGAGATTTAATTTTTTATGGCAAATATTTTTTTTTCAGCACATACTTTTTCATTTAATTATGTATTGCCATTTATCATCATACATAATTTAGTCATGGTCATCCTTTTTGCACTTCTGTGTGTTTAACAAGTAATATTTGTCTATTTTCATCACCTTGTAATTTCAATATTTATAGGTGACCACCACCTCCGAGTGTGATCTGATCAGTTTAAAAATATTAAAAATAATTTCGCTTGAAACCAAAATAATTGTGAAAAATATGACTATGGAAAATGTTGATTTGCTTTTCTTTAAGTTTTCATTGAGTTTTATTTTCATTGTAAAGTCTCATAATACTTTTGTTGTTTCTGGTGTTGTGTCAGGCTACTAGATATCTGTGATTGAGACAAATAATAGGGTAGCTTCGCTTTTTTGATTGTTTCTCTTTTAATCAATTACTATGGACTAATCGTCTGACTTTACCGCATTTGGTAAGTTCATTTTATTTATCTTCTATACCCAGATATCGTAAATTATTATATTGTGCAGGGCCTCTATTTTTCTGGTGTTTTGCTATTTGTGTGCCAGTTGTCTCCCGGTTGGGACTTTATGATGCCTCGGTGAGGCGTGTACACGGCCATGCTCGTGTTCGGGCATCTCGGCTGTTACGTGAACGTTTCTGAACTTTGGCGATGCCCATTCCTATCTGGTCAACTCCGTATTGTGAGGGAAGTCCGTCATGTAATCTTTCCATCAGTTCATCTTGTGCAAGTGCATGCACCAGCATTCAACGCATCAAGTCGCTCGACGAACATTAATTTCCTTCTCGAACTTTTCTCTTTAGAATCTCTCTAACCCTGAATAACGTTTAACTGCTTAGAGTAACATAAAAAATGGTTTCAAAAATTCTAATTACATATAACAAAGTTTACAAACTGACCTTTTCATGTATTTTCTGCTTTGGTATCCTAATCATTAAAAAATATGAAATCACTTATTAAAAATAAAAAAAATATTATAATTTCAGTTAAAAAAAACAACCAATTAAAAATGTGTTGAAATTGTGATATTATGTTGTCCTGTTCTTTTTTGGATGAGACACTATATCATTGTTGGTCGTTACTATTAAATATTTATTATTTCAGGAAACTTTTTCTAATTGAATATCCCTTACTTGCTTCCAAAGTATATATATATGTTGGTGACAAATAAATGCTCTATAAGTTTGTTATGTTACTATACATTTATGTAAATGTGCTGGTATCTATGCTCGGCCCACCTGGTTGTCTTTTGTCAAGTGACACTCCACACAGCCAGATCCATCGGAGCTTCCTCCTATGCTTCTCGCCAGTAGTTCTAGGCTTGGCGGGGCAAAAAAANCTCCACACAGCCAGATCCATCGGAGCTTCCTCCTATGCTTCTCGCCAGTAGTTCTAGGCTTGGCGGGGCAAAAAAATACTTGTTTGTAGTTCCTGCGCCAGGACTACTTACGATAAATGTGGTGTATAAGAACAACTCCTTGCAGTATGTTGNTACTTGTTTGTAGTTCCTGCGCCAGGACTACTTACGATAAATGTGGTGTATAAGAACAACTCCTTGCAGTATGTTGAGATTGTTTAGAGAGGGCGTGGCAAGGTGTGTGTAAGGCATGGCTTGCCTGTCTCGAACACATATCGTGGACCCCTTGCAGCATGTCGAGTGTGTGTTGAGTGGAAGGCAAGGCGTGTGTGTGTAATGGACGTCTTGTTTGTCTGCACGCAGAAGCACGACGGCCAGGAGCGCGACGACACGCCGACCCCGGACGAAGACGACGACGCCGACGAGTACAATATGGCGTCCCCGGAGCAGGATAAGGAGGAGGATGCCAACGGCAAGGAGTCGCACGACGCCACCGCCCAGGTCGGCATCATGCACACGATATCCCTTGTGAGTACTGTGTGCGTCACGGCTCCAGGCTGCAGTGGCAGCTAAGCCGTCCTCCTGTCGGCCATTTGCAAATCTCACTTTTTATAAATACCTCACAAAAAGTTACGTAGGGAATGGAAAAAGTATGGAATATACTTAAAATAAAACATATCAATTAGAAGGAAATAATGGTACCGATACCAAAAAAGTGAAATTAAAAGTATTTATTACAAAAAATATTTACTAATATCACACACAAATGAACACGACAGAACAACAAAATTAATTTAATGGTGTATCTGACTACGGAGAGATTTTTGTCTTCCAACTGCAGCTTAGTGCTATGTATGACCTTCACAGGCATTGTACACGTTCCTAAGATGCCGTGGCAGGCTTGTAATCAATGTGTTGATGTCATATTCCGTAGGAAGGTCCCATTCCTTCTGGACAGCACTTATGAGACCAGGAAGGTTTTTTCTGGAGACTGTAGACGATTGTAAACCGCGGTTTTCTGCTTGTTCCAGGCATTTTCAGTGCGTTAATATGCTCTCTGTTGATCACAATAGAACTACATAACTCCTACAACCCAGAATGCCGTATCTCACAATATTACAAACTTTTGTGTGGTGTATATTTGTCCTATAGTCTTTCTCACAGACAGTTGCACTTTTCTGGCAGTTCTGAAAGCAGCATTTTGGACAATTATTTCGATAGCATAATATTTTGTTTTGACATACTGTGCAGGTATACGTCAACATCGTATGTAGCAGGAGGATACACCACTTTATCAATGAAAACAGCTGTACGCGCGACTGCGCGTACAGCTGTGTACAAAAACCTTTTACTCGTTCGTGAGACAGAGTATATCTGAGTGTAGTATTAGAGTTTACACAGTTTTCTCGACTCTATGCTAAGAAGTAATTAGTAATGCCAGAGGAAGAAGCCAAACTGTAATGGGTTGTTAACTGCTAATTGAGCGCTTTGGAAATCATTTATTGAATAATGTCGTTGCCCCTTCTTGCAAATATTTTAATGGGCACTTTGTCTGGTGTGCGCCTGATAAAGTTGGTATCGACGGAGGGAAAGTATTTGCCTGTGTTTACATTGAATTAAAATGTTAGGTTAATATTTGCGGGTACTTAAATTATTATTTTTCTTTTTGTTTGTTTAATGTGTTTAACTGTATGAGCGAACTCGTAAACGACATTTACTTTTCTAATAATTTGATGGTTTCACTTTACCGATGCATGAATATAGTGAGCACGTGGTATTGCAATGTTAATATTNCTTTTCTAATAATTTGATGGTTTCACTTTACCGATGCATGAATATAGTGAGCACGTGGTATTGCAATGTTAATATTACATATGGTGGAAGAATACACAATATGTTTGCAGGTACATCTTCAAAAGGGCTCAGTTTACTGCGAACGGTATATGTTTGTTGTCCACCTCATTACATACCTAAGCATTCACAGCACTCAAAGATGGTTAGTATTGAAGTCACTTTTCCCCTTTTAAGCCAAGTTTCGTAAAGTAAAGTCGTTGATCATCCATATTATCAATTTACATATATTGATTATGCATGACATTGGAGGTCCAACTCCTCCTGTTCATGGAGTAGGCAAACTAGTATCCCATTGATTCGTTTATTAAGAATATTGATTATTGTAAATTAATGAGTTATAAGCAAGTACGTAATTTTATTTCACATGTGTGAATCTAGGTTTCTCTCTGTCAGAAAACTTATGTGATAATCTATCACGTTGATTGAAATGTGATAACTGGAGAATCTTTTGTGTGCAGGACCTATGAGTTCTATGCCTAGTGTACAGTTGGCCTAGGTCAAGGGTCTCCAGTCTTTTCAAGCCTAAGTCTACCGTCATTAAATTAACTGATTTGAAGGTCAATATATTATACATATATATATACTGTTGCTAACAGAATAAATAAAGTCTTACACATAAAGCTATAACTAAAATATAGGCTAAAATTAAAGACGTTAATAAATAAATATGATGTTAATAAAATACCGTTTATCCTTTTTCACAGAAAATATATACAATTAATATTATAGTTTATATAAATTTAAAAGTTTCCTTAAATTTTAACATCATTTAGTTAGTGAGATAATTGGCTGTGTTTATTATAATCTGATGAATAATTTTCCAGAACCAATGTAATGCTGTTTGAAAGGCGAGAACCATTTACTTTGAATGTAACTTCATATTTCACAACCATATGTTCAGAAACTGACGATTGACTCAAATATGTTGAAACAATAATTTTAAAAACATGTGATATTACTTTCAAAATATTTAGATTAATTACTGAACTCTAGAAGGTGTCTTCTTTGTGTTGTGCTTTTAATGAAATGTTGATTTCTAGCAAGAGATTAACTTTTTTGATCCAGACTCACCACAGCAGTACTGAGAGCTGATTTCACTGGAGACATCTTGCACATCTAGTTGTTAGAAAAGCTCGACTAAAAAATATGAGTTTCCATTGTTTTTAATTCTGAAAAATTGAATCTTATCTTTGTGTATAATGTAGTGAAGTTATCTACATACGTTTTTGCAACTTCGTCATTCAAAGATGTTTTCTGATGTGCGAATTAATCATTAAATGTTTGCACTTGTGCTGTCCAAAGGTCGAGTTTTTAAATGAANAAGATGTTTTCTGATGTGCGAATTAATCATTAAATGTTTGCACTTGTGCTGTCCAAAGGTCGAGTTTTTAAATGAAGCCATGTATAAATTACTTAAGAACAATAATGGTATATAAGTGTCGTTTCCCCTTGATGTTCCATTTTTAAGTTATTTAATTTAGCTCTCATTGCAGTAAGATATGCAAAATCCAACAACCATCTCAAGTCATGATATTCTGGGTAGTCTTCTTCCTTTCTGACACAAAAATTTTTATCTCTGGCCAATCTCTAAATCTGCTCAGAATTCGACCTCTGCTCAGTTACTGGACTTCAGTGTACAACAGTCTGATGCATATGTTATTTTGGACTCATTTATTTTCCATCATCTTGAGCATGGGTACTCTGATTGGCATGGATGTAAGCTCTTCAATGCGCTGTACTGTTTGCATGTAAATATCGTTTCACTCATAATCTCGAGACGATTTTATAATATCCTGTCTCTAGATACACATTGTGTACAAAATACACTTAATATAATTTTGTTGTCAGTGCTATAGAAGAGGATGCATACACACTTTAACACTGGGCATGGTTTTGATTTCATTACGAATTAACAAAGACAGTTGTTTGTTTTTAAATGGGACATGAATTTATGTGCATTTCATAAGAGAGATGTCTCAACAATGACATGTGCCTTTTGATAACTGTAAGAGATATCACTGTCAAGTGGAAACACAATTTAGGCTCTGCCCAAAGCACCGCTTAGGTGGGCTGAACTAAACTAACTAATCAGAACTGGTGAACTCTGAAACATGTCAGATTGCTTCATCAGCAATCATCAGATAACAATGGCAACAGTTGCAGATGACCTCTGTCGCAGCTTAGATACAGAGTCCAGTGTTAGGACTCATCGTGAGGTGTTGTTAATCCTTTATTTTCATGGGCGTAATGCTAGGAAACAACTAATCACGTGCATTGATGCCCAATGTCACGTGGCATGAAGCTGAGTGCGGTGCAATGATGAACGGTATAATGGCGTGATGCGTTGTGGTACATGATCCGGCACTAGGATGGACCCGTGAGAACATGGCGGATGATTAATGAACAACCTTAACCATAGGGTTTTGTGTTGACAGTGAATTTTAGGGGTTGTAGTGCAGTGGTCTTGAGTTGCTTCTCTTGGTTTTGTCTTGGTTCGTCAGTTTTAATAGAAAAATGGAATAACTCTTGTGTGTGCCGAGACATAATAACTTTCTTCCCACACTGTCATGAAAGTTTGTTAGTATTATTCTAGCTCCGGTATCAACACAAAATAACTCCATTCCATAAACAAGGTATTTTAGATAGTGGATTAAAGATAATCAGACGAGAATGCTTAATTCACTCACTCAAAGCCCCAACTTCAACCTAATAGACCATCTTTGGAATTGCTTGCCAGACCTTAAGCCAACATACGAATGCCATATATTCACAGTACTACAGGAGGAAGGGAAATAAAAGTCCTCCGTATGTATACCAGAACATAGTGCAGAGCTTAACCCAAACCATTACCTGTCTTATAACAACAAATGGAAGTCCAAAATCTTATTATTCACTTTGCTGGTGACTTTAAAACCAACAGTATTATTAGTCAGGTGAAATTGTGCTACATAGTTTATGTGGGATGATGCGAAGAAATGAGTGGAGTGACTATAATAAATGGGAGTGGTCTATTGTGAGTAGTTTCGTGTGTAGTTGCTAGAGTATGGCATTCTGTATTATATTTGAGTTTTGTTGTCTCCTTTTCGCACTCATTTTCCGATGGTAATAACATCTGCCATGTGTAGCGAAACTGGCCTTCAGACACTTATGAAATTTCTTCTAATTAAGACTTCTGAATTCCTCGTACTTGAATTGAGTTGCAAAGTGTTTGAAATGCTCGTTTTTTGACGAAACTAGTAAAAGTATGTCCAATATGCTAATCTACGAAAAGATCAAACACTTCAAGTTAGGGTTGTTGGGTGGTTTCAAGACACCACACACATTAGTCACCCCATTTCAGAGTACTACAAAGTGACTAAAACTGGCTTTTTCAAATTGATATATATCCGAATATAGGCTTCAGGCATATACAAAACTTCCGAAAGAATTTCCTCCAATTAAATAATAGGGTAACCGCTGAAGGTACATGCAGCCCGACGAGAACACTGCATGCAAGTTGAGAGCAATGCACTTAGCAGCGAGGGCGCACGTGAAGCGTGTGGAAGTACCGCCCTTATTGCTCCCGCATTTCTTGGCCTCAAACGCTGAAAAAACTCCAGGTATGTGAGAGTCTTAACTGAAAATTCCCCGTATATCTGCTTCAAATTATGTGGTGTACNAAGATGTTTTCTGATGTGCGAATTAATCATTAAATGTTTGCACTTGTGCTGTCCAAAGGTCGAGTTTTTAAATGAAACCATGTATAAATTACTTAAGAACAATAATGGTATAATAGTGTCGTTTCCCCTTGATGTTCCATTTTTAAGTTATTTAATTTAGCTCTCATTGCAGTAAGATATGCAAAATCCAACAACCATCTCAAGTCATGATATTCTGGGTAGTCTTCTTCCTTTCTGACACAAAAATTTTTATCTCTGGCCAATCTCTAAATCTGCTCAGAATTCGACCTCTGCTCAGTTACTGGACTTCAGTGTACAACAGTCTGATGCATATGTTATTTTGGACTCATTTATTTTCCATCATCTTGACCATGGGTACTCTGATTGGCATGGATGTAAGCTCTTCAATGCGCTGTACTGTTTGCATGTAAATATCGTTTCACTCATAATCTCGAGACGATTTTATAATATCCTGTCTCTAGATACACATTGTGTACAAAATACACTTAATATAATTTTATTGTCAGTGCTATATAAGAGGATGCATACACACTTTAACACCGGGCATGGTTTTGATTTCATTACGAATTAACAAAGACAGTTGTTTGTTTTTAAATGGGACATGAATTTATGTGCATTTCATAAGAGAGATGTCTCAACACTGACATGTGCATTTTGATAACTGTAAGAGATATCACTGTCAAGTGGAAACACAATTTAGGCTCTGCCCAAAGCACCGCTTAGGTGGGCTGAACTAAACTAACTAATCAGAACTGGTGAACTCTGAAACATTTCAGATTGCTTCATCAGCAATCATCAGATAACAATGGCAACAGTTGCAGATGACCTCTGTCGCAGCTTAGATACAGAGTCCAGTGTTAGGACTCATCGTGAGGTGTTGTTAATCCTTTATTTTCATGGGCGTAATGCTAGGAAACAACTAATCACGTGCATTGATGCCCAATGTCACGTGGCATGAAGCTGAGTGCGGTGCAATGATGAACGGTATAATGGCGTGATGCGTTGTGGTACATGATCCGGCACTAGGATGGACCCGTGAGAACATGGCGGATGATTAATGAACAACCTTAACCATAGGGTTTTGTGTTGACAGTGAATTTTAGGGGTTGTAGTGCAGTGGTCTTGAGTTGCTTCTCTTGGTTTTGTCTTGGTTCGTCAGTTTTAATAGAAAAATGGAATAACTCTTGTGTGTGCCGAGACATAATAACTTTCTTCCCACACTGTCATGAAAGTTTGTTAGTATTATTCTAGCTCCGGTATCAACACAAAATAACTCCATTCCATAAACAAGGTATTTTAGATAGTGGATTAAAGATAATCAGACGAGAATGCTTAATTCACTCACTCAAAGCCCCAACTTCAACCTAATAGACCATCTTTGGAATTGCTTGCCAGACCTTAAGCCAACATACGAATGCCATATATTCACAGTACTACAGGAGGAAGGGAAATAAAAGTCCTCCGTATGTATACCAGAACATAGTGCAGAGCTTAACCCAAACCATTACCTGTCTTATAACAACAAATGGAAGTCCAAAATCTTATTATTCACTTTGCTGGTGACTTTAAAACCAACAGTATTATTAGTCAGGTGAAATTGTGCTACATAGTTTATGTGGGATGATGCGAAGAAATGAGTGGAGTGACTATAATAAATGGGAGTGGTCTATTATGAGTAGTTTCGTGTGTAGTTGCTAGAGTATGGCATTCTGTATTATATTTGAGTTTTGTTGTCTCCTTTTCGCACTCATTTTCCGATGGTAATAACATCTGCCATGTGTAGCGAAACTGGCCTTCAGACACTTATGAAATTTCTTCTAATTAAGACTTCTGCATTCCTCGTACTTGAATTGAGTTGCAAAGTGTTTGAAATACTCGTTTTTTGACGAAACTAGTAAAAGTATGTCCAATATGCTAATCTACGAAAAGATCAAACACTTCAAGTTAGGGTTGTTGGGTGGTTTCAAGACACCACACACATTAGTCACCCCATTTCAGAGTACTACAAAGTGACTAAAACTGGCTTTTTCAAATTGATATATATCCATTCATATGCTTCAGGCATATACAAAACTTCCGACAGAATTTCCTCCAATTAAATAATAGGGTAACCGCTGAAGGTACATGCAGCCCGACGAGAACACTGCATGCAAGTTGAGAGCAATGCACTTAGCAGCGAGGGCGCACTTGAAGCGTGTGGAAGTATCGCCCTTATTGCTCCCGCATTTCTTGGCCTCAAATGCTGAAAAAACTCCAGGTATGTGAGAGTCTTAACTGAAAATTCCCCGTATATCTGCTTCAAATTATGTGGTGTACCCCTTCGCAAGGAGTACATTAAGTTTTAAGGATACATTTGGCTAACACCTTACATCAGAATATTTTATATACAAAGCATATTATCATTCATTTCCCCTTCAAAGTCTGCGATGAGAGGAATGGTACTTTGCTTATGATTCTTTTTTGAACAATTGCTGATCTGTCCTGGAATAGTGACAGTTATGCATCTCATAAAGTTTATGGTAGTACATACATACTGTAGTCTACAGCATGTCCAAGCTATTGATGGAGACTTTTTTTACTGTATATAAACATCATGCTCTTTCTGGAATATATAGTTGGTTGGCACATATTTTCCATCTGTCAGAAATATTTACACTTTTTCTCTAAGATTTGCAATTATTTGATCATGCCTAAATATTACTTGTAATGGAAGATTCCCTTTTCATGGAAATGGCGCTGGGACAGGTTATCTATGCCCATAGTCAGTGGCATCTATTTGAATGGTGTTTTAGTCTTGCTTATTGTGTTTCGCCCTTTTTCAAACCATCAGTAGTACAGAAGGTGTTGTAAGGTGCTATTGCTGCATAACTTCAGAATCAAAGGTTGCAGGTCGATATTTCAGTGTGTCTAGATGACCTCACATTGTTTGCAGTGATATGTCCTGGGTCATCTCTCGATCTATCTATCTCTCTCTGTAAGTGGGATATGTGTAATGTAGTAAATGGAAGACATATATTTTTATTAAGATATTCCAATTTTGTTTGTGTCTGCAATTTTCCTGCTTTTCCAATTTTTCAGGATCTTTCTCCCGCATTTTGCAGTGGTGGTCATTTAGACAGTCCAGGTTCGCAACTACGTTTTGAGCTAGAGTTTTTTTGGCTATCCCAAGGAACTTGGTTGAGATTTTGGGCAAAGAGGTTCTCCTTCTACACATTTTTTTTATAAATCACCATGAAATGCAAGCATCAGATGACATAAGATATAAATATAGCTTATGTGACTCTGGAACTATAACCAGTTATCAGTATGGCATGTATTTTGCTGCTGGCATTACTGAAATCTTCAGTCCAATAAACTGTATCAAGGCGTATATCCTGAGCAAATGGGTAAGATACCTGAGTTTTATTAAGTACATATGTAAGATGTTATCTACCTCAGCAAGATGATGTCCAGGTTGGTAGAACGTTAAGAAATTGGTCATTTCGATACTAAGCCCGACCCACATGCTTCTGGATGTAATGGACCAGGATGGTGCCAATACGTGTCCTCCTCCTTGATAGACGTGCATGTATTGTGATAGTTTTAGGATTCCGTCTCGCTGTTTGATCATTTTCTTTACAACAAAGCCATCGATGTTCCCTGCATCGAGCAGTCCATCTTGACGACGAGAAGCCAGCTTCTCTCAGGTCTGTCACAATTTTGAGTAGACAATGGAAGGAATTAGTAAAGGGTATGTAAACGTTATGCGAACACACGTCGTAGCTACTAACCGGCTCAGCCAACCAATCTCCTTTAAAATTCACACAGCATACGTGAGCTACGAAAAACGACAAGAATCTGTGGCAGTTCACAAGCTGTCACAGCATTCTTACTTTGTGTCGTAGCTTACGTATACTGAGTGATTTTTAAAAGAGATCTGTTGACTGAGCTGCATAATGTTCCCAGAAAGTTTAATTTTCATTTTACATATCACTTAGGAACACTTTTAAAAATTCGGGAGGCTGCAGAAATTCGCGCCCTAGCGTGCTTTTCAGTTGTTTCCATTACCAACAAATAATATATATAAAATTTATTCAACTCTTGAAATATCCTTAGTTTTACAGTTTCCAATAAGTAAAATGAAAATGTGAACAATACAAAATTTTTTATTTGTAAAAATTAATTAATTTTTTTATTTAGGTTTGTGGTGGTTATAACTACCAAAGTGACGCATAATTCTCAAAGAACATATACTTACATTCACGCAAGAATTATTGCGCACCAGTCAATCGCCATGAACTTCTTACTTTAATGGTTTAATAATTAAATAGAAGAGTGTATCTGAAACACTGCAGATACATGAAGACTTGTATGGTATGAACCCATTTCATCTTGAAAGTACATTTTTTCAATTCCGTTGACATGAAACACTTTCATATATGGTTATTTTCTCATGTCAAGAAGTTGTATTTCAACAAAAGAAATAATAATTAAACAATCTTCGCGAAGGCTTGTGCTTACCAGTATTATATGTGTTAAGCGAATTTTTTTGCATCGTAATATCATTCAAGAAATTTAAGTGACTTTCATTCTCCAGTGAAAACGCTAAAATACTTTCATCTGTAACGTTCATTACGTACAGCATATTTTGTGGAAGTTCACAACATGAATACAGTAACCCATTAACAATTTCGCTATCATGATTCAAAAGTTTCTTGATCAATCGCAATACAGTGTTCAGTAGCCCGGGATGAATTTTAATACGAACAGTATGTAATTTTATCGTAAAATTTGGTTTGATACGTGATTGAGAGGGTTCATCAGAATATTTCCTTGACATGCTATGGACTGTCACAGCCTTCTTGTTTCAGGAACATCCCACTCTGAACAAGAAGAAGTCGCCTGCAGAGAAGGCGTCAGTGAAGGTGTCGATCACGAACGGCGACATAAGTACGCAAGAGTGACTCCCAACCCACGAGTTGTAAACGATCAGCATGTCGGCGAACTGTACATAGTCATGTATTTTGGGGGACAAGTGACACGTAAAAATTGTATTGTTAATATTTGAGACTTGCTTCGTGTGCTTGTGATCAGTGACCAACATTGTAAAGTTAGTAACGTTTATATTGTTGTTGTTGGTATTATTTGTTGTAACTAATGCTTTTCTTCCATTTGTACTAACTTTTCCCTATACATATCACAGGAATTTACAATTTTCTAATTCATAAGTAGTATAAAGTTTGCGCTGTTCATGTTGTTTTGATGCCAGGTAATTGAATGATTTCAGATGATGCAGATTCTGTATTAATATTAAACTATAATTTCCCCCCCCCCATGTCTTATATGAAAGCTCAATCATCAGTAAGATGTCTCATTCTTGCGAACATCGCTCATCTCAAAGTTGAGGTCAACTTCGTGTTATTGTTAGTGGATGTTATCTTTTGTAAAGTTTCCTATCACTGTGTATTGGCTTGCGATATTTCACATTTATTTGAAAACTACGTGCATATATTCATGAAAAGCCATATTGGCAAACCGAAATTGATATTGTATATAAATATTTTCTAGTTACATGCATGGAAAGACTCGTGCTGTTTCAAGCGGAAGAAGAATACTTGAGAAAACTTCCACACAGCCTAAAGAGAGCAGCAAATGCATCGTTAGTATTCGAAAACAGTGTACAGACATTTCTCATGGTTCTGATGAAATAATATTTTCGGCATACAGTCCAAAAATAAAGTTAAGTTGATGTTTGTGGAACCAACTGCGTGGTTCAGGCTACCTGTTGGTGTTATCTAGTGCGCCACATCGTGTCGTGTAGATTCCTAGCCTCTGGATGTTTTTACCTTCAATCAGCTGTGTCCAGAGTGTCTCGCTCTCAGACTTGGTGAAGTAGAGGACGTTTCACCAGTTCCCGTCGTCTCGCACAGTAGTTGCACTACCCATGTGGTTTTCATTTGTCCACGTCTTTTTACCTGTCAGCCTTTGTTCGACATTTTGTTTTTAACATAAGTAAGTACACCGAGGCGGTAGCTTTACATTTGCATGTTGTTCTCACAGTGGTTTATATGTTTTCACGTTGTTTTGTTTTCAGGCAAAGACAAAAATGTAAATAATTTTAACCGTTAATATATTTTGTAACTATTTAATTAAAAAACTCATGGTGTCTTAATATGACATATTTCTTAATATTTTAGTAATCCATTTGTAATGTATTTATGTGAATGGCATACAATGTACTGTGTATGGAAAATATGATAAAAATTCTTGAAATATAATTTGGTTGATAATTGTTGTTTCATCCTTTCTTCGTTTATGAAACTTAATTTATATTAAATTAAATAATAATTTATGATTATAATACAACAATAATCGTTTTTATAATAAATAAGTAAATTATATTTTACAAATGATAAAAATTAAATACAGGGATCATTGCAATAACAATTTACAGTTTTATATTCTCACTTCTATGGGAAAATCAAATTCACACGAAATACCATAACTACCAATATTCATCTCCTGCAATAAAAACATTTTTGCACCCGGTAACAATACGGATTGTATGTACAAAGTAAATAGTACGAAAAAATCCCGCCAAATTTGGAAAACAGGCACATTTGCAGATACAAAATAAAAAAAAGGAAAAATTCCGTTGTTAAAATATTGGTCTTCTATTCAAATCACTACACATATTTCACTTAAAAATGATATAAAGTTAATTTTCATATTGATTAACTTAGATGAGTTCCATACAATGTTACTTTACAATTATGAAAATACCAGTTTACGGTAAGAACGTCAGTAGTTGACAATGCTTTAGTGGTCGACAATCCCAGTTGAAATCCCTTATAATAAACTTGATACGTACAGTTTCTGTTCCTTATCATACGACTCACACATGGTTCTATGAGTCACTGGCAATGTAAACACATTAGTAACTAAGACATCACAACCTTGCCGTCATTTTGAGTATGAGTTGTTATCGTAGACCCCAGATATTACCTATCTAATATTACCTGTCAATTATTACCTGTCAAATATTATCTTCCTGTGCAACCCGCAGACATTTGGCTACAATGGCCATGGAAGGGGCAAGCAATTTAAATGTAAAAATCCGTTTGATGATAATCGCCCAGGATGAACACGATTTATGGCATTTTTAAAATGCCATCTTTACATTACCAATATAATAGCACACTATCTGAATTCTTGTAGGTAAGCAGTTCAGGGAAAATATATATTAATATGGTTGAAGAAACACACAATTGTTTGAAGAAAAAAAACCGGTATGAGAATTTTTGGAATTTTCTGTTAATTTGGAGTCGGATATTTATAAACACTGCTTTTTAATATATCACACGCATATTTAAATAAATCACAATTTTTGAACTACTTTTAATACACACAAAACTCACATATTCACTTATAGAACAAAACGGAATAATATAATTTTCGTAGATAATGAATTATCTTATTGCAGAAACTACTATTTCAACACACCTATACTTTGTACCTTCGTCACATTATTAAATTCTGCAACGCCCACATCTGAAATATAATTTTGTTTAGTGAATTAATTAAAAATCGGCTAATTGATGATCTATAAAGCTTTTACAAATTTATAAGAAGTTTTCTTTCATAGATATTCACAAAATGACAACTAATATCAACGTGCTTGGAATTCTTGCAAAATTTACGGCTTTTAGACTTGACAATAGTGCCACTCTTAGCTTCATAAATTATAAATTATAACAGGATTGTTTATTATTAAACCAATATAATTTAACATTCCTTGAATTGGTAACACTTCCTTTACACAATCGGCAAGAGCGTAGTATTCAGCATGGAAACGATATTTTGTTTTAGAGATTTCTACATTACAGCGTTTCAAAAAACACAAAACAAAATCCCTGGGGTAGACTTTTTATCGATAATATCTGCTGCCCAATCAGCATCCACATGAGAATCCATAATGTTGTCTAAGCTTGCGGCAACTTTAAGCAGCGTATATGACAAAAATATTTAAGTACAAGAAGTGAATTCTTATAGTGCGTATAGCTGTCACTATTTTGAAAGCGACTTCAATAATTTATAGGAATATATATATATATATATATATATATATATATATTAGAGTAACATTTGTAATGTATAATTAAACTCCAATTGAATTTTGTGTAAAAGACATGAGAAAAATCTTATAAAACAAAACTAATGTCATAATTTAAGATTACAGACCTACTGTAAGAGAATAAATGAGAAATAAATTTATATTTTACGCTTACAGAGCTTATTTTATTTATTATTTAGAAACTGTGGATTTTTTACTAATTGTTTAGTGGCAATACACTATGACATTTTCGTAAAATTTATTCATTAAATTATATGATTCAATTAGAAAATCACGTGTACTGATAAAGAAAATATTCATCATAACAGTACCTTAGTAAGTGGAGCAAACCTCAAAAGAAGGGCCGATCAGTTCTCAACACTAATTACTTCGATAAATAAAATAAATTTACACAAGTTTTTGGAGAGTTTCTTTATTGACGTGAAAACGTATTTAAAATTAAACCCACACTTGGAGTACCAGGATGGAAACGACGATGTTACGTTTCCAGGATGATCAAAAGTGATCTCGTTCGATCGAGTATACGACTACCAAGCGACCATTACTTTGAGTTGGCGGCGCTCATGTGCTATGCGCAGATGTGGGCCCGCTCACTGGTGGGAATTTCGGGCGTAGGCGAACATTTCCGATAGGTATATCTCACGCCTCCGATGTGCTAACGCGCAGATTTTAGTTCCAAACCAAAGAAGTTGCCTATATCTATTAATTCAAGCCAAGAACATAAAGTGTACATTTCAGTACTTTCATATTGTTGCCATATCCCAANATGCCTATATCTATTAATTCAAGCCAAGAACATAAAGTGTACATTTCAGTACTTTCATATTGTTGCCATATCCCAAAGAATATATTACCATCCAACACAGAATTATCGCCAAAAAANACATTTCAGTACTTTCATATTGTTGCCATATCCCAAAGAATATATTACCATCCAACACAGAATTATCGCCAAAAAAAACCCACCCCATGATACTTTTTCGAAGATATTTTACAATATTTATTCGTTTAGCACATATCCTAATTCCATANAAAAAACCCACCCCATGATACTTTTTCGAAGATATTTTACAATATTTATTCGTTTAGCACATATCCTAATTCCATAACCGTTGCCAAGTGGTCGAGGAGAGGTGGAGACTGGTGTCTCGTGTTCACTCATAATTGCATTAAGGGTGCAGCAATCGTCTCCGCAAAAATACATCAGCAGGTGTGAATTTGTGTGCAGAGTGAATAATGTTATAGGGCAATAAAAATGTCAAATACAAATTCGTTCAAATGACGTTGACTGTCTTACTGGAAAGTTCTAATTCAATTTGAAATGTTCCTGTTCACATGCTCGACCATGTCCGCCTGCAGGTGACACGGGGCAGTTTGCACCATTTTCACTCCGCAAATAAAATTTAAGGTTCTTAATTCAGTTGACATAAATAGATTGCGTTGTCTGTTACAACAAACACTGGTAAACAAAAAAAAACACTATACAGACGTGTTGCATAACTTGCAACTTAGCGGATTACAGATGCCTTAATTGAACGTAAGAGGGAGAAACAACAAAACGTACTAACTAATATTTTATATTGTTGTAGGAAACAGATCCATTACTTCTAAATGCAGACGTTCCTATGGTTAAATATTTATAGAGCCCGTATACTTTCCTTTGGGATATTGATTTTGTAGTTAAGCATGTTGTTAAGCGTCGCAAGTAAAAGTCTCCAGCACATAGGAAACAGTTTTGTCACTACCAAAATACGATTCGTGATAATACTCAAATGCCATGGGTCAAAAACCAACAATATATATGTTTCGCCCACTCTTCCAAAAACATTTAATATCACCGAAGTTTAAATTAAATTTTGTACATCAGAAAGTATTTGCTGTCATTCCGGGTCAGATGTTTGATTATCTTTAATATGAACAAAAACACAGGCGAATTTCTGAAGCGTATTGTTTTCCAGTTATTTTGTGCATTTTGTGATTTTCTTTAGCTGGCTCTCCATGTTTATTTCGTCCTACGNGAAGCGTATTGTTTTCCAGTTATTTTGTGCATTTTGTGATTTTCTTTAGCTGGCTCTCCATGTTTATTTCGTCCTACGCAAACTCATCCTCACAGAACATACAAAATAAGGCGTCAGCAACGGCATTTTCTGTGTTGCACTTCAAACATAAACCAATGTGCCCGTCGCTCCGCGGGATTTTGTGACTTCAGTAACGAGCATAATACTTGATTATGGGTGAGATGTTTAAACGGCGGATGATGAAAGTAATTAGCGAAAGGTTCCATAGCCCATATACAGCTAGAGTACTCTTTTCCATATATTTTATATTTTCTTTCTGAGTTTGTGAGAAGCTTACTAAAGTAAGCTACTGAAACGTCAGATCCATTTTCATGCCGACTTAATACGGCACCCAAAGCAGTGAACTAGCGTCGCAAAGCAAAAAAAAATCGTTCTCAAAATCTGGCAAATGTAACACTGGTGCACTGGTTACACACTTCTGTCATTTTTGGAATTCTTGTAGTTGCCCATGCAAAATCTACATTTTTCCGTTTAAGCAAATTTAGTGTTCAGTTGCAAAAAATTTTACATAAATTTATTTTAAAACACAGTCATGCCCAAAATCCCTTTTTATAACAGGTATTGCAGCTCTCAAATTTTAAGGCTTGAGGAAAATTTATTACAGCCTTACGTAGACATTATGGGGATGAGTGAATTAACTCACCATCGCACCCAACACTGTATCCCCGCCACACTTTCACAAACCATACAATATTTGATGCGCAGTTCAATATGCTTACACTGACGGGAGCAGGTTGGAACATATTTCTGTCTTCATGAGACGGATATAATCAAAGCATGTGAAGAGAACTCTGTCCTTCCGTCCATACAGTGAAATTATGTAGTTCCTTAAATTTATCCCTTCCCCTTCTTACCATTACAACTGCCAGGAGGCGGCACAAATGCAAGATGTTGAAAAAATATGTGATATTTGTAAAGGGAATATATCCAAAATTTTGTACTTTTCCCTTTTATACAAAACCTTCCAACCTAATACAAAACCCATATTTTTGGCTGTTAGGGACTTGCAAACATTTCAAATATGCCCCTCAACCTATACTTGTACAATAAATAATTACATTATCAATCTTGAGAATCCACTTAAAAAAACGTACACAAAAATATACGTGAGCAGTATTGAAATTTAACTTGTGCAAAGTATCGTCATCTCTTCTCCCCCACCTTCTCCCCCCTGGCCTATCATCATCATGGTTACAGTTGAGGACCTCTTCCTCCAAGGTGAGTATTTCGTTTCTTCTCCTGAAACCTCGCAGAAATGTTCATTTATTTGGTCAGCGCAGCATCACCACGACAAACTCGAAGCAAAGAGAACATTTCGAATACTTGCATAGCGTTGATAGGTTAGTTGATAGTGACGTCACAGCCCATCACGTCGTCGACCGTCGGCATTAGTAAGGGGGAGGGGTGAGGGACAGACCATATGAGAGAGGAAGCACACTCGCGTGCGGCCCAGAGTGCAGGAGATCTTCCACCTGGGCTGACATGCATGTGGCGGAGCTCTGAGCTGG
Source organism: Clitarchus hookeri (assembly GCA_002778355.1). Taxonomy (NCBI): domain Eukaryota; kingdom Metazoa; phylum Arthropoda; class Insecta; order Phasmatodea; family Phasmatidae; genus Clitarchus; species Clitarchus hookeri. The sequence goes on along the minus strand of NQII01003722.1, from coordinate 225,611 downwards.
CCCACACACCGGTCAGTCACACCAGGTATGTCGATGATACGTTGTGGTGACGGCAACTTCAAGTTCGGTCGTGTAGGAAGCTTTTAGTTGTGACAACCACCACAAGAGTGTACACACGACATTATAGTTTATACCACGGTCTCTGAATCCACACTAATTCAGAGGCTCTGATATGTCTGTTTTCCTTTCGTTTAAAAAGCCACTGTGTGCCAGTGATCTTTCTGTACAACAAATCTTTTATGTTTTAAACTATGCTGTAACAGACACGGATATCGATGATGTAGTGACAATCAACTGTTAAAGCAAATACATCAGTTTATTTTGCCGCATTCGGCTTTAACATCTCATTAGAAATTATGTGATTAATAAGTACATTTGAAGTGTTTGAATAAATAACCGTCACTTATTCTAAGTGGTCCAATGCAGGCTCTATGATTGTTCGCATTGAGATCAAGAATACGTTTGCAAACCATGGAGAGGATCTCTCAATGAACTTAATGGGAATAAGTATAATTTGACAGATGCAATACGAATTATAATAGAAAAATCCAAACATTTTCTGGTGAAATATTTTCAGAGGTTAGACAAACGTAGACATGGCACCTTAAAAACAAACTGAAAAACAAATGCACACCCCATCAAATGTTTGCCCCACTCTTATATCACCTATTAACATGAGTCTGCACCAATGCCATAGTCTGCAATGGACAGGCGTCGTTTAAGACACAGAAGAAGAGCAGACCTATGTCTAGAACCTCAGGTATTTTTTACGCTGAATTGAGGTTTGCTGTGTGAGGACACTCCATAAAAGCGCAATGTTGCTGTATTCCGGTGTGACACAATGCTATTTGTGTGCTCACCGCAGATGACCAGTGTGTCTAACATTTCAGTATTTTATGATTTCTGCATCATTAAATTGCGTCTGTAAGAGCTAAAAATATAACAATTTCCTGAAATGTTCTTCGTAAACGTTTTGAATATTGACAGAACATGGGAAAACTATACTGTTAAACAAATTATCTGAAGACCTGCTTTGCAGTGGCTGTATGAGGTCTAAAAGCAGCTAACAAAATATATTTGCAAATTTCGACTAGCTTGATCCGATAGGATAAAGCAGCATAGTTTACTACAAGAGAATGAAAAAGCAATGTGTATGTGACACTGACCTCTCTACGCGAACAACATGCGCTCGAGAAGTCCCTGGTGAGCAATGGCGCAGAGCCCCTTCCACTGTGCTACCAGGTGTAGATGGACCGATGAACTCTTGAAGTGGGCGTCAGAAAGACGCCAAGTTATCTTCACAATCAAGTACTGGTTTGTGTGACATTTGAAAATCACTGGAGCAGAGTGTGGAGGCAGCGAATGTCATGTATACATCAACACGGGTCCTGCAGAAAGGTAGATGTATGTTTTGGGAATGTGACATCGTGAATGTCGGATGCTGCTGATTAACATTATGGGAATTCAAATACTGTGCATTGCTGAAACAGGTTCTCACCCCCAACTGTTCAGATTCATTATCAAAATGTTACCAAAATAATATTTTTTATAACGACAGTTATGTGCAAGTACTGCTCCGCTCCCATATTGTGAACACTTTCTTCCCTGAGGTAAAAATAAACATAATTGTGTGTATTTCAATATCTTCTTATATAAATCCTTTGTATCGGGCAAGGGCACAGAATAAACGTACGCAGAAGATGCAGGAATCCATCTGAACACTGGATGACTGTCGGATGGCGCTTACCAAGAGGCTCAGAAGCTTGCCCAATACATGATCAACCACCTTTAATAAAGTTAAAGTGCGATATCAGCTTAGGAAGCTTTTAAATCTTTCTGCCGTTGGCAATTTCCTGGAAATCGAAGTACTGAGAAGTACGATAGAGTTGTTCATGAACTTCTGTGTACATACCAAGTGTTAAACTGCAACAATATGTACCTAAAGATCCATTTTATTCATTCCCACCTTGACTTTTTTCCAAGAATTTGACGTACAGTGAGTGACGAGCATGTAAATCACTTCCACCAACATAATATAAAGCACTTCCACCAACATATTACAGCGATGGAAAAAAGGTATAGTGGCAAGTGAAACGCATCTCTGGTGGCTGATTATTATTGGGATGTGAACAGAGATACTCCTCAAAAATAATAAGGAAAAAAAAAGGAAATACTTGAGTTCCAAACATACATGTAAACATATATTTTGAAAACAAGAGGTAATAAAACATTCTGATGCCATATTTGTGTTTTTCGACCCCTTTTTGGTCGGGATTGACTGTTTCCACGAGGAAGTGAGAGTGTAAAGAGATTTGGGCTGATCTTAACGTAGAGGTCTTAAGAGCCGATGAGGGTGAAGCGATGTGAGCATGGAGCAGCACCGTTGAGGAAGTGCGGGGGAAAAGGGAGATATGGCACGATTCCTACATGCGAAAGTCAGTAAGCGAGCCCGCCAGGAATTGAACCCGGTTCGCCTTGGCGGGAGACAAGTAGTCTGACTACTACACCACCACAGCCCCTCCACGACTGGCGATATTTCGCGAAGTGTGCAGGGCGGTTTGGATGTTCCGACATCAAGACGGACAAAGTCGCGAGCCAGGTTTGTTGTCCAGCCGTTCATTGCGGAGGCTGCACTGGACAGCGAGCCATCGACGACATCGCTTAGAACGGTGTCGCACCAGAGCTGCGAGAGGTTCAGGCTGAAACAGTGTAGTCTTCAGCGAGGAGCCTCTTTTCTGTCTCACCAATGATGATCTTTGTGTGGAAGTCTGACTGCGGCGTGACCCTCGGGCTGATTCCTCTGTCGTCATGGAGCGCCACGCAGCCGGTCATTGTGGGTGCATCGATTTGGGAGCCACCTGCACCAACATCCGCTCGCCTCTGGTACGTATTACTGGCACATTAACGAAACACCGCTATGTTGATGAGGTTTTGCGGCCCGTTGCAATATTGTATCTGCAGGATTTCCCAAGCACACATTTTCTACAGGAAAACGCCCGGCCACATACAGTTCAGAACAGCCTCAACACTTTGAAAAGCGTTCCGATGCTTCCTTAGCCTGCCCGATCTGACGAGCTCTCGCCAATTAAGAATTTATGAGGCACGAATTGAGTCGGTTGAATACAATCCCACCTGCACGAAATGTAGAACTGTAGATTTAGATTAACAACACACGGTCCAAGACACCCCAGGACATTATTCGGGTATCCATCGAATCGATACCACTCTGGGTTCAGCAATGTATTGCCCTACACTAATGTTTCACTACTTTTTTTATCATCCAGAATTTTAGGCCATTGGAACATTGTCTGCATGTGAAAATTAAATTATTTTATCGTCATCTATTTCGCTATTTATTTGTGTAGTTTGGCCGGTTTGTGAGCATTCCTTTATTATATGGCATTGCATCTGTCTGCGCCTGTTTTGTATCTGCGTATGTGTGCATTTTGATCGGTTCCTGAGCATCCCTTAATTGTTTGGCATTTTATGTCAGACAGTGCATTCGGAAAATCAGTAATATTATCAATTTACATATTATGAGAACCGTCTTTAATCATAATATTAACGGTGATATTGGACGATACGTTCCGAGAATTTAATAGGTCTTGTTATATACAAATCTTAATAAAATTCTGTGGTAGTGCCTTTTACTATTATCTCATTTTTCTCGGTTTTCCTACGTACAAATTGCGGCATTCAAACGTAGAAATTGCAAAAGTAGGCAAGCGCAATCTACAAATGTGGAATATCGACTTATAATGAAAATTTCATAAGTATGGAAACTTAAATGATGTCTAACAGAAACCCATAGGAGTCTGTAGAGTGTAACTTAAGGACCAAAATTGTTGGCAGTCGGACAGAACTCAGGCACGTAACACGGACACCTATTCTGTACACCCATAGGATATTATTCCGTAAACTTTTATACAGAAGTTAACAATATTTATTTTTTAACTCACTTGTTTTTCCTTAAGGATGACACAAAATGTTTAAAAATATTAAAATACCTTTTTAGCCTACTTCCCGAACGAAAGATAGGCTGGAATGTCTAGAACATTGGTCCCCGCCACCCACTCCCAAATAACTTTAAACCCGGCATCGGAATTTCGCCAAACTACTTCCACATATAGTATTAAGATATGATATCGGAATTTTATAGTTTTCAATCATGCCTTGTACTTATTTTTAAAAAGGCGGCAGTTTTAAAATTTAGGACGGCAGTTATATATCAGAAACTATTTAGCATTGAATTAAGAAAGTGATAATCTTATTATTTAGTCTTTCTGTAAGATAGTGTCACGTGAAAAGTAAAGTTGTAATTTTATATCTTGGTAAACAATCAAGTAGCTACTAAATTTGAACACTTAAGTAATATCACAGCACGTCATGTAAACTAACATTTTTAGTGGGTCAGAATATTATTTTCACAATGAAGGTCACATAAATTTAATAGACTAATAGACCTATATTATAAATCTGAAATAATGTAACCAAATCCAACTTAACTTTGTATGCTGGCGGTATATATTAAAGCGTAAAATAAACTAATATATGAGCAAATCTGACAGCCATTTTTTAAGATAGCACTACATGAAATATTAAGCTCCTGTGTCCTATCTAGGGAAACAATTAACTAACTCCCAACAAAATTTAGGCTACAAATTGTACTTTTGTAGTCCATCTAATTTGATAGGACTATGAAGGTAGTCACATATTTTCAAAATATTATGGAGATCATATTTTGCCGAATGTTTGTATGTAGTGCCAAATGATAAAATGCAACATTTTTGCCATCTCTCGGAAAACAATCATTGAATTTCCACAAAATTTTGCAAACAAGTGGCAAGTACTACAGTGGACCATGTAAACTTGTGATATTTAAGTGGGTCAAACTTTGTGTTCCAAAATAGTGCAATAATATCAATACACCAAAACTTTGCACTGGCACACGCCTTGCAATAGAAATAATGATGGGCTATACTATAGAAGCTATTATCTTAAAAGGTGCTTTCAAAGGAGAAGATGTGCTTCTTCCCAGAATTCAATTTATTCCATCAGCAATTCCCTTTCACTTTAAAAGCACACAGTTTCCAGTCAGATTGGCATTTGCAATGAGAATAAATAATGCTGAAGGGCAGTCATTGCAAATGTGTGGAATAGATTTAGAAACAGAATGTTTTTCGCACGGCCAATTGTATGTGTCGTGTTCTAGAGTAGGAAAACCACTTAAAGCAGACAACTGACTACTGGCAGACCGACCTCTCACAAACTGACTCCCTAAATGACCCATAATGACCCGTAATAGCCCATAATAACCTATAAATGACTCCTGATTGTGGGGCATGAGGTGCTAACTGTGGTGAATGTGGTTCTTACTGTGGTGCATGTGGTGCTTACTGTGGTGCGTCCGGTGCTAAATGTGGTGCATGTGGGTCACAAGTTAAAATAAATTTCCCCGATTTTAAAATAAAATTATTTTATCCTACCTTTAAAGCTGAAAGGTAGACATTTTTTTTAATAATATCGCTTTAAAAAGTTTATATCGAGGTCCCTCCGTTTATTTAATCGCATCCTGGGGAAACTGAACCGCAACCACTGTGCATCTTTTTTGCTTCCAATTTATTTGTTTTCATGGGTTCGATGTAGAGATTCACTTCTATACCCGCGTTACTTTCGTACATGTAATTTGACAACTTCACATGTTAGAAAGTGGAGAAAGTTTATCTACTATGTCCAAAAGTCCCAGATTGTTGTAACTTTGAGCCTGGTGGTGACAATTCTTCTCTCTCTGTAAAAAATTCGCATTGGTGATAGAGATTTTCCTCAAATAGTGGTTGAAAATGCAGTCAGAAATACGTGGAAAACCATTTCAGTAAACATGCTACATTAGGCGCCCGTGCACGAAAACGTCGACTGAGCGGGATCCATTCTGCATACTTTTGGATAATGCGCCGTTAACCAGGCCAGTCATTGATTCCCTTGAAAGACATTTTCGTATTCGGCTATTTCTGCAGTCACACAGAGCAAGCTTCATTAAATTTGTTTTTGAAGGATTTCATGACTACTCTCTCTACCGGCTGCTTCTTTAGGTTGTAGGAGGTCTTAAATTCAGGATGTGAGTGTAGTGCGAGTGAGTAAAACGTATTACCTCGAAGGCATTGTGTCTTGAATGGCCATCGACATCCCCACCATCAGAATATATACGCCATTGTCCGATATCACCCGCCAGCAGTTTGTCCGATATTAACCAACCGACACGCCCTCGAAATGTCCATCATGACACACTCGGTATTACGGGTTCACATAAAAGATTTTGGTTCTATTCATTTTTGTAAAATTAATTGAAAGAAGTATATGTATTTTCAAAATCTTTATTATTGAAGTACTGGTTCGTATACAATGTTTTTAGTTTTAACATCTTCTGCGAGTATGACTAAGTTGTGTGGTTTTGCTACTCTAGAACACGACACATACAATTGGCCGTGCGAAAAACATTCTGTTTCTAAATCTATTCCGCACATTTGCAATGACTGCCCTTGAGCTTTATTTATTGTCATTGCAAATGCCAATCTGACTGGAAACTGTGTTCTTTTAAAGTGAAAGGGAATTTCTGATGGAATAAATGGAATTCTGGGAAGAAGCACATCTTCTCCTTTGAAAGCACCTTTCAAGATGGCAGCTTCTATAGTATTGCCCATCATTTTTCTTATTGCAAGGTGTGTGCCACTTCAAAGTTTTGGTGGATTGATGTTACGAAGTAAAATGACTGGCACTCCTATTTTCAATTTGAATATATGTGGAGGCAATCCTGGAACATCAAGCGAATTTATAAATTATGGCGGATAATTTACCTCTTCATTTTATTGTAATGTTACTTACATCCACAGATTTGTATGTGATATGTTTGCTTGTCGATAGGTATCGACATATATATTAGCATCGATATATCGATATAAAGAGCATTGACAAACTTATAAGTATCGTTTTATCGATATATAGTTATGTCGATAAGTATCGATAAATCTATATATAGTTTTATATATATACATGTTGCTATCTTGCGACTTTAAATTGTTGTCATTGCATTGTTGACGTTGCATTGTTAACTAAGGTGCTTCCTGACGCGAAAGCATGGTAAAAATAAGCTCTTCGGAGATATTAGTACCTTTGAAGGTAATACAGATAAAAAAGAAAGGTTTAAACACACTCGTGGGAACGAAAGGAAGGTTTACAAAAAAACAGAATGAAAATCGGTTGATTTTTTCGGAAGTTACACGCGTCCAAGCAAACGGACACAAGATTTATATACATATATTATTCATTATACGCATCAGAAATGCCTATACAGAGCCAGGTTTTTAGGAATTTTTGTTTAATAGCGTCAAATGAGAAACTAAGCTCTTATTCCATATCTCAACAAGTCAATCTATTTCCACCAAATTATGTACATAAGTAGAGCTACTGTAGGTCATGTAAATTTAAACGATTTAAGTGCTTCACACATTTGTTTTGAAAATCGTGTCTCGGTAGATATTTGAAGTTATTTGAAGTTGCTAAAACCAATCTACCAAAACTATATACTGAATACTACAGAAGTTGATGCTCCGAATCCTGCATCTGTAATGTAGTTGACTGCACGCCAGCTTACGGTACGAAGCGTTTTGTGTTCGAGTCCCAGGCAAGGAACTTCTGAATTTTTTATTCTCACTAGTACTCTATTTGTTTTTGGTTGCATCCGTAATAATATCGCTATCAACGATACGTCAAGACCCACCTTCCATCTTAATGTTTAAATTTTTTTATATAAAATTATTTTTATCCATGTACAGGAAAGTAGGCTCTTTATTTATATATATCGATAACTTCTGGTTTTTTAATTATAAATTGCGGATGGCCAGGGGGACCAACACTTGTAGAATTCTCATAATATGGTGATGGACTGCCCGTAACATGGAGAGAGGCGGCGATACGGTCGAGCATGGGGGTGTACAGACATAGGATGTTCTCCTGAGGAAGATCATGCAGCATCTAGCCCAACGCTAGCCGAAGTTGCTGCCCAATGTGGTCCCAGACGTTCTCGATGAGAATGAGGCGTAGTGTACTTACTGGCCAAGGAAGCATGGTGACATCACAAAAGCAAGCCAGTAATACTCATCGTGTCTGAGGCTGTGCACTATCCTACTGGAGAATGGGGTTGTCAAACTGCTCCAGGAAGGGGAGTTCATATGATAGCAGAATTCCCAAGTGGTATCACCACGCTGTCCGAGTTTCTTCATTCACTCCCAGTGGCGCGCGGGAACAGCAGGTAAAGGCTCCCCACACCATGCCACCTCTCGTTGAGGCGTTGTGCGACACTTAATTAAATTTCAGACGAAAGTATACTTCCAACAGAAGCATAATAATAAACTTAATAATTAATTACCACTATTACAGAATTTATGCAAACGACTTTATTAAAAATTCCTTTATTTAAAACAAAATAGCTTTCCGCTGCTCCAGATAATTGATAGTTGGCTTCCACTACCTACAGCGACAAACTTTTTCTTCAACATATCAAACACCTATCAAAACTTTCCAAAACTTTTCAGCTTTTTAATTACTATTTTGTATTACCATGGACAGAGGTGAATTTTTACATTTTAGACAAAAACCCAGAAAGCCATGTACGTACATGCAGTAACATACCGTTTTTTTATGTGTGTCTAAAATTAATTGTATTGCCTAAGATTAATAATTTTTAACATGTCATCTACCATTGTTATAACCATTCCCATCGTCCATTCCAGAAAGTTAAATGTTTTTTATAACTAACCACTGGAAAATATTTTCTTTTATCTGATGTGTTTCGCTTGCTGATAATGTTCCGTTAAAACTTCCTCTTCACCTTTAATGTAAAAAATATGTCACACAAATTTACAGTCGTTGCTAGGTTAATTTAAGTTTATCTCCACAGCACTGCAAACATGAAAATTTAATATTTTTAAAATGGATAATAAGATATAAACAAGTTTTGGAAGCAGCAATGCTACGTATTCAGTAAGCTGAAAAAATACCATAAGGTTACATAAATACGGAATGGAACACTCACTGGTTTATACATACACACACACTCGCACACAATGTATGCGCAATCTATATATATAAATGCGAAAGTGTGCTTGGATGTTTGTTTGTCCCTCTTTCACGTCGCAACGGAGCAACGGATTGACGTTATTTTTTGCACAGAGATAGTTGGAGAACCGGGAAGTGACTAGGGCTACTCTTTATCCCGAGATAATATCTTATTTAAAGTTCTTATTAAATTTATTATTGTAAAATGAAAATGTACACGAACAGAAAAACAATGAAAAACCCAACAATGCATCGTCAACGATGCGACGTCAACAATGTAACGTCGAAACAGCGAAACAGATCGACGTAATTTCTTGCACAGAAATAGTTGGATGGCTTAAAGGTGATATTGGCCACTTTTTATACACAGATAATATCTCAAAAAATTTACAAACAATAATAATAGTAAATCAAGTCGGAAAAAAGTTTGCCGCCAGCGCGCTCTCTTGCATTGCGCTGTTTAAACTGTTAAAAATGGAACAGTATCATGTAGTAAAGAATTGTGTAGAATAAAAAGACCCAGAAAAATCTCCGTAGCATATATCTATATATGACAGAGAAATACTAATAACTGTTTTTAACAGAGATAAAACTTTTCCCTCCATCCTTACCAAATCTACTGGGCGCATGTCTCTATTCGCCTGGAACGATTTCGGGAAACCATTGAAAGCCAAAATGAGAATAGCCGGACTGGTATTCGAACCCCGGTCCTCCCGAACGCGAATGTATTGGATTGCCTCTGCGCTACTTCGCTCAGGCCGCACCGTGAAAGATCGGTGGCTGCGCTTCTGTACTGCAGTAAAATTTGACATAGGCTACTTTTTATCCCAAAAAAATATTTCATTCCCTCAAAAAAATTTTTTTTGTAAAATTTGCGCTTGGGGTACAATGCTGCGTCAATGCTTGATATATCGATATATTGATACCTATAGATATGTCAATATTTATCTATATATCGATTAGTATCTATATGGAAAATAACATCGATTGATATATATAATCTAACTATTATATAAATGCGAAACTGTGTTCGTTTGTTTGTTTATCCTTCCACGTCGCAACGGAGTAACGGATCGACGTAAATTTTTGCACAGGAGGGCCGGGAAGTGACATAGGCTACTTTTTACCACGAGAAAATTTCTCATTCCCTTGGGGAAATTCTTATTGGAAAATAAAAAAGTACACAAACGCAATAACAATGCATCGTCACAACCTAGCAACAGATCGATGTAATTTCTTGCACAGAAATAGTTGGACGACTGAAAGTGGCTACTATTTATCGCGATAAAATATCTCAAAAAATTTACTTTCACGTGTCGATTTACCGCACGCGGACTTGGAGCGCAATGGTGACCTAAACCATAATTCCGTAGTCCATGCGAGCGGAGCCGTGGGCACAGCTAGTATTTATATAAATACACAGCACGTATTCTCACGCACAGGTAGTATGATACAAAATTCACATTTTGATGTGCAACCACAACATTTTTTTTTGTTGATTTGTTTAATTCTAGTAGTGTGTGTTGATGATGCAGTCAATAATACTTAATATAGAAAAATGTTCTGATAATCAACCGTTTCGCGTACGATGGCTGCAGATGCTACATTTCAAAGGAAAGGTGGAATACTGAAGATATGGGGTTATGTGGGGGAATAACTGAAGCCTGTTTTGGACCTATCACCGTGTTGTAGCGTCAGAAACCATTGATATTCTACAAGTGGAGATATGGCTATAGCTATTATCTTCCTTTCATTGGCAAATGTTTTGCTTACGCGCTTAGCTATGGCACTTCTTTAAGTAAAGGATTATCGGTAATAACGTGCTTTCCTTACATTAACGAACAACTCATCCTAAATGTTTCGGGCTTCGGGTATATTTAACGGATATATATATATATATATATATATATTCAACTATGTCACAGTTAGTAATTTTCAGAGTGTTCCTTATTCAATGGCTAAAAATGAGTTGCATAACTGTATGGGCGCTATGAAATATGAATTGAAGCCCTGCTAGTCCATATGTTGCTACTTGTGAAAAATTGCAAATAAATTCATATTTACAGAATATGATGAGATTTATTGATTTAACAGAGAACAATACTTGTTCTATTTATGCCAGTAGATTTTCACAATACATATTTGGACCGTCACGGCCTCAGGCCCTACGTTGAAGTCAGCTGTAAATTTCTGTACTACTATGAGTATTTGATTATCCTGTACGAAGGAAGCGGAATGCGAATGAGACACGCATGGGGTTTTGAGTTATGTACGGNTAAACATTATTTTGTAGTCGATGTGAGCGGAGCCGCTGGTACAGCTAGTATGTGTATAAATACACAGCACATTTTCTCACATATTAGTAGTATGATACAAAATTCGCTTTTTGATGTGCAACCACAACATTTTTTTTGTGGATTTGTTTAATTCGATATTGCGTGTTGATGATGCAGTCAATAATACTAAATCTAGGAAAAATTATCTGATAATTAACCGTTTCGCGTACGATGGCTGCAGATGCTACATTTCAAAGGAAAGGTGGAGTGCTGAAGATATGGGGTTATGTGGGGGAATAACTGAAGCCTGTTTTGGACTTATCACCATGTTGTAGCGTCAGAAACCATTGATATTCTACAAGTGGAGATTTGGCTATAGCTATTATCTTCCTTGCATTGGTAAATGTTTTGCTTACCCGCTTAGCTATGGCACTTCTTTAAGTAAAGGATTGTCGGTAATAACGTGCTTTCCATACATTAACGAGCAACTCATCCTAAATGTTTCGGGCTTCGGGTATATTCAACGGATATATATATATATTCAACTGTGTCACAGTTAGTAATTTTCAGGGTGTTCCTTATTCAATGGCTAAAAATGAGTTGCATAACTGTATGGGCGCTATGAAATATGAATTGAAGCCTTGCTAGTACATATGTTGCTACTTGTGAAAAATTGCAAATAAATGCATATTTCCAGAATATGCAGAGATTTATTGATTTAACAGAGAACAATACTTGTTCTATTTATGCCAGTAGCCTTTCACAATACATATTTGGACCGTCACGGCCTCAGACCCTACGTCGAAGTCAGCTGTAAATTTCTGTACTACCNCGTTGAAGTCAGCTGTAAATTTCTGTACTACTATGAGTATTTGATTATCCTGTACGAAGGAAGCGGAATGCGAATGAGACACGGATGGGGTTTTGAGTTATGTACGGCCGAAGATCAAGGATTTGGTCTGTCAACCTAGCAGAAGCTGATGGGAACAAGCTAAGCTGCATTGAGACGCATTTCCTTTCTTCCTACCCGCACTCTCTACATGGTGAGTGTTTAATAACAGTCATCCTGGTCCTGCTCGAACTGTTGAACTGAAACAGAAAAAAAAGGATAGGGCACGCCCCTAATTAACCACAAAGCAATAACTCTCATACATAAGACAATCAGACACTTAAACAAGAAATTTTACGAGCCGTGCCTTCTGTGATGATATTGTTGTATCCAGCTGTCGATTGGAGTTTTCCGCTTTAAAACATTTTAGGCGGTTCTGTTATTGTCGAGTTTCAGCAGGAAACCTCTGGTATTGTAGCTGGAATGCTGCATTGTATGAATGTATTTGTCGTTGCATATATATATATATATATATATATATATATTTAGTGTTGTTTTACACTGTCTTCATGTTTTGTATTGATGTATTGCTATGGGGTATAGTAATATGTTTTCCTGTAGTCTTCATGGACGCCTATGTTGATTTTAGGCAGGTAAAGTTTTTTTCCAGTGTAATATGGTACTTTTTAGATGTTCTGTTGTAGAGTGGTGTTGGATATCAGGGTTTTATATGAGTCAGCTTTAAAATAAGGCCACTAATGCTAGCAAATTAGCCCTTATTTATTTGAGTCTTCGCAGATGTGATTGTTACCCTCGGAACTGATGAGCACGTGATTGTTGTCAAGTGCATTTGCGTTCGAATCCTTAAGAAGTTACCAATAAGCCAATCAGCGTAGTTCCCATAGGAACTTTGAAATGGTTTGGAATCCAGTGAGCGACGCACAACAATCACGCATAATTAAAACACCGGTGGCCTCAATAGCCACGAACAGAGATGTTGGTGGTGCAATATGTGCATTAGCAATACATGCTGAGTAACTAAAAGTATGTATGTAAGCAGCTTTGATTGCTGTACGGCTCTCGTACCGGCGAGATGACAGACTAACACGAAAGTCGCTCCCGGGGCCGAGAAAGCCTGCGCTCCAACTGGCGTTGCAGACTGTTCGCCTCTTGCAAGGTTTGAGCTGAGAGCCGAGACTCGCCGAGCCTTCACGAAGAAAGGTCGAAGCAGCTGTCAGGACAAGTGATCCTTGACCTACCGTAACGACGGCGCCAAACTGCCATTTTCGCCCATATAGTTTAATATGTTATCCTTTTCAATTTTAATTTCATTATTTATTACGTAGTTACCTTCAAGTTGATATGTTGATATGCATAAACTTGTTCATTGTTTTGTGTCACACTTTCAAAGAGCTCCATTAATACAAACTATGTTTATTGAAACCAAAGAAAGATTTTAAAGCAGGTGTTTATTCCTGCAATGAATTAAGTGGAACGACGTTACATTTTAGGTTTTGTAAACTCTTTTGTTCCACTAGTGTTGTGCCACATTAGAATTTCGGCGGTGCTGTTTAAGTAACGTCACATTTTGAACCAAAACATATTATTTAATGATTTTTTTTTTTATATTTATGTAAGTTCTTTTTATGACATCAACATTTATTTCCTTAAAAACATCGTTTGTCTTTGCAGATTAATTAATTTTCCTTTTTTTCAACTGTAATTTAATAAGGCTACATAGTAATATGTCTTTCCATAATGCTGTTCTTATTTGACTGTTACCACAGTTATTAAGTGATATGATAATGAGTTTGAACTAATGTTCTTGCGACTAGTCTGTTTTAATGAATATTATTAAGTAAGTTTTTGAAAGGGAAGTTATCCATCTTGGTACATGACGTTTGGACTGAGCCCTAGGTGATTTATTAAAATTTTTTTAAGAAACTAGTCTAGTTCGTCCTTGAACTACAGGTTGTCTGGAACAGACGAAGTCGCGTGGCAAGCTGAAGTAGAAGGAGTCCTGTAGGTTGCCGCCCGCATAATAATTTAGCGAGGAGAGTTAGAACTCCTGCGGTCACCTACTATAGGGAGGCTGTTCGCCTAGTTGTTCCTGCGCATCTATAGTGATGCTTCAACGTACTGTATCAACAGGAACTTCAAGAACTTCGTGAATTTTGTCGTTTCAATCCCACTTTCCAACAAGATACTGCTAAATTAATTTGCAAAGCAAAGGCGTTAACACAAAATTTTTGGAACATTTTCATTCCGCCGTGTCGGATTTTTAGCGAACACTGATTTACTCCGATTTTTTCCTGCCTATGTGAGTTAGTTGCGTGTAATATTCAGAATAATTATTTTTCCAGTATTATTTGATATTTTTTTAGTTATGAGTAAAGTAAAGCTAATTTCAATACCATCACGAGAGACGCTAGTGTTGCAAGACATAGTAATTTTTCACACACTTCTCATTGCTTTTTCAGAGCCATGCCAATCTTAACTTAATTTTGAATATTTGCTTGAACACATCGTCGTCGATGTGACGAGGGGAAGTAAGGGACAAAAGTCACATTTTACAGGAGAGCACTTTAAATAAAACTATGTAGAATTGGAATGCTTTGTTATAATGATGAATAACGATATCCCTTAACTAATACATTCATTTAATGATTCAACATACACTCTTTCAATTGCATATTAGGCCTACGGACATTTAAAAATAGATATCATGTTGGGAAAATGGCGCTATAATGGAGAAATGTCCCTACGTCAAATTTCTGGCCTAACTTTCCTGTTACTTTCACCCTATGCTACGCAGTTTGGATTATTATAAATCTTGTAGTATTGTTATAAAATTGCTAGGCAATGCAAGATAAGAACCTATAAATAATCCAAGTACTGCAGGATGGCATTATTATACCTAACAAATTGCAATAGTGTTAATAATAATAAGAAATAAGAAACATAATTGTAAACTTCGCACCCACAATAATGAAAAAATAAGAATTTGTTACTTGGTTGAAATCTTTTAAAATACAATCAGTTAAATCAATAATAATAGAAATACATAGAAAAATTAGAAAAAAACCCACTACTTACATTATGAAACTAAGAAGTTATTCTTATGTGTTTGGATTAAAACTTTTCAACTATTACCTTATTCATGATTATACGAGAAAACCCAAGTTGAATACAATTAAATAAAAATAATGACATTACAGAAAGTTTTTTTCATTATGAAACTAAGAAGTTATTCTTATGTGTTTGGATTAAAACTTTTCAACTATTACCTTATTCATGATTATACGAGAAAACCCAAGTTGAATACAATTAAATAAAAATAATGACATTACAGAAAGTTTTTTCCAGGTGCGGGAGATATAGGTGGAATGTTTGCCCAGTACTGTCACGGATAACAGAAGATTGCTCTGTACATGGAGCCTGCAAGTCAATGTATTTCTCTGCTGATATTTTCAAAATAGATGCATTANAAAACCCAAGTTGAATACAATTAAATAAAAATAATGACATTACAGAAAGTTTTTTCCAGGTGCGGGAGATATAGGTAGAATGTTTGCCCAGTACTGTCACGGATGACAGAAGATTGCTCTGTACATGGAGCCTGCAAGTCAATGTATTTCTCTGCTGATATTTTCAAAATAGATGCATTANGACAGAAGATTGCTCTGTACATGGAGCCTGCAAGTCAATGTATTTCTCTGCTGATATTTTCAAAATAGATGCATTAAGAAGAGGTACGGCTTTCTGCATTACATCCCGGGTATTTCTATTAAAGTAAAGTTTATCATGGTGTTGTACGATGTGGCTGGCCTTCATGTCGTAAATGCTTCTAATTCACCATCATGTCTCTGACGGACGTCCAGTGAACCATCATTCCCGAATCTAAGAATGAAGATGTCCCCCGCTTTAGAGTGACGCTATTACTAAGACCAGAATACCCTTCACTTTGGTCATGGTTTGGCTCAAAAACCCTGCTAGTACGTACATTTGTGGAATTGGCTAGGATGTACAGTAGCACGGTAATAACAGCGGTATTCGCGAAGTGATTGAAACACAATAAATAACTGCAGCGGGGACCAGAACGAGAATGTTCGTTTTGGCAATTGGTGAATTCACACTCTTGCATGAAAGAGCGAACACGATCATTATAGTACGCATTTTCTGATTCATCTTCTATTTCATCTAATTCTTAGTCGTCCATAGTTGATTGCATTGGAGTTTTACTATCGATTTTTACTTGTGATTGGTTATTTCCGATTGATTTATATACCCTTTTCAGTTCCTGTTTTTCTTCTTTCTGCCTTTATCCTTTAAATAACTGAGCGAAACGTCTAATGAGTCGTCTGAAACAATATCATCAGAGATGGTTTCTATAAGTAATACAGGTCAATATTAATATTTTTCCCCTGGAAAACAGTACATCTCTTTATTTTAACACCTTCATATAGCACACATACAACAACTGCCTCTATTTCGTTGGAAGACACAAAATTAATTGATCCACTGCCCTACTTTAATAACACATCTAATTTTTATTCTTCAGTAACTGAAACAAATGGCGAAAAAATACTGCAAAACAAGCGAGAACCAAGAAATTTCACATCCAAAACTATCAAATGCATTAGAAAGCTGTCAGATACAAAGAGTAACCATAAATAGCGTTTCCTAAGGACATGCAAAGTAATAATAACAAACATCATATGAAACTGTAGAATGGTTGTGCCACTGGCACTTGGGGACCTAAATCATTTTGAAGGTCGTCTGATCTAAGAAAGAGGCGTAGGTGTCAGTCATTGTTGTTGGCAATTTGCGTACAAGCCTGAGACATGCTTTGAGCCCCAGGCCATAGAGTAGAGATAGAGATAGAGGTACGTAACTTCGTCAGATCAGAGTTCAATGTATAGAGAGCCCACAGGCTGCATATCACCATTTTATTTAAAAAGAAAATGGCGCTTACGCCCCTTTGTCATATCGTCGATGACCTATTGTGTCCTCTTCTCGGCAAATTAATAAGAAACACTCAGTCAATAAGCGCCACAGATTTTTAAAACTCCTTTGCTNATTGTGTCCTCTTCTCGGCAAATTAATAAGAAACACTCAGTCAATAAGCGCCACAGATTTTTAAAACTCCTTTGCTGGGTATCCTCATTTATGTAGCTAGTAGAGTATTTTTCCTTAGGTTTATATTTGAGAGGTGTATCTTTTTGTTTCTATGATTGTTGTTATACCAGTGTGCTGTGATCCTGAAAATGCAAATTTCATATGTTATTTCCAGTTGGTTCGGCCAAGGAGTGTTTGTCTGCTCATACTCAGTCTTAACGTGTCGGGTAAATTCACGCGCCAGACTGCCCATAAAGTCACAGTAATAATTGCAGTAGTCATTTTTAATACCGCATTGGATTGTTGAAGTATTAATGTGGCAATTTGTTATTAGTGTTAAGCTAATACATTACTCTCACACTCCGCAATTGCTTATGTGACGGCGCAGTTAGGGTTGGTACTCTACTACACAGACGCATTACCAGAGCCACTGTTCGCCACAACGTCAACTTCAAACTCCACACGATGGTACTGTTGTGTTAGTATGGGTACTGTATGCGAGTCGAGTCGTTGCACTTGCGTTCTCAATTTGCATGGACAGTATTTTCTAGTTCTCTCTCTCTCTCTCTCTCTCTCTCTCTCTCTCTCTCTCTCTCTATCTGTCTATCTATCTATCTATCTATCTATCTCATATTGTAAAATTCCATCTCTCAATTTGCCCGGGTCGTATTTTCTACTTCTAACTCTCTCTCTCTCTCTCTATCTCTCTCTCTCTCTCTATACCTCTCTCTCTGCCCAAATAATATTCTTTTATGCCAAGAGCATTTGGTTGTATACTATTTTAGCCATTAAATAATAATGTATATCTAATAAAATTACAATTTAAGACGATTACTGTTATATTGTCTATGTAGGCAAAACGTGAAAACATTGTTAAAATTTCCACGTGTTAAATTTTTGTACTTCATGAATATAGGAGTCCACAGGCTCGTAAAGGAGTGGGTGAGAACTCCCCTAGAGCACGGGAGATCTCGAAATAAGAAATATGAAATAGCTTTCTCTGGGAAGTGTAGTCCTTAAACTGAATGTTGTCCTCAGTTTCAGACATAAAAGACTTATTGTTAGTGCTGTTATACATATAATTGAATATTCTTTTTCAAGAAATGTTTAAGCATTCAAACAAGCTTATATTCCTACATGTATTTAGACATTTTCTTTAGTTTGTAGCAATGATCGTCTCTCTCAAAGAGTATTTCAAGAATATCACAATTTATTTATGAAGTTTCTCACACACCTGACGCTCCTACGAAGAATATATGAAACCCGAGGAAATGACTATATTTTAGCACGCTTTTAAATATAAAAAAATTAAAGTCAGTGCCACAAACATTACTAAAATATAATGGGAAAACAGAACACCTCAACGATAGGAAAAAAATACGTAAAGGGGGAGGAGCAGAAGAAAGGTTGAAGCTCGTCTGAAGCACCAGTGAGTTGCATGCAACGAAACAAGTGAAGAAGAGCAGTTATTTTCATTTGTGTAAACAGGAAAATACAGACAACATGCGACTATGCAATAAATGTATGAGCTAACCTGTGTTTACGAAGACTACAAAGCCTTGTTAAGAAAGGCACCCCTACATTTTATGCTCTGATTTCGTCAAGTGTCTCATTAATATTTTGAGGCAGGAATGTCACAGTTATTATTAACTGTTGTCTCTTTTCACTTATGAGGATGTGTGTTTTTTAAACATGAACATAAGATAAATGATTATTTGAAAATTATTATCATGATTGTAGAAGTGAAATTTTATCCACGTAATTTTAATCAACACTCTTACCGTGTGCATTAATTTCTTTTTGCATTTTCGTGATATCTGAGCCGATGTTTGGGAGATGTTTATGTTTATTCACACTGATGAAAGTACATTTGTATTACAAACTTATTTATTTTATACAAACTACTTTTAAAAATTTCTAACCTATTTATTACATGGACCAACTATTGTACCATTCGTAGGATACAGTTAGGTCATAGTGTCCCAAATCTAGTCCACGAGGGAAAATCGACCTAGAAATAGTAAACACATTTGTGTATAAGTAAAGCTCTTAAAATACATAAGTTTTACTTTTAATAGATAATTTTTTAATTCACCGAATATATTCCTTAATCACCAATATACTTCGTTAATATAGAGTGCAACCTTAACACAGGAAATTATTGCAGGAAAAATCATTTTTGTCTAGCTAAAAATACTGTTGTGAAAAATTTTATGTAACATATATTAAACAAGCTATTAAAATATTTATTTACTATTTTGACACTATTGAGATGACTGTATGGAACCGACTTGTGGTAATTTATTAATAATATTCTGAGATAAAAATTAGTAATTATGTGCATGGCATTGCACAGGGCGAGAAATAAACAGGTGAAATGTGTTATAAGCAATGAATATCATATGTATTAACTCAGCATAGTGAAATTTAAAGACAAAAATAACATGCCCAATTTGTAAAGTTAAAACTAACTCCATTACGGATTCGTTGAAGTAAGCAATCTTTAATATGAGATGCTCTGTTAAGCTACCGCATATTGCTTGCCTATATGGAATTGCTGTCTTCTGTTATTCAAATTTCGNAATATGAGATGCTCTGTTAAGCTACCGCATATTGCTTGCCTATATGGAATTGCTGTCTTCTGTTATTCAAATTTCGGTTACCTGGCATTAAACGTAGAAGATGTAGATGCGAGCCCGGAGCAAACATTGGTGCACATATATGGTAAAAATAAATGAACAGAATAACATATCCCGTGACATGTAGACAAATGAACCAAGGATATCAATTGACAATTTAATGTCGTGGATTACGTGTTACGCTGATTTCTCGGAAGTTTTCTGCCGAAGCGAGCTCGGAAAGTTGGGTTTGGGTCTCTGCCTGCATTACTTTNTTACGCTGATTTCTCGGAAGTTTTCTGCCGAAGCGAGCTCGGAAAGTTGGGTTTGGGTCTCTGCCTGCATTACTTTTCAAAAGCTATCCCTTTTCTTTGTGTGCTTCTAGGATAATGACGGAAGGAGGGAGAGAGAACAAGAAAATCCGCAGACATCGAGAAAAGAGATAATCTCTGGCAACATCACAGAGCTTACTTAATGACTGTCACTGTGGCGTCTAGACGCATTAAATTAGCACACATTTTCATAAGTAAGGTTACTAAAANTCTTACTTAATGACTGTCACTGTGGCGTCTAGACGCATTAAATTAGCACACATTTTCATAAGTAAGGTTACTAAAATTAATTCACAAATACAGCACTCAAGAAGTGTTAATAATTTACTTTATTTAAGAGAGTTTTCGACAAAACTTGTAACAATATGGATTACAGTCTCTCCAGTTATTTTTTACTCATCTTGAAAACAAAATATTTTCATATACTAACAGAACTGCACAGCTTTGCCTTGCAATAAAAGGGCAATGAGAGATACGCCACCTAGTACTAGAGATTTTAGGCCCAGTGGGTGCCTACGCCCATTTTGGTCTACAAAGTATTTTAACTTAACTATGTGACTTTATAATTTTACGTTATTCCTACGGACATAAATCACTATGGTGTGGTGTTAAATCAGACTCTAAAANCTATGTGACTTTATAATTTTACGTTATTCCTACGGACATAAATCACTATGGTGTGGTGTTAAATCAGACTCTAAAATCTATTTATTTCAACGAAACAGCCATGATAACGAATGTCGCAATTAAAATGTTTAATGAAATTCTCTCCCAATAAATAAAGCTGTGACAGTTATTTCAAATGTCTAGGTATTTTTTATGTTAACGATATTATGAATAGGCCTGACCCCCTGCATAGTATAGCTATTTAAATCATGTTACTTCATCTCAATTCGTAGGAAATGTTGAGAAATTAATGTAAAAATCCCCTGTGAGTTGCGTTTATCGGTTACTGTCTTGTAAGTTTTGAGAGCAGAGGTAGCTGCTGTTTAATTGAACCTGCTGTGAGTGTACAGTAAATACTATTTGACGTTGCATTTATTTACATTTGACGCATTGAAATTGGTGGTTCTTACAGTACTGCTTTGCGTTTTTCCTTTCTCCTGCTATTACACAGAGTTCGGAAGTAAATGTTTTATACTCTTATGCAGTGCCTGACCAAAATAAAAATTATTATGTGCTCACATTTAAGGCATATCAGACTCTTTCAGGTTTATAAACGAAGACAGCGGACATACATAAAGATGCTTCTCCGGGGTAATTCCTTTGCCCTTAATAACAGCATTGCTAATTAGTAGCCTTCCCCTTATCTGCCGCAATTCGATAGATAGGCTACAATGATTCATCAGAAGTGCATTGCTGCCTCAGAGATAATACCGCATGCAATATCTTTTCAAGTACATTAGGTATGGTACGACTCAAATTTTTCGAATGAGAACGATCTGAGTCTCACCTGCAACGTCAAAGTTACTAACAAATTAAAATGGAAACGTCATATAGGTGGCAGTAAAAAAAGACATAGAAAACAAACGAATTTCCACATGTCTAGGAATATTACCGTCATTATCATAAACACAGTCGGCAAGCAGGTGAAATATTAAAGTAACAGAAACTTGATTATTGTAATTAGGAGCCTTACTTCTTTTGGATGAAATTTTTTTAAATATCCATCTAAATCAACTACTTAAAGTATATATTACAAATTTATAATTTATATATATATATATATGAAACAAAAATTTTTGAAAAATTTAAATTGAATTGCGAACCAAGGTCATTTTAAGCTGCCTGTGATAGAATATTTATGCACGAGACAGCGAAACAAGCTGGGATCTACATGAGATTGAAGGGTTACAATCGTGCATTACGATATCTCTGTTTAAGTAAGAAAGAGAAAGAAGTAAATGTAACCCACAAATCCAGAACTATGGATTCGTGTTTACGGAATTTATAATTTATTATTATTAATGAACGCTATGACTTTTCTGTTGCAAAAAGATTGCATATTACATGTTACTAAAAAACCTTATTTCACAGCTTAAAGACTCCAAATTAACTCGGTTACGAGGGGGGCATACATACGTCAGTAATAATGTTATTGACGAATCTTGAATAGTAGTTGTTCAAGAGTCTAGAAACACGGGTGGCTCAGTTGAGATCCCGGCAACGCCTTCACCAGTAAAGGCAAAATGAGTTTGTATTTTCAGTACACTTAATTAAATGAGAAGGGAATCATTATTCTGTGGCGAGTGATGTGTGGCTGTGGTTATTACTTTAAATACGCAAAAAAAAATACACATTTTCTACACCTCGTAAATAATATGTTTGAGACAAATAGTTGTAGACTTACAGGAAAGATTGTAATGTGAGGAGTATCGGTTATTCATAAACTGCCAATTGCTAAGTACCTTTTGTTTGATGAAGTGCACATACTAAAAAAGATNGAGGAGTATCGGTTATTCATAAACTGCCAATTGCTAAGTACCTTTTGTTTGATGAAGTGCACATACTAAAAAAGATACAGTACGTTTACCATACTCCGGAATGTAAGTTTATTAGAACTGCAAGCACTGAAATGTAACAAAACTGTTAGCATCAAGGTTTCTGAATGTGATACGATAAACCGAACCGCGTGCTGTATTCAAGAACAATCACCACGGTACTGTCCGAATGGCAATTTGAGAAATGACTTTATGAATATACATTGTGGCTGTGAGGGTCGATTAGGCAGGGCTTGCAAAGCTCCACTATTTTGCCAGATGACTGGGTGTAGGCCTACGGTAAGTCTGTTCCAGTATATTCTAAGATCACATGCTGGGGAGTGTCAGTTCGCTGTCAGCTGAGTTTGTAATTGTTTCATTTCCATCTCCAAACTAAATAATGTATCTGATCAAACACTATCTCAGTACTAAAGTATCAGGTGCTCTTGTCACTTCCCCTTCGTGGTTTTATTTCCTACCATCAAAATAATGCTTCTGCTCATTTATTTACTTATCACTTATTTCTTTCTATAGTCTATTCACGATTTATTCAAACTTTTTGAATCAATTTTTTGAAAAAGCAGGCCTTTTATAACGCGTGTGGTTCTTCCCTAAATTTGTCATGTATCACAAACGTTTTATACTGCTGTTAACACAAACGTATCTTATTTCTGATTAAAATGAACCTCTACTTTTATATTATATATAAGTTTCAATATTTCGTTTACAATTAATATGAACTAAAATAGAGAGAAAGTAGGTGTGTTGGTAACGCCTAAGAAATATTATTAAAATATCATTAANCAATTAATATGAACTAAAATAGAGAGAAAGTAGGTGTGTTGGTAACGCCTAAGAAATATTATTAAAATATCATTAAAATGGGTCACGAATTGGGTGCAATTTTCCTTCGGTAAAATTTTTTATACTTTGTTAAGCTTTGTTAGCATGAGGCGGAGGAATATCCTGGGAGTATAACTTTAGCAGGGCTACATAAAAGTGGGAATTTACCGTGAATGGACTACACACAACTCTCTAGTAATGTGGGTTACGCGCTTCTTCATTTTTTCCAAAGATGTCTCATTCATTTATATCTAATACATTTCAATGTAGTTCATGAGCCAGACAACTTAATTATTCGCTGCTATATTTACATATTCATCCTATAGTGCCAAGAAATTTTGGGCATCTGCAAACAACACCATATCGAACGTGCATCAATTCCGTTTTCATCCACTCAATAAGTCCGTGTATTTCTGTCACGAAGTAATTAAATGCAGATAAATGGCTTGAAAATCTATAGCTGTTTGATTGTTTATTAAGCGTTTCTGAAATCACTACCGCAGCTCCACATAGAACAGTCTCACGCCTACTAAAATGAGCAACTTTGTATCTATGAAATTGCCAGAAGAAACATCTCAGAGGCCAACAGTAAGAAGGAGACTCACATGATCTACTTCTAAAGTGTGCTGAGGTATGCCCACCCGGAAAATGGCATGTCCTTCACGTCAAGGACCAACATGGACAGCTTCATGAAGACATTTGCCAGTGCACTGCAAGCTGCCCAGGGAGCAGGCCGTGCAAGGCCACCGAGGCTGCAGGCAAATGCACACAGTATTAGTCTACAGTCTTTCTTTACTTATTACTCTGCATTCAAAAATGATTTACTTAATTTGAACATCGTACCTGAATATTTTCTCTAATGGCTTTCGTATAAATTTTTTTGCGCAGTGATCAGCAGTATAAAACGCAACGTTAAACACTGAGCACAGGTTCCTTGGTAGCGGTGATGAGGTACTGGTTAATGACACTGATGCCACAATATCCGAGCCACCCTCAGTCACACGATCCACTCACCAGGAATAGTAATGATTCCAGCAATACGCAATTGGCCAGACCGAAGGGACCAGCTTAGGGAGTGGATCTAGTTGTGCTTGTGTATGTGTTTGTTAACACAGTCAAACACTAAGCTGAGTCTGGAAGCCATCCTTAAAAAGTAGGTGTTAACCACCAACCATCATAAAATAAACAGTATGCCAAAATAAGGTTATAATAAATTTAATGGATTTAAACTCAAATTAAAAAAAAGTAGATTTTTATTAAATAAGTAAACAAACGCGCCAGGACTCTCGTATATTTCCTTTGTAATTGAGTAGAGATATTTGAGTATTTTACAAATTCATCAGTATTTTATTTGTTGTGATAAGAAACTATCATTCCAAATGAATTCATTAAACGAATATAAAAAACTTAAACAAGTAGAAGATTTCTTAATTTGGTTAAAGATGTGCACCTCATGGTTATTTTTTAAATTTACTTTACATATAAAAAAATTTTTTTTACCTTTTGTAGCGTTGCAAAAATAAATATAATTTTACTTATAACGGATGCAAAAAAATTAAGAGTTTGTTGTGGTCAAGATGACCAAAATAAACTACAACATGCAGGCTATCTATTCGGTTAAGAGAGAGGCTGCCGCGAGCCAGATCCACTTCCATCAGTCCGGAGGACGGAGAATTACATTGTTATTTTGTATTCCGCGGATTTTGCTCGTGATGTCAGCTAGCACTGTTAGCAACCTGCACTACACAACAGCGGTACTTAGTTTTGTTACCACACATTAAATATATTAATTGCAGTGTTTTAGAAACTGAGAGTCAACTACACAGCGAGACTGTCAAGAGAGAAGAAGGTCACGTCAGCACCAAAGAACAAGCACGGGAAATGGTAAATCCACAGTGTATTGGTTCAGCAGAAGAACCGTTACTTGTGGTCACAAACATTCATTAGTTTATAAATACTGTTACCTTCATGCAAAGTTTTACAAAAATTTTTAATTATGATTTTTGGAGACTTGACATTAGTTAATAATTTCATACAACACAGGCACAGTTCATATAACACAATCAAACAAAGTACAAACAGCAGAGGTAAAACTAATAACTCAAAGTATCAAACATCTTTCGAAAACTCATAGCTGACGAGTTGACAGCAAAATTTGCTATTATTGTGTAAGAAATTAAAAACATCATTTAATCATTTTATGAAATAGTACATCACATAAATGGTAAAGTTCCAATTTTAACCATTTACAAGTTATACCCAAGTGAAAATTAAGTATTTTTATTTACAAACTTAAAGTTAAAGTTTTGAGCATGAAATTAAAAATCAACGGCAGAAACTGAAAGACGGCAAGAATATGCCAATCAAAAGCGAAGTTTACCAACGAAAGGGCTAGGGTAATAAAAAAGCATAAATTAAACTCCAATGGCACACATCGAACTGGTGAGATTTTGAGTTTAACAGTCAGCTCTCGTGACACTGATCCCTCAGCGACATTCTAACCACTAGAACAAAAATATTCCAATATATTAAAAAATTATTAAATCATAAACAATCGTTTTAGTAATACTTAACGTAATTCTTTAATTATTTGAATTTTAATAAACATATTAAATATTTAAACCAGTTGTTCAAAGTTTGACCTTAACTTGTGTACTATTGACATTTTTTGTTTGTTACTTTTAGTATGCTGTCTCCGGTTTAGTTCTTAAGTACACATATATGAACCCCCACAAGTTCTCGCATCACTTGACGTAAATTTTCGTTACTTTATAAATGGTGCAAACAGAAACTGATAAATCATCTTTTTGACCACAGTTTACTTGTCAAGGATTTACACTGTCATTCTTATTTTCTGAAAAACCAAAATAAAATTTGATGTCAATCCTTATGGCTATATACCAATCTTCCTCTTTGTGTGGAGTAGTACGCTCAGGGCCACCAGACATAATCTCATTTCCACAGGCCAACTGATTTAACTTCCATCGCTTGTTTTCCGTATTAATTCAATTACATAAAATTGGATTACGTTATGACAAATTTTATATCTTTAATTCCTTTATTCTTAAAAATTTTTATTCAGCAGTGCTTTAGTACGTAAAATAGATGGCTGTATAATATGCTTGCCTACATTTTATAACAGATAAAAATAATTTACCTTCCGTCCTCCTGGCCAAGAATGTTCATGGTTTAGCCACTCATTTAATTTTGTTAAGCTTTCCGTTGAACATTATTCTCAGACATTTTCCTTTGACACTAGTTCCACCAAAACATAACTAAGCCTTTTCAACACATTCACTGCTATATTTATTTTCCACGCAGAACTCACGACATTATATGGAAAATTTTAACCTGTCTCTTGTATTAAGTAATTTCGCCATGTGTGTATCGGCAGGAAATTGACCTAACAACTAGTATGCAGGGTATAAGAGATTGTTGGGAAAAATATATTGGATTGAAACAGCTTGAATAACAGTTCCAAACTGAGGTACTGTCTCGGAGTTTGTGTATTCCCGGCTCATCGGGAGAAATTAATTTGCAGAGAATTTAAANCAATCGTTTTAGTAATACTTAACGTAATTCTTTACTTATTTGAATTTTAATAAACATATTAAATATTTAAACCAGTGGTTTAAAGTTTGACCTTAACTTGTGTACTATTGACATTTTTTGTTTGTTACTTTTAGTATGCTGTCTCCGGTTTAGTTCTTAAGTACACATATATGAACCCCCACAAGTTCTCGCATCACTTGACTTAAATTTTCGTTACTTTATAAATGGTGCAATTGTCAAACAGAAACTGATAAATCATCTTTTTGACCACAGTTTACTAGTCAAGGATTTACACTGTCATTCTTATTTTCTGAAAAACCAAAATAAAATTTGATGTCAATCCTTATGGCTATATACCAATCTTCCTCTTTGTGTGGAGTAGTACGCTCAGGGCCACCAGACATAATCTCATTTCCACAGGCCAACTGATTTAACTTCCATCGCTTGTTTTCCGTATTAATTCAATTACATAAAATTGGATTACGTTATGACAAATTTTATATCTTTAATTCCTTTATTCTTAAAAATTTTTATTCAGCAGTGCTTTAGTACGTAAAGTAGATGGCTGTATAATATGCTCGACTACATTTTATAACAGATAAAAATAATTTACCTTCCGTCCTCCTGGCCAAGAATGTTCATGGTTTAGCCACTCATTTAATTTTGTTAAGCTTTCCGTCGAACATTATTCTCAGACATTTTCCTTTGACACTAGTTCCACCAAAACATAACTAAGCCTTTTCAACACATTCACTGCTATATTTATTTATCACGCAGAACTCACGACATTATATAGAAAATTTTAACCTGTCTCTTGTATTAAGTAATTTCGCCATGTGTGTATCGGCAGGAAATTGACCTAACAACTAGTATGCAGGGTATAAGAGATTGTTGGGAAAAATATATTGGATTGAAACAGCTTGAATAACAGCTCCAAACTGAGGTACTGTCTCGGAGTTTGTGTATTCCCGGCTCATCGGGAGAAATTAATTTGCAGAGAATTTAAAGCCTCTTTTTAACTTTCTTACTATAGGCAGATGTCTCCAGAACACATGCTTCAGAATTTCCAAGTCCACTAAAAAAGAGATACATTGGCGCTGGGAAGAGGAGTTTCAAAACTACCAAAAACTACAGAAATTATATCACCAAAGAGATTTCAGGAAAATATACGTAATTTAATCCAAACATGAAATTCACTTCTGGTACCAGTGAAATGAAAAAGAAAATGATCAGGGCGAAATTAATTATACGATAAGTGATAAATTTCAAACTGAACATTAACCTGTGAAGCCCTTTTAATCGTTTATGCTCTCGTGATTGTACCTCTGCTAAAGAATTTAGCTTTCTGATTCTAAAGTTTCTAATAATTCTTTAAAAGTAACATAGTTATAATGTTTCTTTCTGAAGTAGTATCGGCAGAGATTGTGAATCTTTGACGGGGCTCCGTAGATCAATTATATTAGTTGCTCATTCATTATCAATCCAAGATGGGTTTACTAAAATTAAAACTTCCAAATTAATGAAATAAATGTTTAATGTAGACTCTTTGGTCGGAAATTTCAATCAACTTATCTGAAGTAATTTTATACAGTATCATCTGGAAGAGTTGGTGTCGACTAGGCTGAGTAGGAATCCCACCTAATGTCAAGTCTTCTGCAGGATCTTCACTATATAGGCTCTCGGGCCTAAAGTATATCATATACTGAAGTCCTTTACGTGCCATTACACTTCGCGGTAGCACAAACATGAATTAAATAATTCTCCGCGTATGTTAACACTTCATACATTCTTCTTATCGCGTCGAGTTGCGCGTCTTCACCCACATCGGGTAGTCTGATACGAAATTCTCGTACTAGGTAAAATTATCATCAAATTCAATTAAAAGCCTACCAGACCAAAACCCACAGGGTCGGAGTCGTGCATGACGGAAACAATTTGACCTAAAAACTCCTTCAATCTTACATTCTCAACCGCAATAAATTAAAGTTAGCACCATTCACGACCGAGCTATACCACACATAACAAATAATTTTCTATTCACATGACTCACTGGCTTGTAGGCAAACAAGGGCAAGTTACTATAATTCATGACCTAAGTTAAAAGTAAATATTTTTTGCATATATATATATATATATATACACGTATATATACTTTCCACTAATTTGTTATGTTCAGTAGTGTTATGTTAAACATGACAACCTTGTTCATACGAGTGTTGTCTAGTATCAGTACCATTATTTGCTTGGAATCCATAATAATACCCTTCAAGTATTCGCCTAAACGCAACTGCTTCGATAGCAGTACACACCCCTCCGAATTTCCTCTCACAAAATTAGGAACTTTGTAGTTGCCTTTGAGTCGCAAACAAATGATTACCTTGAAATAAGTTTTTTTTNTCCTCTCACAAAATTAGGAACTTTGTAGTTGCCTTTGAGTCGCAAACAAATGATTACCTTGAAATAAGTTTTTTTTAAATTATTGTTGTTATTCCAACATGTCTCATATGTCCTACATATACACCGGAGGGCACTCGTATGCAGAAACGCAAATGCGACTATGAAATTACTACACAGAAAGATGTACTAAATTTGTATCTGGAGCACAGTAAATAATTATGGAAAAGAGAATCGGAGTCATGATTTGGGGGTACTGGATCCATTTTGTATTTCACCGTAATGATAAAACTTACAGTTACTAACAGATAAAATTTACACGATAAATGGTACCACAGAGAGACGGAGTACCCTTTCTACCGAGTGAATTAATCGAAGTCGACAGTAAAATAATACAAGGCTCATACGAATTTCTGTTTCACAAGGATGCTAAAACATTTCTAAATATGAAATGCAGAATTGCACGAAGTTACTCGAATTCGCGTAGGTTCCTCTCCGACTTAAGGATACAAAACAATAGCATTAATTAAGACCAGTTGACGAAAAAATCGTTCTCACGGACATCTACCGCAAATTGGCAATGAAAATCAGTAATGTTGTAAATGAGAAAAAAGACGAGAGCGTCGAATACATTTTGTGGCACAACCCTACTGTTGAACAGGCTGAGATTTCTTTGCAAAATGTTGCAAATTACTTGCAAAGCCACAACAAAATTATCTTTCATCGAAATAATGAGGGCGAGGCAGTTCATCGAATTAGTCGGTGCTCCAAGTACAAGTAGTGAGATCTGAAGTTATTATATACACAAGCAGTTAAAAAAGAAAACTTAATTCCTAGCAGAATGGAAAAGGGAGTCTGAGATATGGAATGTGGGTGAGGATTTAGGAATGTGGTATCACAGCGTGCTGCGATCCTGTTGGATAACGTCACTACCATCAAAATATCCCATTTAACGACAAAATCATTTCAGACATCAATTATTTTACACAAAAATCCATTTTTTCCCATAGCTTATCCATAAAAATGTAGAAATTTTCAATTCTTATTATATTTAGTTAAGTCATCAAATCAGCAAGGCGGATTCGAGGCTTCTCGACGCGTGAGTTCAAAAGTCCACAAAGTAGCACGGCGGATTCAATGTTCCTAGTAAAGTCCAGTGGACCAGGAAGGACAATGGCCATGTTTTATTACATTTATCACCCCGACCGCCATTCTGTTTACATTATGGGCCATGACAGCTATTTTGGTTGACATTATTAACCCCAGTCAACGTGTTGTATTTATGTGACCTTGATCTCTATCACAGCTGATCTTGAACCCAAAATCTGTCATTGAATGGTAATGTGTCAGAGTTCAGGTACGGAGAGCGGATCCTGTAGACTGCATCTTTTGTGGAAGGATTAGAGGATACAATGTATGTTTCCTGTAGTATGATTCAAAGGACTTTTTTTAAAACAAAAATAGGAAACAATTCTAAAAATAATTTTAAAAACTTACTTATAATTTGTAATGTTATCATTTTCTGGATCTTAAAAATAAAAAATTATAAAGATCTACTTTCGTAAAGTTGACACAGCACACATATTTCCATCACAGATACCAGCAGAATACTGGCCCTCACTTATTTATTTTATATATCATGTAGTCAACCAATTTGTCGGCTCCCCTATTCACCACCTTTCCCATCAAATCTTAACTTTTACGTCAAACTGGGACTCCCCCCCCCCCTTCTCCTTCTTTAACTTGCCCCTTCCCATACCACAACAACCATATGTTTTCCTTGAATTTGTCTACTAGAACAAAATGGTGCACTGTAAATAATGTTTCGTACTTTTACATGAATAATTCTTGGAAACCCATTTGCCAAGAAAACCTTTCTATAACTATTTTTTTTTTGTAAAATCTACAATACTTTTATTTATAATATAAAAAATTATAGACCTGTGTTCCGTGTTACAATATTGAGAAGTCTAAATAAAATTACATATATATATTTTTACTTAGTAGGACATAAATTATATAAATTCACCCTAGAATCTAGATGCCTACTACGAGTATGTAAGGTTTGTGAAGGAAGGCTCTTTATATTTTACTGATATTACAAACATATGTTGGTATATTACGATTTAGAATTGGAACAATATTTCTTGAAGTAACAGTTATTTACAGAGTCGAAGTATTTCGACTACTTAACTGTTAAAGATATGGGTACTTTTGATTCAAATTACATTATTCCTTAAAGAACGTTCGATTTAGCCTGTACAGAAAATGTTAATCATACTGTTATTCAATAGGCCTCTTGAGCTGTTCTATTTGGGGGATAATAAACATACTTATGGAAGAAAGAAATATAATTTTTCTTTTTGCTAGATCCATAAATTTGAAGCCATTGGGAATACCAGTANTATACTTATGGAAGAAAGAAATATAATTTTTCTTTTTGCTAGATCCATAAATTTGAAGCCATTGGGAATACCAGTAGTTGTGTAATTTACTTTTGTAACTTATAAACAAGTTGATTTTCAACTCATGTGTATTTGTTTCTTATTTGTTGCAGGAGTAAGCCAAACCCATGGACAGAACTCATTGATTACNGTTCAGGTACGGAGAGCGGATCCTGTAGACTGCATCTTTTGTGGAAGGATTAGAGGATACAATGTATGTTTCCTGTCGTATGATTCAAAGGACTTTTTTTTAAACAAAAATAGGAAACAATTCTAAAAATAATTTTAAAAACTTACTTATAATTTATAATGATATCATTTTCTGGATCTTAAAAATAAAAAAATATAAAGATCTACTTTCGTAAAGTTGACAGAGCACACATATTTCCATCACAGATACCAGCAGAATACTGGCCCTCACTTATTTATTTTATATATCATGTAGTCAACCAATTTGTCGGCTCCCCTATTCACCACCTTTCCCATCAAATCTTAACTTTTACGTCAAACTGGGACTCCCCCCCCCCCTTCTCCTTCTTTAACTTGCCCCTTCCCATACCACAACAACCATATGTTTTCCTTGAATTTGTCTACTAGAACAAAATGGTGCACTGTAAATAATGTTTCGTACTTTTACATGAATAATTCTTGGAAACCCATTTGCCAAGAAAACCTTTCTATAACTATTTTTTTTTTGTAAAATCTACAATACTTTTATTTATAATATAAAAAATTATAGACCTGTGTTCCGTGTTACAATATTGAGAAGTCTAAATAAAATTACATATATATATTTTTACTTAGTAGGACATAAATATTATAAATTCACCCTAGAATCTAGATGCCTACTACGAGTATGTAAGGTTTGTGAAGGAAGGCTCTTTATATTTTACTGATATTACAAACATATGTTGGTATATTACGATTTAGAATTGGTACAATATTTCTTGAAGTAACAGTTATTTACAGAGTCGAAGTATTTCGACTACTTAACTGTTAAAGATATGGGTACTTTTGATTCAAATTACATTATTCCTTAAAGAACGTTCAATTTAGCCTGTACAGAAAATGTTAATCATACTGTTATTCAATAGGCTTCTTGAGCTGTTCTATTTGGGGGATAATAAATATACTTATGGAAGAAAGAAATATAATTTTTCTTTTTGCTAGATCCATAAATTTGAAGCCATTGGGAATACCAGTAGTTGTGTAATTTACTTTTGTAACTTATAAACAAGTTGATTTTCAACTCATGTGTATTTGTTTCTTATTTGTTGCAGGAGTAAGCCAAACCCATGGACAGAACTCATTGATTACTTTGAAGGTTTCATAAAATACAATTTTATATTAAATAAAAATAGACGTATTCGCAGAAAAAAAATGTCGCGAATAAATAAGATAGAGAACGGAAAATACTTTCGAAANTAAATAAAAATAGACGTATTCGCAGAAAAAAAATGTCGCGAATAAATAAGATAGAGAACGGAAAATACTTTCGAAATATAACTTTCCAACAAGTAAACGTTATTCCACTTAACTTTGTTCACATATAGAACATAACAAGTACAGCAAACTTTTATAATTCCCTACCATGCCTTATATTATTCTTTTTAAAATTGTTAAGATTGTAATATTTTGTTCGACATTTCGTATCTCGGTAATCATTTAACCGACTGATGTGAACAGTATTGAAACGATGTGAGGAGGGGTGATGATTTTAAATCCAGTTGTAATTAAGGTGAAATATCGGTTACAAACTACACCTCATGCTACAAGTAAAAAAGATTTTCATCATTTAGAGTGTACATTCTTCGGGAGTTGTAACATTCATTACAGTCAAACCCAGGTCCATACACTGGATGGAACTAAGAAAAATGAGTNACATTCTTCGGGAGTTGTAACATTCATTACAGTCAAACCCAGGTCCATACACTGGATGGAACTAAGAAAAATGAGTTAAAAATATAAAAAGAATGTCAAAAGTGAGATTTTCGGACACAAGTGTTTACAGAAAACATGGTGAGAAAGTATTTCTAATTCNTTTCGGACACAAGTGTTTACAGAAAACATGGTGAGAAAGTATTTCTAATTAAAAATAGCTAAATTCACTGTAGGCATTTTACCTGTATACGTAAGCTGAAATAATTTCAATTACAGAAATTTCAAGTCTAACAAAAAATGTTAGTATCAAGAAGGACTGGTCCAGATTGGAGACAATTTGGTATGTGTGCAAATCATTCCCGAAGGTGTAAATCCCCACATTCATGAACAGTTGAATTAGACACACCTGCCATGTTGGAAAAATGGTTCTGTGGTCGTCCCGTTGAATGGAATGGTCACTGGATGTAATAGTAAACATTACCAGCACTATATGCAGTTAATGAAGTCCACATTGTGGGTCCACATGAGGTTTGGTGGGTGCATCGTGCAACTGCCTGGCCCGGGAAAAAAGACTAGGGGGGGGGGCGTTCTTGATGAGACAATGAGAGGCCCATTGCTGTGTGAATGGGCATGTCAGAGCACTTACAAACATCGCAACGGTTCAATCCAATTAAAACAGGATGTACCGAGGGTGGATTGTCATATTGTGCGCCAAGCATTATACAGACCCATGACAACGGCACCTGCCATTTGGGCTCTGTTATTTCGCACTCGACTACATCCCGTATTATATCGTATTGTATACAGGTGACTGGCACAAGCAGGTGTACATATTGGTCCTGTTGGGGACGCGGTTCCTGAGTGTTTAGACTGCCCGCCTCCCATCAAGGCGAACTGCCGGATTTTCGCAAGTGGGAATCGTGCTGGACGACCAGCGGATTTTACTCGGGGATTTCCCTTTCCCCTGCTCTTGCATTGCGGTGATGCTCCATTTTAACTTCATTTCACCCTTATCGGCATTCAAGACCTCGTTGTTATGAGCCACCAAAATCAACTCAATGGATACTGTTACCACCACAGCAGAGACAGCAACATTTGGAGTGATGCCTTTATTTAGAGNACCAAAATCAACTCAATGGATACTGTTACCACCACAGCAGAGACAGCAACATTTGGAGTGATGCCTTTATTTAGAGACACTGTGTGATAACGAGTGGTGTTGCATCATTTTCAGCAATAAATATAATTTCTACGTTACCGTAGATGACCATCGTGTGCTAGTATGAGGACACAGAAAGGAAAGGACACATTTGGTCAGTGTTGTGGAGAGACACACTGACGTCACCCCTGACATTGTTGCGTAGGGAGGCACACAGTGTGAGTGCAGGTCACTTATGGGAAATACTTTAGGGAGGACTCTTATTCCTTACTGGTATGCCACTGTCTTTCTCAATCATCTGGTGTCATCAAACTGGAACATTGTTTTCGATAATATAACACTCGTCCGCACAACGCACACATGTCCTCCATCTGTCCCCAATGAAAGTGTGTGGGATCTGCTCGGATGTTAACTTTGACCCATTACTGGCCTGCGAGATATCGAGGGCCAGTTTAAACATATTGGTTAGGGAGAAGTTATAAGTGTTACGCTTCTCCCTCCCCAATAGAAACGGCGCATGCATTGTGATCAGAGAGGGTGTACGTACTTCTGAACAGCATTTGATACTGTATGGCATTGTAATAACGACAATAAAGTCACAAGATTTTTCTTCACAGAAAGCTTCATTTAATTTCCACCACTACATTAAGGGGCTTAAAATTTTTGTCCATTAGTGAATTTGAAATTTGTTTAGATTTTTATCACTTCCGGATTTTTTTTTGTTATACTCAATGTAAAGTCTTCGGGAGGTCAAGGACACATAGAGGTAAATTCTAACAAATATTTATATTGGTTCAAAATATTGGTGTCCAAAGTCATTAATCAGCCCTTTGGTACTTCGATCTGGGAAGCCTGCTATCAGGCGCAATTTTACAAATGCTTAAAAAACCAATATTTGACTATATGCGTATTTAATATGATGTAGCTTAAAAAACATCCTTACTTTATTCATTCGTATAAGCAGTTTTAAAGAAATTTTATCTTATTGTATATTAATGTTATTATAGTGATCAGTATGTGGTTATAAGACACAAACAATTTCAAAATTATTTCGTGGTGTTGAAATTCAACCATATTTTGATGAGATGCACTTGGAGACAAGTCCTACTAAATTTAATAGTGTTGACAATACATTTGCAAAATGTCGTGTAGTGTACTTCGGAGAGAGGAGAAGAAATGATGAGTTTTAAATCGGAAATGTGT
Organism: Clitarchus hookeri; assembly: GCA_002778355.1. NCBI lineage: Eukaryota > Metazoa > Arthropoda > Insecta > Phasmatodea > Phasmatidae > Clitarchus > Clitarchus hookeri. The sequence goes on along the minus strand of NQII01003722.1, from coordinate 189,371 downwards.
GGCTCTATGATATGCTTGCTTCAGCTGAACTCGGAAGTGGTTGGGATTCGTCAGCGAGGTTCGAGTTTGGACAGCAGGAAGTGCCCGAAGGAGGTTAACAGTTACGATTCCTTAAATAAAAAGAATATACGACTCTTTCGCAAGTTAGTAGATGAATTTCTTTTGCAGGAATGGGGCATAGAAAATTAAAATATCATNAGAATATACGACTCTTTCGCAAGTTAGTAGATGAATTTCTTTTGCAGGAATGGGGCATAGAAAATTAAAATATCATAAATTTTTCTGGTTTCAGAAATAATTTTCCATTCATAATTTCACCTAAGTCTAAAACGTATACGGTTAAAAATCATTATCTAATTATTATGATCATCGGAGTTAAATATATATATATATTTTTTTTAAATCAACACTACTAGAAATTAATTTTTAAAATATTGCTGAAGTTTTATCAGAGTGTACAAAATGGTNTTTTTTTTTAAATCAACACTACTAGAAATTAATTTTTAAAATATTGCTGAAGTTTTATCAGAGTGTACAAAATGGTGAAAACGAAAACCTCTCACATGTGGATTAATTATATTGTCTTTATTATTAATATTTATTTTATTGCTTGAATCACAATTTTATTATTCAATTTTAAAAAGTAAAATTATTTAACAAAATACACAAAATATTTATTATCGTTTACAATACCAAGGTCGCTCTTTCAGTTACTACATGCATATTAATTTGTTATTAAATCATAATTTTCTGAAATATTAAAGACACATGTGGCATGTTATTGGAAGCACCTTTTTTTGAGACTTATTCGAAGACGGCATCATGAGATGCTTATTAATCATTACGTCGGAATTACTTCCCTTGCTCGACGACAAATTTGATTTCGTATTAAAGGCATTCATGTACATAACGGATGTTTTAAACTTAGTGTATGAGGTGATACATTTTTAGTCTTTCCTTTTTTAATCTAATACTTACACGATATCAAACATTGCAAATTATTCATTCCTCAACTGCTCTCCACATGCTCGAATGTGATATACACATTAATATTCCGCTATGATATTTTGAAAGAAATTACGGCAAGTACATGTTAAAAAGTCTAGTCCGAAATACAGATAGCGGCAACTGTCTCATTATAGTCAGAGTATTGCCACAGCACCCAACCTTACCAACTGGCTATACCAGCCTAAAATATCAACCAACCATACCCACTGGCTAATACCAGCCTACAATACCAACCAACCATACCAACTGGCTATACCAGCCTACAATATCAACTAACCATANACTGGCTAATACCAGCCTACAATACCAACCAACCATACCAACTGGCTATACCAGCCTACAATATCAACTAACCATACGAAATAGCTATACCTGCCTACAACATCAACCAACCATACCAACTGGCTATACCAGCCTGCAATATCAACCAACCATGCCATCTGATTATAAAAGCCTATAATATCAACCAACCATACCAACTGGCTATACCAGCCTACAATATAAACTAACCATACCATCTGACTATACCAGCATACAACATCAACCAACCATACCAACTGATTATACCAGCCTACAATATCAACTAACCATACGAACTGGCTATACCAGCCTACAACATCAACCAACCATACCAACTGGCTATACCAGCCTACAATATCAACCAACCATACCATGTCACTATACCAGCCTGCAATATCACCCAACCATACAATTCTACTATACAAGCCTACAATATCAACCAAACATATTATCTGACTATACCAGCCTACAATATCAACCATCCATACCAACTGGTTATACCAGCCTACAATATCAACTAACCACACAAACTGGCTATACCAGCCTACAACATCAACCAACCATACCAACTGGCTATAACAGCCTACAATAACAACCAACCATACCAACTGGCTATACCAGTATGAAATATCATCAACCAACCATACCATCTGACTATACCAGCCTACAATATCAGCCAACCATACCATCTGACTATACCAGCCTATAATATCAACCAGCCATACCATCTGACTATACCAGCCTACAATATCAACCAACCATACCAACTGGCTATACCAGCTTACAATATCAACCAACCATACCAACTGGCTAAACCAGGTTACAATATCAACCAACCATACCAACTGGCTATACCAGCCTGCAATATCAACCAACCATACCATCTGATTATAAAAGCCTATAATATCAACCAACCATACCAACTGGCTATACCAGCCTGCAATATCAACCAACCATACCAACTGGCTAAACCAGGTTACAATATCAACCAACCATACCAACTGGCTATACCAGCCTGCAATATCAACCAACCATACCATGTGACTATACCAGCATGCAATATCAACCAACAATACCAACTGGCTATAAAAGCCGAAAACACCAGACGACAAATCCATTCGAAAATAAAATCTAAACATGGTAACCGACAGTTCCAGTCAAGCATACCAACCGACTATACTAGTCGACAAGACAAACATATCGTTCTAACAGACCACCAAGCCATGCTTACTAGAACGACTTGTCATAAAAAACTGGCCTGACAGACGAGCCATATCAACTCACCACACCAATCACTCACACCAAACACAGAAATTAATCATACCAGCTGTCCATTCAGACCGACTGTCCGAAATTACCGACCGAAAAGCTTATCTCACAACATGAATGGCATCGTGAATCACATTGCAAAAACCTCGTATGCCGCATCGCACAATGTGGATCAAATGGCGAAGATAACTATGAATTGTATCGAAGAAGAGTCGAGAATCTATAAATGCATGTCATGTCACGTATCACAATGCAAAATAATTGCGAAGAAACTCGTGGGAGAATTCGCTAAATTCATATTATTACGCGAATAAGATGCGAAGAATTTCGTTAACAACTCAACCTTTGTGAGACCTGTCACGAATCAAATCACGATTATCGGAGCTTGATACGAAGCGCATCAATATCCATGCCATGAATTAAACCGCAAGTATCCAATCACGTTTCGTTTCGCAAATCTCATTGAACAACAGTTGCGGTGATAAAAACATGTCATGTAATTTAGGAAAACTTTCGGGAAACACATCGCACAGTGCGAATCACACCGCAGAGCTTATCATCAAATACACCATACAACGAAAATCGCATCGCAACGATTATTACGAGGCATATCGGACATCAGAATCACATATTGAATACATTTACGAGTCTGGAAACACTTCGTAATTCAAGAAACGCACCGTGAATCAAGTCGCAAGCCACTTTTACATTTCTAAGAACCTAGTAATTAACTTCTCGAATCACATCGCTCATTGCAAACCATGTTTCGTTTATTTCGTAAAACACCTGATCGATTGCTACGTGTTTTTTTAAATTTTAATCTAAAAGTGAGTAATAAGATTAAATGTCTCAAAACCTTGTTAAACCAGCTAATAAAATGCTTTACCTTAAAGTGGCATATCATCATATTCAACGTCGCGATTTTTATCTACAATCAGTTTTTTGTGACTCTATCTCCAATGATTCGAAAATAATGGCAGACTATGAATATAAAAGTCCTTAGAAAATAGTGCACTGTTTCGGCCTGTTCGGGGTAGTAAGTATTAAACATTGTTCTGAATGTGGTGGCTGTGTCTCCAATTGGGGCGAAATAGTGCCCAACTACGCTTACTGGGCATACTAAACATTAAAATATCCGAGTGGCATATTATCTCACATAAACTTAAACTGTAAAAATCTCCTCAATGCGTGTGTATTCCTGCAGTAAAAAATGCAAAGCGGCTTCATGCGAGTGGAGCAAGAGTGACAGAAGCAGGCTGTGACGTAATGTGTTCTCGAGTTACGTGGGAGACTGTGGCACCTCAGGTACTCTGAGCAGTGCCGAGCAATTCTAGTAACAGGAAGCTTATAAGTGAGGTGCATAACCCACGTTTAAAACACATTGCCACAATTCTTTCCAAGTACACCATTTTTATATAGCACTGATCGCTATGCAAGTTCAGCCTGTGCCTAAACACAATTACAGTGGTGTGTGATGCACTGTTGCAAGGTAAGCCAGTGCTTGCTCACTGCTGTACATTCTAGGTGAACGCAGCAGTAACCAATAAACACAGTGGAACCTAAGGAAACTGAATATATTTCGACCACTCACTAACGAGCATGCAAAGAGACCCGTTATACACGTCCTTTGTCGTCACCTGCCGACCTACCTTTCAATGGTGGAAATATAGACTTGCAAGCAACATGGTACAGCACAAATGTAACGCTATCTTGCCTCGCAACAATTCACCACACGCCATTGCAGAATAGTAATGAACATTCAAATCACATTTATTTATAATGCTCTGTAATTGCTAAGGCAAGTTGCAGACGGCAGAAGTAGATAGCATTTGAGGCTAGTAATTTAAATGTTGAGAAATGTGGAGTGGTGGAGCAACCCCTCCTTCTTGGATTGTATCTTGAGTATCTTGAGGATACTAATATTATTTGATGAAATCTATATAGTTTTTAATTTTAATTGTAATGTATTTACTTTTCTAATAATTTCACAGTTTTATTTGGCCAACGCATGAGTAATGAGTCCACGTCCATGGTAATGTTAATTGTATGGCGGAAGTATACACAAAGTGCATACAATTAGATATTCACCAGGGCTTTCAAAAGTGCTCACTTAACCGACAGAAGTTCTTACTAAATTTTACAGGCATAAACTGGTTTTAAGAATTTTGAAAGAAATTATAACATGTAGCTCATCGCCTGTCAAGCATTTTCTAAAAAATTTGAACTTGACATTGGTAACACTCATTATTTGCACTTTATTGCATCCATGTTAGGTTTTATGGGTACTATAAAAGTTAATAAATATTTGAAATTTTGAATCGAAGTACTCTATTTTCAGACTCATTCTGCCAAGAATAATTCCGACTCACGTACGACTTAAATGGGTAGTAAATAATGTGACTCAGAGAAATGTGACATATGTAACTTCTTCAGACTTCAGTAGTGTTTGGGTTTTTTTCATTCCGCTTAATATTACAGGTGCCTGATGCAACTTTTTAATGTTTAAAAGATTATATCGAAGTGGCGTTCATATGCTGATTGCCATGGAAGAATCAATTTTTTTGTTTCGGTGTTGATAAAAACTTAACTTAGCACTTTTGCTAAAGGCAGCATCATAAATCACAGCTGGGTTCGTTACGATGTCAAGAATAACAAGAAGAATTTATTCTATACTTATGCGTAAAGTAAGAATAAAAGTTAGTAGAAAAGAGTGTTTTGTACCGAATAAGTAATTAAAAAGCATATATTTTTTGAATTTTTTTTTCTGCTGTCTGGTTTCTTGGTTCAGAATAGGTGAAACACTCTAAATCCACACGTTTCGAATTTTTTCCATGTATGTGACTGAAAAAAACGTATTTTTGTTATAAGAGATAATACAATGTAGGCTGATGCGATAGAGTAATCTAATGACTGACTTTACTCAGAAAATAACTCACAAAATATTTTTATGTAGACTAACAAATAGCTTTGCTACAGCGTATTTTCTTACTTCGTTAGAAACGAAGGACGAAACAACTTAAAACGTCGGCATTTGGAGTGTTCACGCGTTATGTACATTGCTGCTAAATTATCTTTGCAGTTGGCTATTATCTCCACATCGGTGGGAAATTTGCACTTGTATCTCAATTTTTTAGATTTCAGAGCAAAAAACATCAAGAAGACTTCTTATCAGAACGATAACGTGTTAAAATTGTTTTCTATACTTTTATAATGGGTTGATAAAACTGATAACAACAGGTGGGAAAATATATTTGTTCACTCACAAGACAAAGCCACCTATTCCTACAGTATTGCCCACAAGTGCATTCTTGTAAATTCCATACTGAAAGATGGCGGTTTCTACGCCACACAGAGCCGCTGCGCTACTGTTATGGGTAAGTGAAGTCAATCAATAGCACGTAAAACTTTTAATTTAATCATGTCACTTGGATACTAAGAAAACTTGCATTATAGACTAGTAATTAGATACTTTCCGGTTGTTCTTCGCTGTGTATATGCGAATACCTCAAATTTTTTGTGACATTTGCAAGCTTAATACTGAACAAATTTATCCATAGCAAACGATACTATTATTATTGTTATGTTAAGGTAGTTAACATGATATGCTCATTCAAAGAAAAATGTGACAGACAAAATTATTTTCAATAATCTGATGTGACGAACTTGTGCAATAGAGTATTTTTTTTTTTTTGTTTCAAGTTGATCATTGATGTTTTTTGTTTTACTCTGCGTATATATTTTAACGACAGTTTCATTTTTATAACAAATTCACTCTAAAATTTCTGATAGCGAACGTAATTATATTTCTATTATGTTAAAACTAATTGTAGTGGCAATATTGTAAAACATGTGGCTTTTTATAAAAAAAAATATACCCATTATTTGGCAGTGATACATTTCATAGATAATTGTGTTGTCTATCGAAATTGTGTTGCTAAAGTATCACTCCAACATTTTTCATTAAAAACTAAAAAAGATTTATTCAAGAATTCTACTGTGTTTTTTACGCTTGACTTAACGCAATTTAAATAGATTAGTTTGTATTATTAGCATTTATTTCATTATAATATCCATAACAACTTTTAAAATAGAGACAGATACTTTAAAAACTCTGAGAATTATACAGTTTATAGGCTGTTCTCGGTAAACTGAGCACTTTTGAAATCAACATTCGAAACATGTCACTGCCCGTACCTGCATACATCTTAACCAGCGCACTTAGTGGCATGTACCCTGTAAAATTAGTAACGACGGCTGGAAGGTAATTTCAAGTTTTCACAAATAAATAAAAGTTGTAGCTAAACATTTTTAATACTCAAATTAATTATTTTGCTTTTCTGTATTTAATGCATATCTGTGTAAGAATTACCGAAATTGTAAAATATTTTCTTTTCTAATAATTTTACAATTTTACTTGACAAACGCATGAATTAATTTGTCAGGTCCATGACAATAATATTTTCACATGTGGCAAAAGAATACACACATTGCATAAAAGTAAACTATTAAGTAGTGCTTTCAAATGTGCTCAGTTCATCGTGAACAGTCTATATGGGTAATATTGTTTTCTTGGCTTTCTCACTTGTTGATGCCATTTGCTTAACCCTTTTCAAGCCCGATATGATTTATGGTTTCAGGTGTTGCAAATAATACATTTTGTGATGCGTGCTGTACACTAAGCCGACACATCACCTGTTCCGTTGTGAAAGCCAATGGGGTTTTATGTACGCCTATTGAAACAATCATAATCTAGTACACTAACACGGTTTAAAAATCAGTAACATCCTAGAGAAAACCATCCCATTGAACCTGTCATTGGGATAACAGTGTGTTAAATAAATACACAATTGTGTACAATGAGTCTAAATGGGTTCAAGCCGGCGACTGTACAGGAAGATTCACAGGACCCGTATCACCCCTATCTCTCGGAAACATCACGACACCGGGGGTTCGCGAAAAAAAAGTATTATAACTATACTCTATTTGAAGCATCGTTTGGTAGTAATCCCATTCCCCCGAACATACCAGTGGTAGAGTAATGGTGAGTGAGTTTTGAGATTGAAAATGGGAATGTGGGTCGTATAAGGTATCGCTAAATAGATCATATGAAAGGAAACAACATTTGATTAGACACTTTAATCCTGACGTGCATAGTTTACGCACAAAAAAGTATACATGTGATCATATGGTTTGTGACGTGCGTGCTATACGTGCAATGAAAGTTGATCACGAACGTGGTTTACTTACTACAATCAAAAGTAAAACTACGAAACATGATGTCTTTATGGCGTGCATACCTAGCGTACGTACAATCAAAAGGGCGTTGGGTGTACTGTAAATACCGGTATGGTGTGAGAGAACTTCCGTGAACTGGGAGATGGGAACACACATTCGCACACAGCACTCTTCATAAGTGTTCTAAATGTCGACCAACCTGTATCAGACACGACTCTGTTCTCCATCTTACATTCTCGGATACTCAGCGGAACTCAGCACTGATGAGAGATCCACGTGCTGCTCTCATTCTGTCACATTCATGCAATGTAAAACGGATGACTGATTGAACGAACGTTCGATTTTCAGTTAACTTGCATGCAAAACCTGAAGTTCCTGTAAGTGGTAGATGCCTTATCTGCTTGCTGCTTAGTGCTGCCTTTTTCTCCGCGTTTGTTCGGAAATAGTCAATAATGATAGTTAAATGAATCCAATTGTCATTGGTTGTGCGAGAACTGTGCACGACAGATACACTATGTGCGCCCATACGGTATTGCCGGTTGGAGTGTGGGACTCACTTTGATACTTGCAGTGACCTGTGTGTCTTACTGCAGGGACTCGTGCAGTAGGTACTAACCTGTTTCCGAGCAAAAGCGCAGAATATTGCAGCACTACGCAGTAAGAAGATAAGGCATATACCACATACAGGAACTGCAGGTTTTGCATGCAAGTGAACTGACAATAGAAAAGTCATTCATTCAGACAGTAATTCGTTTTACATAGCAACAATTATTCGTGTGTGTTGTTTCAGTGTCAGACATTATATGTATGTGGTGTTGCTTTCTGAATGGAATGCCATTTACAAACTAAGAAACATTTGACATGATGATGATACTAGGATAATGTCGTCGGAACAGTAGTGCTGTTGCCCTTTTGTAAGCAGAGAGATACCCACAGCCTGTCCATCACTCGTACAATGTTTTCCAGAATCTTTCATGTTGCGTACACTCAAACGGGTTAGTGCAACCGACACGCAACAAACGTGGTCGCATCAGACGACCTGTGAGATACGAGAGCAGCTGTTGATGTAATTGCTGCCATGGTAGCTAATCCTCATGATTCTACACGGATTATTGCCCGCGACTCAGGATTGACTCAATGCACAGTGTGGAGAATCCTCGCTGATAATAGTTTATATCCGTAGCATGTACAGCTGCACTAAGAACTTGGGAATAATGTCTTTCCTAAGCGCATTGATGTCTGCAACTGGTACCTGAGCAAGGATCATGCTTTCCATCGTAGCGTTTTGTGGACTGATGAGGCAACATTCAAGAGTAATGGTGACGTTAACATACATATTGCCCATTACGGATCCGTAAGCAACCCAAATTGACTCTGCCAAGTGGATACCCAGCATGTGTGGAGCCTTAATACTTGGTGTGGCCTACTCGGAAATCATGTCATAGGACCACATTTTTTGAAGGGCACTTGAATGTTGTAGCGTATGCAGACTACCTATAAAATATTTTGTATCAGCTGATCGAAGTTGCCCCTCTCTCTCTCTGAGATTAACATAACAATGTGGTTTCAACAGATTGCTGTCATGCTCACTTTTTACGCAGTGCTTGGATAGTTGCTGACATGTTATACCTCAGATAGTGGATCGGGTGAATATGTCTTGTATTTTGGCCACCACGTTCTCCAGACTTGTCCCCAAGCGACATATTTTCGTGGGAGACAATTAAATATTTCGTCTACTGCGTGCGTCCAACAACGAGGGAAGGTATAAAATAACGAATCAGAGCAGCATATGGATGTCGATGATTCATATAGGGTATAGTTATCACAATTTTTTCGCAAACCCACGGTGTCGTGTTGTTTCCGAGAAAAATAGGGCCACTATGTGATTTATTTCCTGAATAAGTACATATGGACCAGCTCCCAACATGTTCACGATCGCCCTCGCACATGAATGGTTCCCCAGGATCGTTTATGTTTTGTTTCAACACTACCGCGGTCTGCATGTTGACATGGTGTTTGCACATCTAACATTCGTGGTACCACATGAAATATCAGCATCTTCCATGACAAAGAGGCATGATTTTAAACGTAATTTGTTACAATTGCGGGCAAATATGCCGCAGGATAACATACGGGTATTATTATACATATGCGTGATCGTATCGATGCATGTATTAGTCACGGGGTTTTCCGAAGGTGTTGCCAGTGGGTGTAACTTTGTCATGACGCAATCATATCGTAATCACTATTTCTTCTCTCTTTTTTTTTCTGTATCATCACACAGAAATATTTCTTTCGAATTTGAGATTTTCTTCTTGATGTGCACAAATTTATCCTAAAGTGTGCATAAACGTCGAAAGAGAGACGACTCACATGGTCTCTATATGACTTCAGAGCTAGCGAGCGAGGGTGTAAATAATGACAACGTAAATTATTTAATGTGCTATATCTCAAAAATTAAGAAAACTACCAGAACAGTAATATATAAAGTAAAATTAACATGTGCCATCCATTCTTAATGAAATGAAGTCACTAACATGAAAGAAACCAGCAAGGGCTATTAATCTTCTAACCATATTCAAACACTTCATAATATAAACAGTAGAATTCAGCAAATGCGCGAATTTTATGTTACCGAAGCAACCAGGAACCATTATTTCAAATGCAATCGCAGTAAGGCATAGTTTAACTCCAAAAACTCATTTACATTTACGTAAATAACTAATGAGGTTACTAAAGACTTTATTTCGCCGAGCAACGTAGTAACCACCAGAAAAGAGAATACTTGACTTTGATACAGGCTGATATTGAATTCTACCGACTAACTTCACAGGTATCAAAATATAGGTATAATATATATGACCTATAGTATATGTCTATTCCCGAAGTGTGTAACCGCCCTTGAAAGTGTAGCTGAAAATGACGTTTATTGCTCGTAACACAGCCATATGAAAGACAAATTTCTTAGTTTCTGGATAATGCATTATTGAACGACGATGTGCAAACCATAAGAAAGTGGGTGCGGTTCCTTCCATAAAAAAAAGTAACTTTCAGATATGTCTCGTTTCTCCGTGCGGCTCAATTACCTACAGTTCATGGTAAATTAAAAAGCCGCCTTGAGTTTTCACGCAAAACGCTACAGTTTTCGAGATATTAATGCATTGTGAGCAGCTATCAGGAAATGTCGCGGATTCATCCGGCAACCAGCTACACTCCACAATCCTTCATGTACTCGAGCCTAAGTTAGTTGTTCATTGGCTGATGCTGCAGTTCACCCCAGACCAGGTAGCATCAGTTAGTTGCTCATTGGCTGATGCTGCAGTTCACCCAAGACTAGGTAGCCTCTGTTAGTTGCTCATTGGCTGATGCTGCAGTTCACCCCAGACCAGGTAGCATCAGTTAGTTGCTCATTGGCTGATGCTGCAGTTCACCCAAGACTAGGTAGCCTCTGTTAGTTGCTCATTGGCTGATGCTGCAGTTCACCCCAGACCAGGTAGCATCAGTTAGTTGCTCATTGGCTGATGCTGCAGTTCACCCAAGACTAGGTAGCCTCTGTTAGTTGCTCATTGGCTGATGCTGCAGTTCACCCCAGACCAGGTAGCATCAGTTAGTTGCTCATTGGCTGATGCTGCAGTTCACCCAAGACTAGGTAGCCTCTGTTAGTTGCTCATTGGCTGATGCTGCAGTTCACCCCAGACCAGGTAGCATCAGTTAGTTGCTCATTGGCTGATGCTGCAGTTCACCCAAGACTAGGTAGCCTCTGTTAGTTGCTCATTGGCTGATGCTGCAGTTCACCCCAGACCAGGTAGCATCAGTTAGTTGCTCATTGGCTGATGCTGCAGTTCACCCAAGACTAGGTAGCCTCTGTTAGTTGCTCATTGGCTGATGCTGCAGTTCACCCCAGACCAGGTAGCCTCTGTTAGTTGCTCATTGGCTGATGCTGCAGTTCACCCCAGACCAGGTAGCGCGGGATTCGGTCCTTGTTTCCTTCTATCTTAGTTACTATCTCAACTTCGCCGAGGGCGCTTCTTACCAACTGCAATCCANTATTCGGTCCTTGTTTCCTTCTATCTTAGTTACTATCTCAACTTCGCCGAGGGCGCTTCTTACCAACTGCAATCCAATTGAAGAAGCTAGGCCAAGGTACTTATGTTTGAAGTCTAACTTGTCCTCGGATGAATTTGCGAAATTTCCGGGTTCTCTAATTTTGATCCAACATTGCGAATGTTCCAATTATTTTGCATTAGATTATTAGAAAACCCTACGTGCCACCATAATTCTAGAATGTTCTACTATCTGTCAGGTTAACACCTGTCCATCCCCTCCTCTCCTCTTCGTAACGGCAGGCGCTTTCAACAATGCGAGGCAAGGCTTGGAGACAATAATGGCAGGGTATATTTACTGCAAGAAGTTGAGTACAGTCTGGCCCCAAATCTGAGACATGCCTTTGTCAGCCTGCGTCGCACATTTTCAAAAAATTATCAATTTAATATTGAATCGCTACGCAACCAACGCATTTTATTTTGTCAATATATATTGAAATCTACAAAATTCGACGAGGAATTAAGTCATATATCTAAAAATAAAACCGATTGCCCTAGGAAAGTTTTTTTTTTTTTGTGTTATAAGTGGTAAAAACATCTGTATAATATGTATCCGTCCATTTTGCGAATGTTGGTATGTTCCCGGTAGGCAGCGCTTGATCTCGCCTCTCACAGGTAGTTTTCCGTCTCATTTCTGGGCGAATACTCCTACAGTCATCGTAATTTATTTTGCAACCTTGATGACCCCATAGTATAAACACAGAACATATACTATTCTTCACGCATTTCCACGCGCACGAATACTGCTCGATGGCTGATCGCCTCAGGTAGTACTGAGATTTCTCGAACGGATTTAGTTCAACTCGATGATGAGGGGTAAATTTCCACTACTGCATGAGTAGAGAGAAAGTTAGCCTAATGTTCATCATGCATACATGCAAATCCTTTTTATGATGGCTTTCAAAATATTTATTTGGCTAATTGTGGATTATTGTCCAACTGTTTAAAACTCACAGGCGATGTTGAGAGTTAGGATACATATGCGCCTTCTTTTCCTATAGTTAGGCTAGCTCTTAATATCAGACTTTAGTTTCAATAATAAGTATCTTTAAGACTTTTTGCTTGCGTAGGTTTCGTATTTAATTACAGCTAATTTCATCTCATTATTTTGAGGCAGAATTTCTAAGCAAAATATTATCAAATACTTTTCATTTTATCATATTTGTAACTCTCAATAAATTTTACAAAGCCGTACATTAATTTATTTTCGTTTGGAAGGGGAGAAAGCGGGTGGTTTAATAATATACTAATATTTACATTACCATGTTATAAGAGAATTTTTAGTGAATTAACTATCAACAGACCGGATGTTTATTACAAGGGAGAGTACGCCCTTAAAAATTTGGGATAAAAATATGATATTTAAAAATTTTTTGAATCTTCTTGAGCTGAAAGAATGAATTCGGTAATAGCGTAAGACCGATTTGAAATTTGCCAACAGTGAAAATTTTACGGGTAATACAGTACCCGCCAAAAGTTTAAGACCATTAGTAAATTTGTTAAAATACTTTCCTGCTTTAAAACTTTTGGTGTAATATATTTGATAAAATTTTATACAATTTTTACTGTCAAAGCATATATTAGCATGTTTGAATTATTCAAATCTGTCAAATAAATCTTACTATGTGATTTTTTTAACCATTGCATAAATGTGGAATTAATGTACACATTTTGTGTAAAAAGTTATGCCGGCACAATTGTTCTATAACTATTTTAGTGTAAGGTTTTTAATTGCCTTTATAAATGCACTTGAAAGAGAAAAAGAAAAGAACGTAATTAATTTTCAAACAAGTTTAATTTTTGTTCATATTGTAAGCTATTTATTCAGCAGATTTGAAAACGAAATATGTTTCATTACAGTTGAGCTAGCAAGATTGAGTATCCCGCGTTAGTTAGTTCTCTTTCCACTCAAAAGATAACATAACAGGTTTGTTACTGAGAAATCATAATTTCCCCGTTTAATGATACTCATGTTTAGACATACAGATGCAGAGGAAATTGCGTGCCATTGCTGCGTATAAAATGGGGAATAATATTGTATTACCGAAAATAAAGTGGAAAATTGCTGGAATTAGTAATTGCAACATAATACAACAAGAACTTGTAGTCCAGTTGGGCATTTCTAAGGCATATGTTTCAAACACAACTAAATGTTTTTTAAGTAAGTTGCATAATACAGATGTGAAAACAATCTATCAAAAACCGAAACAAATGTTTATATGATCCGTAGTTTTCTGTACAGTTTATTTTTTTAAATATTGCCGATTACACAGTATTTTATTTCTGCTTTCGAATTATGTCCCATATCATGTAAAGTTTAAATTTCTATATACATGTCGCGTGGTTCTAAACTTTTGGTGTGTATTGTAACTTCGCTCGTCATTAGACAACCTACGGTGCCATTTCAAAAGTTGCATATTTTATTGAGAACCATTCACCTGAGAGTGTTATGCCAAGGTAACGTTCGGTGTTCCTTTAATATACAGAAGAGTTGTAGTTTATACCAATCGATAAAAAAAACGGGGGAAAAAATTACTTTTTCTTTACATATGTATGGAAGATCGCACACACTAATTTCCTAATGACGGGCGATGTCATTGCCTGTCAAATGTTCACAGGTTGCAGACATAAAATCAGGTCAATGTTATTCACGGATTGGTTTTTTCCTCTCACTTATTTTCTGGCATTTTGTAAATATCTAGATTTACACTGAAGAGCAAAAAAAAACTAGTACACCTGGCTTATATCGTGTAGGGCCCCCGCGAACACGCAGAAGTGCGGCAAGATGACGTGGCATGGACTCGACTAATGTCTGAAGGTACGCAGGAGGCAATTCACACCATGAATCCTGCAGGGTAGTCCACAAATCGATAGGAGTGCGAGGCGGTGGAGATCTCTTCTGAACAGCACGTTGCAAGGCATCCCAGATATGCTCAATAATGTTCATGTCTGGTGAGTTAGGTAGCCAATGGAAGTGTCTAAAGTCAGAAGAGTGTTCCTGGAGCCACTCGGTAGCAACTCTTGATGTGTGGGGTGTCGCAATGTCCTGCTGGAATTGTCCACGTCCGTCAGAATGCACAATGGACATGAATGGGTGCCGGTGATCGGACAGAATGCTTACGTATCTGTCATCTGTCAGAGTCGTATCTAGACGTATCAGGGGTCCCATTTCACGCCAACTGCACACGCCCCATACCATGACAGAGCCTCCACCAGCTTGAACAGTCCCCGGTTGACATGTGCGGTCCGTGGATTCATGACGATGTCTCCATACCCGTACACGTCCATTCGCCCGATACAATCGGAAACGAGATTCGTCATACCAGGCAACGTGTTCACAGTGGTCAATAGTCCAACGGCGGTGTTGGCGGCCCCAGGCGAGGCGTAAAGCTTTGTGTTGTGCAGTCAACAACGGTACAAGAGTGGGCCTTCGGCTTCAAAAGCCCATATCAATAATGATTCCTTGAATAGTTTCCACGCTGGCACTTGTTGATGCCTCAGCATTGAAATCTGCGCCAATTTGAGAAAGGGTTGCACGTCTGTCACGTTTAATGATTATCGTCAGTCGTCGTTTGTCCCGTTCGTTCACGATTTTTTCCAGCCGCAGATATGTCGATGATTTGATGTTTTAACGGATTCCGGATATTCACGGGACACTCGTGAAATGGTCGTACGCAAAAATCCAAATTTTATCGCTACCTCAGAGATGCTATGTCCCATCTCTCGTGCGCTGACTATAACACCACGTTCAAGCAGTTGCCGATCTAGCAACTATGCCAGACGCTTGATGTCTTATATAGGAGCTGCCGACCGCATCGCGTTACTCTGATTGGCTCCATACCTCTGTTATTTGCATACGCACTTATATAGTAATTTTTTTTTGGCTCTCCAGTGTATTTCCTGAAGTCGTAAGTGTGCTACAACCTTAAAAATCACGTTAAGGACATGTTTTATCACAAAGTAGATAAATGAACAGACACCAAATTGCATGGAGTTTCCTTTGATGAGGGCGTACCCATTTTCTGATTGGCTGAGCAAGGTTCTGGGAAACGGCCTTGTGTCCAATTGGCTACCCCCATATGGCGAAATGTTCTCTATTGGCTCGCGGGTGGGTTACCAGGCGTTGTTGCCAACGGCATTGTAACATCTTGCTGAGGGTTGACGCCATTTTGCTGGCATGCGCAGCTCGAATTCATCTTTTAAGCGGTTGTTTAACATGTGTAAAGGCCGTTAACGGTAAACTGAGAACATTTATAATCCCTGCTTAAGATCTACTTGTAAAGTTTATTCGAGATTTCTTCACACTTTTATAATCAAACCTTTGAAAAAATTACTCCGTGTATGACGTAATTGGTTGTTTCCTAAATATGTCATGTATTAAAAACTTTTTACACTTTTCTTACGTAAAGGTACCTTATGTTTGGTTAAATTGAAACTTTACTTATATTTATCTATATCTTATAATATTTAATTTATAATTATTATGAATAAAAACCGGAAGAAAATATGCGTGTTGGTAATGCGTATTAAGAAAGTGTAAGTTTGTAAAATTTTATTGCATTTATTGTACGCGAATGCGGTTCGCTGTCTCTTTGTTGTAATTTTCTAGACTCGATTAAACTTTATTTGCACGGGGCGTATGAATATCCTGGAAGTTGAACTTTAGCAGGTATCAGAATAGTGTCACGTAAGCGTGAAGTGAATTCGTGAAATTTAGGGGAAAGTAAATATTTTAGAAAACTGCTTACTCTTACACTGTCGTGCATTAAAAAAAAGCAGAAAGAAAACGAAATGTTTTCAGTATTCACAAACTTTTACATAAAACTTTTCATTCAGCGTTAAAGCACGGGACTACTTCTCCTCTAGCGTCAATAACTTAACTGGGCGCACTCTACCCAGTGTGCTCATTGCAGATAGGAGTAGTGACATTTTTCAAGGGCTGATTTCAAGAGTGCTCACTTTACCGTGTAAAGCCTTTGTTCTTGTTTATTATGTGGACGTGTTATATTTCCTATCTCATTTTCTGTAAGGATCTTTTCCACTGTGTATTGCACGTGGAGATCAGGATAACCCTTTTTTGGCACGGATATAAATATAGTCACTGAAATAGCCGTTTAAATAGGAACATGGACATGAAAATAATTATAAGCTGTTCGTGGTTGTTTGAGCACTTTTGAAATCAAATTTTATTAAACGTCACTTGTATATACATTTATACACGTGAACACACTGGCAGGAATACAGTGAGGTTGGTAACGAGAAAGTGTAAGTAGTTCTATGTCTTAACGCTGAATTAAAATTTTTATGCAACCATTTCTTAATACTGAAATGATTTATTTTGCTTTCTGTTTTTTTTTTAATGTCTTTAAGTATAGTAATGAAAAAGTTGTAAAATAAATACTTTTCTTTCACTTTACCGACGCATTAATAAAGTAAGCAGGCCCACGGCAATTATGTCACATATGGTGAGTGAGTGAGTGAACAGATTTGGGGGGGGGGCGGGCTCTTAACATCCAGTTGTTGAGAGCCAAACGGGGTGAGGCGAGGCCAGTAAGTAGCAGCATTGGATGCAGGGGAGATACCCGAGAAAACCCACCGGCCAGTGGCATCGTCCGACACAATTCCCACAGGCGAAAATCCGTGAGCGACCCTGCGGGGAATCAAAACCGGTTCGTCCACGTGGGAGGCGAGTAGTCTAACCACTAAACCACCGCGGTCCCTTTCAATATGGTGTAATAATACACGATGTGCACACAACTAGACCTAAAGCAGGTCTTTCCAAAGTGCTCAGTTCTTCGTGAACAAGTCGTCTTTATCACGATGTTATTTCTGGCTAGGAGGAGGGTTGGTGGCAGGTGGTAGGGGGTTGTGGCCAGGGTAGCAGCCCCTCTGCCTTGGAAAGAAGCGCGCTCCCCCGCGTGCAGCGCT
>NQII01003722.1:0-171220 GCA_002778355.1 Clitarchus hookeri | reverse complement strand
AGAGACCCGGCATTACTGCCCCGTGCTGCTGCACGCCATGCCCGGCTCCCCCCAGCTCAGCTGACGACCCACGTACTGTACATGCACCAGCATAGCCGGACAACTCTGCTTTAGTCTATCCGCGGTTTGTTCACACTTTCTGAATCACACCTACGAAAAATCATCCCAATTATTATATATTGGTTGTTTCCTGAATATACCATACATCACACCCGTTTTGTACTGCTGTTAACAGTGGATAAATTGAAGTTTATTTACATTTTATTTATAGATAATAATATTTTCACATATAATTCACGTGAATAAAAACAATGAGAAAATGTGTATCTTGGTAATCTCTAGTAAGAAATATATTTCATGCAAACATTATTGAACTGGACGCGCGACCACACGTTCTCCCTTTGGTGTAATTTTATAGCACTGGTTAAGCTTTGTTAGCCTGATGCCGAGGAGTATCTTGAAAGGAGAACATAAGCCGGGCTTCATAAGTTTGAAGTATCTGTGATTGGACTATAGTAGGAAAGCAGAGGTGTCTGGCTGAGACTATAGACTAAATACGAGGTAGACCGATTTTTTATCTTCTGCGTATTTAACCAAAATTGACTTGGCTGTCGCCAGTATAAATGTAAAATCGTGCGGTCAACACTGATTAACGTGTTTCCTTACATTTGGATTTTCAACAGACCTACATATTCTTATGAATTACATTCTTTGACTTAATTATATTAATGAAAGTGTACAACCCTCTAAAACATTTGCCTACATAATAAGTATGCGAACCTCAAATCCTATTCACGTAGATTTTTAAAGTGTTATTGGCAGATAAGTAGTACAATGTCGGAGCACGCAGAGCAGCTACTGCGCAACTGGTATGCGCACTCCACTCCAGATTCACTCTACAGTTGAGTCTGCGAGCAATGCACCGACGCCATAAAAAACCATCTCAGCCATACTTCAACCTCTCGGAACATAAAGAGTTTTATGAAAGGGTATTCCACTGCAAATCGAGATCGGGGTCTGCTGGAATGTAAGACCGTGTTTTCCGGGGAAGCAATGAGGTATAACAAAGACTGCAGGGATCAATCTCTACCGCCCAGGAAATACGAAATTTTCTCCGCAAGTTCCAATCAGGAATGTTATCGAGATATTTCGTGCGACACGGCATAATAGCGTTGTGCCGTAGCACAAATAATACAAAGATGATGTCGCTTTAAAGCTCTGTAATTTCAGAATATTTTAACAAATTAGCAGTACCTTACGATTGAACATTTGCATTAAACATTTACAAAAAAATGTGATATTTAAAATTCTAGACCCCAAAGGCTCGCAATGAAAAAAAAAAAATATTTAAATACTCATACAAATATATTAAATTTCTCTTTCAAAGTATTTGCGAAGCTCAAAAGAACAATGAATATTTAACTGTCAAACAAGCCAAGTAGTGTAAAAGTTTCAAAAATATCAGAATGTAACTCTGCTGAGTAGAAGTACTTCAAAACACTCATACAAAAGATTTAATTACTGCGTTATTGCCTATTAACATNAGTAACTCTGCTGAGTAGAAGTACTTCAAAACACTCATACAAAAGATTTAATTACTGCGTTATTGCCTATTAACATGTATTACGTTACTCCAAAATATACAATAAATTTTTAATTGAAAAAAGAGCAGAGTAATACAAAAGTTTCTAAAATACAAATAGTTACTTACATTGATGACTAGATAAATTCTAGCTATGTGGTGGACCAATTTGACTAAAGGAGTGCAGCGTTTCAGGCTCAGTAAAGTCTCCTTTACGCATAAATATAAGATAAAGTCTGAAATAAAAAATCACTTTAAAATAGTGAATCGATGGAGGCAGTCCATAGACCCTAACCATAGCTTCATCGAATAAAATAGTTGACGACAACATTCAGAACACTTCAACAGACTACGCCCAACGTGTAAGTCGTGGTAGCACGGTAGCGAAAATTTGACTTTAAGTAAATGATTGGGCAGCAGACAAAAACTCTCCACAACTCGTAAAGCAACTGGAATTATACAGAGAAGCAAGAAATTAGTTAGGCCAAAACTACAATTTAGGCAGGCGTCCAAGACCAGAATGTAGAAACATTCTAACTCACTTCAGAGCGCAAGGCAAACGCAATACTACGCCACACAATTATTAAAAAAAAAAAAACACTAAACTGACCCAGAAATGAAAAGCTGCGACCACGACTCACCGCTTTACAAGCTCCAGCATAATCAGCCGCTCACGCAACTGCATTATTTAAACTGACAATTTTAACACAAATTACAATTTAAATTAGCTCTAGCAGGNATCAGCCGCTCACGCAACTGCATTATTTAAACTGACAATTTTAACACAAATTACAATTTAAATTAGCTCTAGCAGGTGTCAACCCGACCATCTTCGCAGGCGTAAAATGAGGCGTAGAATCAATTCTGCAAAAGGCGTGTAACAACTTATATAAACTAGCCCCTGAATTTAAAAAGCTGACATTCTTGGAGGTGTAATCAAGGGAGGGAAATGAGAGGAGAAAACAGGAGGGGAACCGAGTCGGCTAAGGAGCAGGCCGCCTTACAGAGGAGCAAATCCAACAAAGATGCGCGCGTTGACGCCATCGTCGCAGCGTATACGGCTTTATCGAATTATTACAGCTTTATTGAATTTATTAATTTTTGGCTAGCGACTGCAGGCAAGAAATAAGTTACTTATGCGTTATGGAAACAAAACTAACAAGAACCCTGGTCAGGCAATTCATGTTTTAGAACATGCGCAAAGCAATGTGCTATGCCCTGTCGATGCCCAAAACAAAATACAAAATCTGTATTTCAAGTTTCAAACTGGGGATTGGTGTCATATTTGTTGCTGTTTTTGGCATCCAATAGACTGCTGTGGAGTATTTATTATAGGGGAGGTAAAGCTCACCCGACTTGCCCCATGAATCAGTGTGATCGTAAGGAATAATTCCTCCATATGCAGCGGCTGGTAGCTGACTAGGGCTGAAGAATTTGTGTGTGTGACATATTTGTCTGGAGGCAAGTATTGAAACTGGGAAGCCATGCTGCAGGCTGTAAATCTATACACGTCTACACATTGGACTAAGAAATTCTCACCCAAATGCTTCGAAAATTAAATCAATTTTTCTTGCGTATATGGAATGATGAACCCCTTAAGGGGCCCGCCTGCTTGGGGATTTTTACCGCGTTTGGGGCCGAGAAACGCGAGAGCTGTAAGGGCTACACTGGCACGCGCTACAAGTGCGCCATCGCCACTACGCGCAGGGCTCTGAACTGGCGTGCAGTGTTCTCGTAGTGCTGCGTGTACCTATGGGACTTTAAGCGGTGACCCTATAAATTTATTAGTGTAAAGTCTGTAGCAAGGTTCAATGCATGTCTCTAGAGTACTTTTGCGTGTATATAACGCTTATAATTTTTAATACAGCGCTTTGAAAAAGCTGTTTTTGACCATTTTGGAGTGCTCTGAAATGGTGTTTATAATGTGCGTGACGTCTTAAAAGTAATCGACAGACATAGTCTGAAGTATGTGTTCTTTTCGTAGTTTAGCGCATAGGACGCACGTTCAATAGTTTCGTGAGAAAACCGGGATTTCAAACACACTGCAACGCAGTTCGAGCGCCGGGTAGGCGGGCCCCTTAATGTCTCACCCAAACTATACAAATGCAACATTTGCAACTGAAATGGCTGTGATTTCTGAACTTCTAGCGTAATCCTGTATTTGTGGTAGCACAGTAGCATCATACATACAGCTATATGAAAGCTAGGCTTTTCATAAGATCCGACATGTATTTTCAGCATCAATTTACCCGTTCAGTATTAGTAATTTCGGCAGAGCTGAATTCATAGATGCAGATACTATACACTGTCCACATGTACATATAGGTATACCAAATATTGACATCGTGCTTTCGGTCAGTATAGATGCAGGACTAACTTTTCCCCAGTAGAGAAATTTGACTGGCCAATGTTGGCACAACATTTGGTTCTACCGTTGGGTCGACGGCATGTTACGTAGGCACAATGCCGAAATATCACGTGGGCCTACTTTGGCGCATCACATTTACGTTGGTTACCACCTGAAATACAACATTGGCCAACATAACATAATTGTTGTACGCACACTTCTGAGAGTAGTGCGTTGTTCTTTCAGAAAGGCATCCACACCGCCATTGTATAAATGAAATATTTACTAATAAATTCCCACTTTGGTAATGTGTTGGCAGCATGTGGTGTTATGGAATACGTAATACTAACCAATAAATAAAATTCTGCCGACATTGTTTACCAGTATTTAAATAAACTGTACCCACTAGCTAAAAATTATAAACTTGTGTTAACCGAATTAGTACTTATAACCTTTCACATCATATTATGACCTAAAAATTTCTACACTGAACGTTGAACTCGAGCCGTTTTGATCATCAGCCTAATATGTTAGCCATTACACTGATGTGACTACATACAATAAGTGAAGCAATAAGCACGTTCTACAATATTGCAGTTCAACGTACTGTCCCATATTTTTTTAATGTGTTTAAATCCGACTTTTTTGCTTTGAAATTGTATTTAAAATCTACAAATTACGAGAGTATATTTTCCAACTTACAACCAATACAAATGAACAACAGCCAGTTTACTTTTAAAGAATATCTATGCTAAAATACCTAAACAATTAAGCAAGTAAAACGAGTTATACTTGTTTTTATTAAGAAAATATAAATAATGTCTTATATTTGTATATTCTCTGCAATGAAATGTTGTCTCAACTTAACAAGAAAGTATCCACCACAAACTCTTATGTCCACAACATTGTCTCAACACTTGAGCAACAAAACAGTGTTTAAAAGAAAATTACATTTGGCAAGTCTTCATATGTTGTAAAAATTATTAAGTTTTTGTTTTCCTTTAAAACGATTATTTTCTTTTAGCGAATTTATGTTACTTGTACAGTGTTGACACAGAACACAAGTTTACATACAAAATGTCGACAGCATGTTTTCAACAAATAACCAACACATCGCCAACAGCCAACGGTGACAAATTGCAATAAAAATTGTTCGTGTGTTAAACACATTGCTCTTAAGCAATCATAAAAACTTATAGTATTGCATCAACAGAAGTGTGACAATTACCTTTGTTGTTATATTGTTGGTTACACAATGTTGGCACAACAAAATTTTACATGCCAAATGCCAACAGTATGTATTCCAGCAAGTAACCAACACACAGTCAAAAATGTCAATTTTAAATGAGGCATAATGTGTATTTTAAATACTGTTTTTAAAACAACCATATAACATATGTTATTTCATTATAAATATGATAATTACCGTTGTTGGCATAATGTTGGTTACACAATAATAGCCCAATTTAACAATTCGTGTCAACTTCCAACCACTGTGTACCCAACATTGACAGACCGTGTAACTATTACAGCATGTTTAAAGATAAATATCTCAGGCCACGAAGAACCTTCACATTATTTGAAATACTAGAAATTGACATTGTTTTCATTCAAAATGTTTGTCCCATAATTTTACATAAAGTGTTTGGTACCCAACGTTGGCCCAACAGAAAAATACACACATATTACCAAACGTATGTTTACCAACTTGATACCAACCATCAGGTAACCATCAGGTAACCATTAAAAAACAACTTGTGTTTGTTTATGACATTTTCTGATTTAGTCACATCGTCTATAGGGTGCTAAGTAATCTCTTAATATTTTTGTGGTAGCTAATTTTTGTTGGCATTTTCCGTTGGGCAAACGTTGTATTAGCGTAAATCCTCCAGCCCAACATAAAGCCAACCTTCCCAACCAAGTGCCAACATTGGGCCAACGAAGAATACTACTGGGCGTGTCTGTTTCACAGGACAGAATATAACGTTGCACGACTTCAAATCTGCATACACAGAACTATCGACAGCTTCTCTCAATGATACAAGTTTCTGTTAACAATATAAAGTAACAAAAGTTGTTGCTCGACAGAGCATTTTACTCAGCACATCTTGAGCTCCTTTAGACTTTGCTGCTTCATCAGTTCATCTTTCTCAACTGGTCAATTATAATATGTGAAACACGTGTTGGATATGTTACAGTGTTGTGAACTATATTTTTTTCGGTGTTCAGTAACAATACTTCGAAGTAAGTCCGTATTTCCTTCACTTCATGTGTAGTACCAATCTTTTCTCATTATGCTCCAATGCTTAGATGTCCACTGAATTCGTTGGAAATTTTCCGGTAATNGTACCAATCTTTTCTCATTATGCTCCAATGCTTAGATGTCCACTGAATTCGTTGGAAATTTTCCGGTAATTTTGATTCGATACAATGGTCTTAAGAATTATTGCTCACAAATCTGTAATTTGGCATGGATATCACTTATTTATGTTGCTTTCACGATGCTGTTTACCGCCTTCTACAAATAACTTCAAAATATTCACCTGAAAGGGCAGTTGTGATGATAATTTATGCTNTTGTGAACTATATTTTTTTCGGTGTTCAGTAACAATACTTCGAAGTAAGTCCGTATTTCCTTCACTTCATGTGTAGGACCAATCTTTTCTCATTATGCTTCAATGCTTAGATGTCCACTGAATTCGTTGGAAATTTTCCGGTAATTTTGATTCGATACAATGGTCTTAAGAATTATTGCTCACAAATCTGTAATTTGGCATGGATATCACTTATTTATGTTGCTTTCATGATGCTGTTTACCGCCTTCTACAAATAACTTCAAAATATTCACCTGAAAGGGCAGTTGTGATGATAATTTATGCTTTAATTACAGTGTGTTAGTTTTCCTTACAGATGCAGGAAGATCAATGTAGGACTTAATGCTTAGATGTCCATTGCCTTTATTGTACAGCGAAAACCTCTTGTTATGAAAACGTCTTTATCCTTGATAATATACTCATTGATTCTCGCACAGAATTACATTATTTCGTTTAAAAGTACAATGTTGAATGGCATTGGCTAGTGCGTGTTCGTTGCCATGGTTATTTTCCTGACGATACATTTTGACCGTCAGATGTTTGTATATGTTCAGGCTAGAAGAGCTAGTATTTTCTGCAAAAATTGGATTTATCTTCCATGACAAATTGCTAGTGGTAGTTCAATGTTTTATCAGTTGTCTTCCATTTTTGTGAACTTGATGTAATATAAACGCAATGAGAGTTATGAAAATAGTTTTGTGTGTTAAACATTTTATCCAACTGTTTGTAGAAGTACTGGTACATATCATTGTTCTCTAATCATATTTCATCTTGGAATTGTGACTTTAATATATAACGCAAACAAATTCACATTAACAAGGAAATACACTGTAAGACCAATGAACTATTACATGGGGTTTAATTTTTCATAAATATTTAGCACCTGTATTACGGGGTTGGTTTCTGCTTTAAAAATGTGATATAAGTCTGTCACTTTGATGTATACATTTCAAACAAATTCTACATATAATAGTTCAACTATCAAAAAAAATTCCACCGTTTTGTTGATATCTTTAATGATAATTGTTTGAAAAGAAGATTTGTTTGTAAAGTACAGATATTGCCAGAAGAACTTGAGATGCGTAAAAAAATTTTTCTAAATATTATTTGATGTTATACTTGACCTATTCATATATTTGTACATACACACGTATATGAACACATACTTAAATTCATACAAACATACTTACATACGTAGATCTTAGCATTGTGGACATTGTGTTCCTCTGCTCACATAAGGCGAGTAATGGAAATTTATCGGAACAACGCAGTCCATTTCTAGTTAAAACCTAAACTGAGCAGACAACGTTGACTAAACCTGGTGCCAAAACCATTAATATCAGTATCTTTAAATATATTCAACATGTTACTTTCACGAGCACGCAATTAAGTATTACCTACATTTAGAAGGAAATATCTCATATTTGCTATAAAGCACAAACCAATTAATTTAATTGAAATCTAGTGGTTTCATGAAAAAAATAAACTTAATACTTTAGAGTACTGCAAAATTAAATATAAGTGTAGTATCGATAACCTTTCAAGACAGTTGATACAGCAAGCTTATTTAATACATACTTTTCATACATGTTAAATTTTATGTTTAGGTCATGTTATAATCCTAATTTAACAAATGTTATAACCAATGCGCAGTTTAATGTCACATGCGTAATCTAACAAAGTTACCTTAGCTTGGCTTATTTTAGACGTAGAGCTAAGTTCATACATGCGTTGAGTCCTTCATGGTCACTGCCGCTAAGCCGTTACATAAGGTAATGTGCTTGAATATTAGTGGAGTGTGGAGATTTGGGCTGCTCTTAACATCGAGGTCTTGAGAGCCGATGTGGGGTAAAGCGAGGTGAGTAAGGAGCGGTGCCGAAATGCAAGGTCAGGTGAAACGGGAGATCCCCGAGAAAACCCGCAAACCAGGCATCAGCCGGCACGATTGCCACGTGCAAAAAAAACGGAAGCGACCCTGCTTGGAATCGAACCCGGTTCTCCTTGTTGGGAAGCGAGAAGTCTGACCACTACACCACCTCAACCTCTAAAATGTTGGAAAGCTGTAGTTGTGCACATGTCTTAAGTAATTACACATAGAAGTGGGAATAATATTTAGTCCAAAANGAAGTCTGACCACTACACCACCTCAACCTCTAAATGTTGGAAAGCTGTAGTTGTGCACATGTCTTAAGTAATTACACATAGAAGTGGGAATAATATTTAGTCCAAAAAGTTTAATAGAAGTAACATTTTAAGGCTTGCAATTTTATTATAATTTTAATACGATAATATTAGTAATTGAACCCATGTATGTCAATACAAAGTGTTCCAAAGTTTTTTTGTGGAACTGTCCGTTTACCCAATGAAACAAATCCATATGCTTTGCAAATTGAACTTCGTAATTGTAAGATATAACATAATGAACGTAAGATAAAATATTTATTTACAAATAACGGAGGGAGAATCGTATGCGTATTCAAAGCTATAAATGAAGCAGTTAATTGTTATACATAGAGCATTTTGAAGTGATCGTGAGGCATAAGGAGTACCGTGTTTTGATGTGTGGGACCAGGTGCTGGCGGTGTGCGGCCAGGTGGCGTGCGAGAACATCACGTGCACACAGAGTGGCTACGTGTGCAGCACGGACTGCAAGATGGTGTACCAGTGCCTGGGCACGGAGCCCAACTTCAACCTGGTGACGCTAGAGCGCTGTGACAAGACCAAGCACTACTACTGCAGCCTGAGCCTGGGAAAGTGCTCGAGCACGTTCGCCTCGACCTGTCCGCCGCCCGGGTACAAGTTCGAGTGCACGTCCATCGGCATCTTCCCCGACCCGTACGACTGCGCCTTGTTCCACATGTGCCACAGCGGCAGCGGCGCCATCGTGGACAGCGAGGAGCGCTGCGAGAGCGGCTGGCTCTACAGCGTGGAGCACCACTCGTGCAGGATCGAAGCGAACTCCTGCATGGAGGACCCGGTACCACCGTGCCGCACCACGGCGCAGCGAGGCCAGCTCAAGAACGCCGCCTACTACTACGAGTGCACGGCGAGCGAAGGCGGCCTCTACCTCTACCCCACCCTCTACCAGTGCGCGCACGGCGGCGTCTACAGCGACACGCAGAACAAGTGCGTCGATAATAGCACTCTCACTATCGCTTGATGCCTCTCCCGGCATGTAGCACTATTTGGAAATTAACAGCCTTTCTTTGCCGTCTTGTCAATTAACGAGTGCTTGCTAAGAGCTACAATACCCTCCAACAGCTTGACACCAGGCCAGAATAAGGTACTAGTACTCTACACTACAACGGAAAACTCAATTTGTACAAATTATTGTACATTACCTTATAATATATATTTTAAAGATAAACTGCGTTATCCGTTTCAGTATTTCCTGTGTATTTCCTGCTAAACATTTAGAGCTACAACGTCCCAATATAAACCTGAACATGATGATCGTTTTGATGCCTAAGTATAAACTACAAATTAAATGTAAATTTTAAAACCAGCTCACAATATGTTTTTTTGAATAGCAAAATAAAATAATTTCAATATTTTGTCTTAAATTATTTTGGGTAAGAATTAATGGACAAGTCAAAATATAATATTTCATATAACAGTAAATTTTATTTACGTGGAATATTACAGAACCGTATGCATACAGAAAGATAACCAAGAACAATAGAGCATGATTAAGCATAGTTAAACAAATAGAAAGGACTGAGGGAAGCGAAATGTAATCGTCCATGTTATGTCATGTGAATCTCTTGAAATTATAGAAATATAAGGTCACACGCACAACATAAATGACAGAATGGGCATACAGTTGGCCACCTCTCATTATGACATAACACTTCCTCGACTTTTAACATGCGGCGATTCTGTTCACATGGATGTCGTTCAATCATTGTATCCTTTCCTGAGGCAAGTCGGCCAACCGCTTTTGTAACTACAGTAGTTCTCGGCATCGTGCAGACAGGCGTAGGGTCGTAGTCAACACCGGAGTTTGTCCCACAAACGTTTTATCCGGGACCGATCAGTGGACCTTACTGACCACGATAGCACCTCAACATGATGCAGATATTCCATGGACTCATGTGTGGACGAGTGTTATCTTGTTGAAAAACTTTACCAGTGAGCTATATAACTATATCATGAGAAATAATACATATGGGAGCAGCTTGTGAGGGATGTACGGCTGTGCCATCGTGATCCTCCGTCTGTCTATCATATGTGACCTGAAGTTATCTCCATGACTTTCCACATCATGAGGTCAGGAAAAATGCCGGTGCACCTTTGCACGGAATTTGCACGATATGTCCTCCTCCCGTCGACCTCACGATACTCGAACACAACAGTGATCCATGGTAATGCAGAACCGAGATCCATCACTGAACATTATGCAAAGCCACTCATCATTCTATGCTTTTTGAATACAACACCACCCCAGACGTCATCGTCTCTGCTATGAGGTTAACGGCTGCATATGGTGCGGAATAAGACGAAAATTCCAAGTAACTGCGTGCAGATAGCACGATCCAGTGTCATGGGTTTGCGAATGGTGAAATTCCTTTGGTATGGTCTGTCTTGGTGGTACTGAACATTCCCGATGTGGATCCAATATCGAACCTCTGAGATATCGAAATACCACAAATGCATGGCAATTTCATGGTACGCCCACCTTTACACATGCAGTCTTAAATTTTGCGCCAATAAAAATCCACTAATGGTTGGCATTGCTGCCTAATGTGTTTGTAAGACAAACTGTGATTGCAGTGGTGTTCACTTTCTGTGCTGCCTGTCTTTCTGAAGCCCCATAGAAACCTCATAGGTCTACTGCTACAATCATAGTGGAGCAGCTGATGCACTCTGGACGTTACAGTTCATTTCGATCTATAATGTACACACCCAGCACATCTAAAGAATTAGGTCATATATAACATTCACACTGGGCGTATAAAATCTTCCAATCTGTATATTGCACACAAATACGCATTTTACATCATTCACCGCGACACTTCCTAAGATCCCTTATCGGGAATAAACGATGACATACCTGGGGTCAAATGTTTGTTCTCTAGAAAGTTT
Organism: Clitarchus hookeri; assembly: GCA_002778355.1. Classification (NCBI taxonomy): domain Eukaryota; kingdom Metazoa; phylum Arthropoda; class Insecta; order Phasmatodea; family Phasmatidae; genus Clitarchus; species Clitarchus hookeri. The sequence goes on along the minus strand of NQII01003722.1, from coordinate 159,612 downwards.
TACAATTTTTAGGTTTTATAATCAGATTTAAAGAAAATTTTACAATTAATAGAATCATCTTCCAATATTTAGAACAATAATACTAAATTTCTCCTTTATTATAGAACCGGGAACATTCAATCATCTTCCTAAATGAAATTTTTGAAAATTGCTATCATAAACAAATGGAAGTGTAGTGAAAAATGTTGCCTTAGCTTTATCGTGAAATCCTCAGAGTACAGCTTTATGATCGTTATGAATTGTGTGGACTCCAAGCAAAATCTGTTCACGNGAAACATTCAATCATCTTCCTAAATGAAATTTTTGAAAATTGCTATCATAAACAAATGGAAGTGTAGTGAAAAATGTTGCCTTAACTTTATCGTGAAATCCTCAGAGTACAGCTTTATGATCGTTATGAATTGTGTGGACTCCAAGCAAAATCTGTTCACGGGTATCGGTCCACAATGTTCACGAAGGTGAACTATGGTTGAGGATATACCAGTAGTAGTCAGAAAGTTCGACGACATGACAGAGTGGGAACAGAGCGTATGTACGTAGAAAATTATGCAGGGCCATTTCTTTAAGTTCTTTTTTCAAACTTTAAAAAACAGCTTCAACTGTTGATGCGATTGTTAAAAACTATCATCAGAGGTCTTCTGTGAACGCGAGTAAAAACTTGCGTGGACACGGCGATTATAACCTCGAATGATTGGAAGTTTTTCCAAAAATTTCTACCAAAGAAAGAAAATGCAATTTTTGATTTCTGCAGTTCACACAAAGTGTGTCAATACAACATGATCATAGTCCTCGGCGGTCTCTACCTCCTGCAAACCTCGATTTCCCTTAAAGGCACATGAGTTTGTCATGGTGTCATTTTTATATGACTGCTGAAACAAATACAAGATTTCAGTTGTAGGTCTGTCTGATTTTGGCAAAATGTTTCGTTCGCTTCACCAACTGCAACATGATTCACTTGTTGCTGGCACTTGTCAAATGGAAACACAATAACTATAATGCTGTGATTGTTATGTCGTACACTACCCAATATAATATGTGCCAAGTCGCTCTGTGATGTCTGTTGGTATATGTTCTGCGGCCACTGAGTCAGATTCAACGCTCCAATTGTGACATGACGCACATTGCCACTGGCCCTTGTCAAATGGAAACACAATAACTATCCTGCTGTCTTTGGTCGTGCACAATTCACTTACTTTATTAAGTCGCTCTTTGATGATGTATTTTATTATGTCTCCTGCTGCCATCAAGTTACATCGTAACTGATGTGGGCAGTAGCGCTACTACGATCTTTTCTAAGAACGTGTTATACGTTTCCGCATGCCCCCTCGAGTCATCGCTTCAGTGATAGAGTCGGCTCTCAAGACCTCGCTGTTAAGAGCCACCCANTTTTGGCAAAATGTTTCGTTCGCTTCACCAACTGCAACATGATTCACTTGTTGCTGGCACTTGTCAAATGGAAACAGAATAACTATAATGCTGTGATTGTTATGTCGTACACTACCCAATATAATATGTGCCAAGTCGCTCTGTGATGTCTGTTGGTATATGTTCTGCGGCCACTGAGTCAGATTCAACGCTCCAATTGTGACATGACGCACATTGCCACTGGCCCTTGTCGACTGGAAACACAATAACTATCCTGCTGTCTTTGGTCGTGCACAATTCACTTACTTTATTAAGTCGCTCTTTGATGATGTATTTTATTATGTCTCCTGCTGCCATCAAGTTACATCGTAACTGCTGTGGGCAGTAGCGCTACTACGATCTTTTCTAAGAACTTGTTATACTTTTCCGCATGCCCCCTCGAGTCATCGCTTCAGTGATAGAGTCGGCTCTCAAGACCTCGCTGTTAAGAGCCACCCAANTTTCCGCATGCCCCCTCGAGTCATCGCTTCAGTGATAGAGTCGGCTCTCAAGACCTCGCTGTTAAGAGCCACCCAAAACTCTTCACTCACTCACTCATTCAGTGGTAGAAATTAGAAATACCCTCTGAGCCGCAATAACAGAGGCGACATTCCTTCAAACATTTCAGTATTCATTTGAAGCTGTTAATTCCATTGTGCATGGCACCATTATCATTAGCATACCATAAAGTACTGAACTCCTTGCAATACCATGTTATGTATGTGCTCAATAGGACTTGAACTGTTTCGGCAGATGAGATCATAGTTTTGTAAATTTTATGGCAAAATTTGCTGTGAAATATTTTATTCAAAATGTTTTATACAATTCGTGTCTTTCTAGTAATCCAACATTTGCAAGAGTATTTATGACTTTTGAAAGCATACTTTCTCTTATTGTCATTCTCTATAAATACAATTGCTTAACTACAGTCACCCAAAAACATTTGTAATAATATTTGTGAACACCTTCTATCAATATAAAGAGTCACAATATATATTTTATTATGATGATACTTATATTTTTTGCATTAGATTGGTTTATCAGTCACATCCATCCTATTTGTGCTGTGAAGAGTAAAGCAATAGTATTATATTACCATACATCCGACTGAATTACTGACATTTTAATTAATGTTGTGACAAATCTAATAACTTCATCCACATTTTTTATTTTCTTGGAAAAAAAAGGAAACCATGGACACTGTTAATAATTGCCTACGATAAGGCGATAACATTTTAAACTAGATTTACATTAATCAAGATACAAACACTCGTCAGTATTAAAAAGGTGGAAAATATTTAATTTGAGGGTGGTGATCTGGCCATTGTGTAAATATATTGTTTCAAATAACTTATTTCAACATCATTTAAATGCGTGGCGAGTTTATAGATTAAGTCTACAATGTTTGGGGATAAATGAAATGTAAACTCTCTACTGATAATGATTTGTCCAAATAACAAAGCGTCAACATGATGTGGTTCGGTATTCTAAGTGTACTGGCAAATCATGAGAAGATTTATTCTCTTATATAAGTCTTGATTCTGTGAGATACCTCAACCCTCCATCTACTAATTTTTCAGAGCAGTACCATATTTCTATAGTCGCTACCCACTATCCAGCTCGGCTCTCAAGACCTCGATGTTAAGAGCCGTCCAACCCAATTTCTTCACTCATTTACTATCCAGCATGCAGAGATTCTACTTGTAATATCAGTATGGCAACACATCTTACTGGGCTTCTAAAGGACCTTCAGTGGCCAGTAATCCTATAAGAGAGTTGCACTACTTATTTTCTGCAATGTTTGACCTTGACTCAAGTGACTTCGAACTCAAAAAATCACGAAAAAACCGTTAGAAAAATTATAAAAACTCGCCATTATCTAGAAACAAATTACAATTCTAACTCCGATCACCATTTTGGGTGTAGATGACCATGACCTGAATCCCAATTACCTGAACGCCAAAAAATAGAAAAAAAAAAATGGCAAAAAAATTAAAATAATTCTAAAAACAGCCATGATATTAGCAAGCGAAATTGACCTTTAATCCAGTAACCTTGGACTTCAAAAATCGAGCAAAGTTCTTAAAAATCGAAGAGAAATTTACATAAGTGAAGCCAAACACCACGTTGGATCCTTGCAAGCACGATATGTTCAGGCCAGAATCTGGCCGGTAACAGCTAGCGGACTAAGTTCGGCCCGCTGGTGCTGACCCGATGTCTTATACCGCGAGTGCACCGATATACACATGGACTGTCAGCTAACTGTTTGTGACAGTGTCAAAATACACCGGATTGGAACCGGCATGAAATAAATTGGATACCTAATGGTTGCCGGGTCTGTGGCATTTCGTTGTCGCCAAAATTCTGAGTCTTGTTGACTTTATGTCGCCACAATATTGGGTCTATAACAGCTGGATGTCGTCACGATGTCGGGTCTGTGACGGCTGGAAGTTGCCACGGTGTCGGGTTTGTGACGGCTGAATGTCGCCATGGTGCCGGCTCTGTGGTGGCTTGATGACGTCATGGTGCCAAGTCTCTATCGGATGGATGTACATTCGATAAGCAGTATGACAATGCAAAAATACTTCGTTTTTAAATGTACGATTTTAAGGAATGTGGTTTTTCTTAAAATACACTCATTTCGTCTACTTCTCAACTCATTATAGGATATTGAAATATTTAGCTTGCCGAGTGCTGGACCCGAACCTAAGAGTCCACGGTCGACAGTCCAGCATGCTAACCACTACCCCAGTGTGTTAGTTCCTGATTCTATATGTATAAACAAATATTTAATGACACAAATTATTAACAACAGGAATTTATAAATTCCGTGAGAATATAAATTTTTTTTTAAAAACACAGGTTACTTAACATAAGTTTGTGATATAGGTTCAAAACAAATTATTATGTTAAATTTTTATTTAATAGTTTGTTGGTTATTTATTCGAAATATTTATGAATCAGAAATGGCTTAATTATTTCACATATTTAATGTTTAACATAAGCATAAGTAATATAGATATAATGTTAACAATTTTGCAACTGAACAAAAAAATCTATGTCATTAAAAGTAACAAGTTCTTCACTTCCCAATACAAAGTAATAGCAAATACAGTATTATTGTATCTGGCATACACCTTATAATAACCAGACTTCAATATATACATGTAAACTACACATTATACCATGTGGGTTATTTATTGTACTACTTTACCAGTGATCTGCGAGGTGGGGTTCAACAGAGGCTGCTATATCTCTTTTACCAGCTAACTAAATTGCTGGGGAAATTAACATGGCAGTCACAAAATATATGTAGCCCAGTATTAAACATACAGTATATATAAGCGAAAATGTAACTGTTTATTTTAAATATACTAAAATAAACAGATATGTACATAGATATTACATTTGCGTCATAACCTTTATCACGATTACTTTCTCGTTCATGATATACATGAAATAGAATTTTTTTTATGTGAAAAAACTACTTTGATGTAAATCAATATAAATCCTTTGCATTTAAAAGCAATTAAATTGTATGTTATGTGAGTTTATAAATCAATTAACACTATTTTTTATATTTTAATATATATATCAATTTACAAACAACACTAAAATGAAGTGTTGAAATTTAATGGCCCCATATTATACAGTGTCTCATTGATTTTAATTAGACATTTCCTTTTCGTCCACACATAACATAAAATATACATAAGATGGATGTGATATTATTGTTGTGGGTGTAAAATTTTTATCTAGCTATTGTACTATAAATTGTCTTTTGTGTGGGTAATTTCGGTGATATCCACCTAACATCATAAAATATAAACTGGGCCATTATCATTACTCTGATGGCAAACAATCTGCCTCCAAACAGATAGCATGTCATTGACAGCTAACTTCTTGCATATCATCAATACTTTCCGATGGTTTGCATTGGATAATTTATCAGACAAACATACTTATATTGTTAAAGAGCCTTTGAAACGATACTGGGCCAAAATAAATAAGAGGTTTGCTACCTCCCTGACAAGGCAAATATACTGTGCCAGAATCGACGTATAATATTCTTTAAGATGTCAGCGATTGGCTAGCTGTATGTTATCATGGCTGAAATAGTAAGTGTGGTATTTATTAGTTATATAAAAAGCATTTGCAATTGTATTTATCTTCAAGTTTAACAATATGTCTTAAAATGTAAAGGGACTGAGAGCTAGTGTCTTCTTGAATATTCCCTCCACTTGCTGATCGCTAGTAGGCAAGAAGACATCACACAAACATATTTCCTGTTATAACAAGTCTTGTCTTTAAAAAGCAGCTGGGCTAGATGTTATTAGGTTATGGTTAGCTTACTAACAAGGTGGAGATTTTGTGCCAGAATCGGCACAGAATCTTCTTTAAAGACAGCAGCAATTGGTTAACTGTACGTTATCAGGCTGACATAACAAGTGTGATATCTATAAGTTGTATAAAATACACTGGGCCATTGCCTTTATTATAAAGGCTAACATTCTAACTCGAAAAGACAGCCCGAAATTGACAGTTTTCTATATTCTTGCATCTAACTGACAGTTGTCAACAGTGCCAGTATCGGGCCAATAGGTTGCCGACACTTTGCCGACAGGTTGTGTTTGCTGAGATATGTCTGATACTAAGCGTTCTATTCTAGTAAAAATGCAGAGCAAAGTCACTCCTTGGTTTTATAGTTACCAGGCGACCGATTAGTTCGTTCCCCTCGTACCCTGTGCCAATTAATCGTTGACAATATAGTTGATCAATCTGTCTCCCACCCCAAAGTAAATTATTGTCTTTTCCTAACACACATCCGATCACTCCTTATCCTCCAACAACACAACCATCGCACCACCCAACTCTCCGCCTCCCTCAACATTTTACTCATCACAGCTATACAAACCTCACCATCCAATCATGTCACAACCTCACCCCATTATTCATCAGCCCCTCCCCATTAACTCAATGTATATTAACCACCTTGCCATCAAACCTTGTTAAAAATCCCACCACACGACTCTTCACCAGCCTTACTGTCTGATCCCAAACTCCTCCCCCTACCAGCAGACAAACCCCACCTCTCACTCCTGCTAGTTTCCTCCGCTCTATTTACACACTATGGTTCGACAGATTAGTCGTATCTCTTCCACTCAGACCAATCAGTTGCCATACCTCACCTAACTACTCGCGAAGGTTTGACCCGTCTCTCCAAATAACATGCCATGAACACATCCTAAAACTACAATCAATTCAGTCAGATACATTTACTCACTAAGTTATAGTTCTGCCCCCCACCCCCTTGCACTCCACCGCTATATTTCTTTGGCTAATTAATTAACTCCAACACCCTCCTCACTATTGCTCGTGATTGGCTCGGGCTATGCCAAAGGATAACACAAATAGGCAATAAAAGCTTTCCAGACCAACTAATCAGACCAGCCAACCATACCGACCAAACTTACTGGCCAACAACTGATTGTACCCAAGTTTGGAGTTACGCGACGACTCCAAACTGATTACACCCAAAATAATTTCCAACAATGACTGATTACACCCAAGACTGAATCCTGTAGAGACTAACTCCTGTAAAACTGACTGTAACAATAAGCAAGATCATCCATTTTCACCATCATAAAACGATCAGCAATCTCGAAAAAAGTTGCCTAATATGTATCTCATTGCTAATTTCTATGCACATAAATATCGAGAATCTTCGAATAGTATTCACAAATATTCGCAGAATCGTCGTAAATCTTCGAGAGAATTTACCAAATCACCGTAAATAGTTCTGAAACACCTCACCCACCGAGGACTATACAAAATGGCCATACCAGACTACAAGGCCAAACGACCGACCAGAACAAATAAACTAGAGAACAACCATTACCAGCTGGCCATAGCAGATAACCAAAAAAAAAGGGAATCCAATTTATATTCCAAAACACAGCAGCAGAACTGTTTCGATTCTGGTCATTGCGAGTGTGCTCGTCGGGGTAACCAAAATGGACCCTGAGATGCTGTTGGTTGATCTTAGGAGAGTTTTCTTTTCTGTACGAGTATTAATTTACCATACAATACTCTATCATGGAGTTAGGGTTTGGTATGCATTTAGCTCAGCAGTTCCATTGGTGTCCAGATCTTCCCTCGGATCTTGAAAGTTTTGGAGAGTGCCAGGCAGAGCATTCACACCTGGTTTATAACCGCATTCAAAGTAGGTCTCCAAGGTAAAGAACATCCAGCTGATAGACTACTGTAGGTAAGAGTTGTCGGCTGACTGGACCTGTAATCATACAATAAGGATTGGTTCTGAGGACTATGACATTTCAGGCTGTGTTTGGAAGAGGGTCTATGCTAACTTGTTGAGCCTGAGCGAGTTTAAATCTGGATAACCATACCTTATGCTGGGTGACCCTTCAGGATCCCAGATCGATTCTGCACCATGACCATGTGCGGATCTTGGCCTCGGCTATGTAATTCACAATAAAAAGGAAGGAGGAGCATGGGCTTGTTGGTCATTTATGTGGTTCCCATGACCCCAAGCATAGCCAGATGGTTTGTTCTTGCGCTGGCAGTGATTTTAATACTCAGTGAATAGTGGCTCTTGAGAGTTGTAGGAGACTAAGTGAGGCCCATATTTGTCATGCAGTGGTGTCGTTACTTCTTATTGTAGCTTGTGGTGTCGCCATGGCCCTGTAAGGAAGACTGTAGGCCCTAAAACTCATTAATGTGGCTTTGGCATGGACGGGGTACCCATAAGTATCAGTCTGTACAGGACTGAGTTGAAGTTTCCCCACCTTCAAAACTATATAGCTCTGTGTCCGAAATGCTGGGCACTCAGTATTGGAGGGCGGGCATGGCTTGAACACACTGTGTAGTTCACTGCAGCTGGTCGGTTCACTATACAGAGTATACTTTTTACCCCGAGTCTTGCTCCTTTCTGGGCAGTGGCTCAATCCTTTTCCGTTCTGCCCCAACCCCAGCAATATATGCCAAAGCGGCCAGGTCGTCGCTTGACTCACTGTGCGAAGAAATGATAGCAGCCCGCTGAACCCCGGGCAACCCAGAAACTGCCTCTCCAGGAGTACTCCACCTATCTGGGGCACATCAGAACATTGATGATTTTGTGGCCTCGAACCAGCAGGGTGAAATTATTAGCCCAGTGCATACTTTGGACTTCTAGTTGGTCTGCCTCAGGGGAGGGGTCTTAAATTAAATTGAGCCTTTCGGATGGGCGACCTCTTTGGGCCCTCGGGCCCCCAACCTGCTGGAGCATAGTTATCCTCTGTCACTCTGAATGTGATTGTAGTGTAATGTGGTAATTTCCTGTGGGATGCTTAAAACTCTTCTAACACTAAGTTGATTATATCCCATGTTAGGTCCCTCCTTTGGTGTGGAAATGTTTATCACTGAAGGGACTTGCATCTGTGCAGTGCTCCAAAAATCATTGTATAGAAATTCTAGCAAGTGCGGGTATAACATGAGGTGCAACTATGACTCTTAAAGTAGCCAAATGCCTCGCCATGTAATTCGTGATGTGCATGATTTTACTAACGAGATTCCCAAGACTGTACCCCAAGCAGTGATTTCGCTAAATAGTAGATAGAGACAGACTGAATCGCATTAATGCATTCATGCACGTCACTTAATACATGACTGGGTATTTGGCAATTGGAATGAGTTCTCTTCATCTCACCTTTGTAACTTATTGACACCATGCAGTAGGAAACTCCAACAAAGTAGCAAACAACAAGCAGTTAACAGTTGACCAACTGTTGGCAGTGGTGGCAAACATTCACATTTATGACTGTCAGCATTTCTTATATGGTTAACTACAAGATTATGCAAATAAAAGTTACATTACCTAAATTTAAATAATCGTAGTGTGGGCCAATGCTATCACAACGGTTGTTAAAATTAAACAGATGTCTCACAAGCAGACAATAAACGAAACGCTAACTGTTACGTGCTACTGGCAAAATATTGTAAGAAGGTTTATGGGTAATATATGGGAGTTCAAATGTTACCTCCTGCTGGGAAAATTTTACCGGCATGCTTATGGAAAATTTATGGCATGCCATTAGTTGCTTACAGCTGGGGAAATGCAAGAAGCAAACTTTTAGGCCACTCATGGCATGCAAACTGCTACTTACTGCCATGAATATATAAGTAGCATAATAATGAACCACTATTAGCATGCATTTCTTGCTTACTGCTGGGGACGTAATAGCAGCATGCTTAGGTATACCAACCTTTCCTTATTTCTGAAGAAACATTATAAGCATTCTTATGTGTCATTTATGGCATGCAAATTTGTACTGCTGGGATCATATTAGTGACAATTTTATGGGTTATTTATGGCATACCTACTATATGTTGTTGTGAAATAGCAAATAGCATATTTCAAATCACTTTATTTTTCAGTTCATTCATATGTGAAGTTAAATTATAATGTTACATACCAGTAAAAGGAAAACATTGTTTTTAGCCTCGAAACCTGCAAATCATAGCATGTAAAAAAATCATTTATTGTGTATTTTTAATATTTCCTCCGCATAGCCCCGAAACCAAACATAGATATCCCAGTATTAACTTGTGACACTAACATAAACTTTATATTAGCAATGTTAATAATTNACACTAACATAAACTTTATATTAGCAATGTTAATAATTGAACATTCATATAACAAAAGTATACTTTCTTCATGTATAGATAGTATTGTAGTTGACAGCATTCTTATCTGTAAACCTAAAGGTTGCGAGTTCGATTTCAGGTTATTCCGAAAAAATGTTTTNGTGTAGTTGACAGCATTCTTATCTGTAAACCTAAAGGTTGCGAGTTCGATTTCAGGTTATTCCGAAAAAATGTTTTAATTGTTAAAAAATGCTAAACTTAGCATATTTATATGCATAAAGTAAATATATTTTATTTGGGCATAACAGAATATTTACTAATTTCGAAGTTACATGTAATCTTCTTCAAAGTGGGCCAAAAGTGGAAAATGGCTGAGTTGTAAGTGGCAAATAGCTGGGCCACAAGTGGCTTGCCAACAGTTGGCTGAGGACAGTTGGTTAACTTATGACCTGCCAGAAGCAGTAAGCCAGTGGGCCACTGCTGAAACTCATGGCCCACTGATGATGCTGGTATACTTGGAGTACAGTTGGATATTGAGAAACAGCCTGCGTATGAGCAGATTGTTATTTGCTAAATTGAGGTTAACTGAAGATTGGCCCACATGTGGCCAACCACACACAACAGTCAAGAGGCATAATGTCGGGCATATGTATCTGTGGTTTCATTACAGATGTTCACTTATTATGGTAACCGTTTGTGGTCTACCCACATACAAGCAGATTTCCACAAGTGGGTCAACTGACTGTTGCTGCTTAGGCACCTTCATCATATTTTTTAGTTGTAAGTACATGGAGCTCTCCTGTATATCAGGAGTCCACACAGCAATGCCAACAAGCACTCAGCCTACCACCCTGAGCTTAGCCTGCCCATGACTGGATTACAGAATGTCATTTCTTCCCAAGCTGAGAGTGGACAGTCTCCTGATGCAACTGCGCATCTGAAGACACAAAACTCAACTCCGCATCCCCACCATAATCCACCGAATATTAAAACCACTACCAGCATGAGTCCACATGCAATTTGACCAGATGTAGGATTAAACTTCTGGTTAGGGCCATTCCACATCAGGAATGCTCTACCTTCCTTTCCATTACACTTATGTATTTCCCTCCCTCAACTCCACAAGAAAGGCACAGTGTAACACACACAGTGGGAAGCGAGATCTACGATGGACAATGTATCCCACGAGTTAACTAGTGTTCTAACCAACCTGTGGTGGGTATGCCGACTATGGCATATCATTGCCTCACATGTACCTCCCAATAGGTGGGGACAATAAAATAAGCAACTCCTTAAAACCATACTGAGCTGGTCTAGTGTCATGTGAAACACCATGCCCAGCCCATCTTATGCCAAGGGCTCATTCAATAACATGATTTAGGAATCTTCAGTGTATCATCCCAAACTTTGTGCCACAATGGTCTAATTGTAAAGGGGTCGACCAGGCTGCCAGCTAGTGCCAATGTCGTGATTGCACACGAACTTAACTTCTCCACGAAGAATGATACACCATTTCACAAACAAGGAGTGGGGAACAACTGGGGAGTTTCCCACTATGCCACTAGGTGTTCAGGGGTTCCAAATGAAACAGTTTGATATTTTCGTTTAGCAGAGGCTATACCTTGCATATGAAAAACCCTTTACACAACTATGAAGCACTTGGTCCCTAATAATAGGACCAGCATGGTCTCAACATACCCAAAGACCAGTGTATCTCCAAAACAGATCTGGTAATGTTCCGAACAGAAGCTGGGACAACCATAGGGTAAGTCATCCCAACTCGCTGTTTATCCAGCAAGGCAGTGCATCTGACTAGGTGATGAATATTTAAAGGCNCATAGGGTAAGTCATCCCAACTCGCTGTTTATCCAGCAAGGCAGTGCATCTGACTAGGTGATGAATATTTAAAGGCACCACTCCCAACATATGTCTGTCAGGAATGTCATCACCTTAAAGCCTAACTAAGTCCAAACACCTTGGTATATGTGCCTTATAATTCACTTGAGTTACACCGATCATCTAAGCGAGTCATTGATAATGCTCAATCTATGTGCACTTCCTTTAATGTCTTCACTTTGTTATTCAAAGCACTGCAGAGAAATCACATTGCNATAATGCTCAATCTATGTGCACTTCCTTTAATGTCTTCACTTTGTTATTCAAAGCACTGCAGAGAAATCACATTGCATCAACACCATGTTGAGGCCATTGAAAATGTTTGTTTTAAATAGATAGAATACTCAGTTCTGCATCGAATGTTAAATGGTGGCCGAAGAGGTGCTGGCCCAGCAGGGCTGCAGTAGAACCACTTCGCAGCAAGGAAGAACCATGGGCGTCAAAGGCACGGTAAAGAGCCTATATTCTGATAGATCACTCAGCAGATGGCAGTTTCACCAGTTTCAGGTCCAGCATATTCGGGCGGACCTGCTTCCTGACCAAACTCGAAACACCCTTGTTCTCATAGCCAATCCTTATTCCGATGATATGGATCCAATTGGCTGGTATCCCTTACCTACAATAGTATATCGGCTAGAGAATCTTTACCATGGAGATCTGCTGTGGATGTGGTTACAAGCCACTACGAATGCTCCACATGGGTTTCTCCTGTATTTTCAAAGTATGACGAGGAGATTTAGACACTGTTTAAATTGCAGTGCTCCTTGCTTCCCAATTACTTTCTCCCTGCTAGAGGATTCCAGGCAACACGAACCCTCATTAATAAAATACAACTCCCCAGATCTTACGATGGCATCATGAATCATCTTGGGTTGACCTGACGAACACTTGCGAGGGCCCGAATCGGAACTGTTCTGCTGCCAGGATTCGGAATAGGAACTATATTCCGTATCGATGGTCGTCTGATATGGCCAGCTAGTAATGGTCAGTCCATATTTTTGGCCGATCTGGTCAGTTTATTGGCCTGGTCGGCTGGTATGTCTTTGGTAAAGTTTGCTGTGGGTGAGATATTTTGCGAAGTGTTGTGATTATTTGCGAAAATTTTGAGAAATTATTGCAGAAAGATGTGAACAATGAGCTTTGTATTGGGAAGCTTGTTTCAAAATTGGTCTTCTTTGTCTATTGGTATAGATAGTGGGTATGACCACTGGTATTGCTTCTTGTTTTGAATATTGGTCGACCATAAAACCCATCCATAGAAATGTTTCTTACCAGCCGACCATAAAATCCGACCATACCAGCCTACCTTTTCATTCGACTATACGAGCCGACAATTTGATCTGTCCATACGATCCGACCATACTAAACTACCACACCAAGCGACGTTTTTAGCCAACCGTACGAGCCTACAGTTTGATCTGTCCATACGAGCTGACCATACTAAGTAACCATGTAATACGACCAAATGAACGACCATACCAGCCGACTTTACGAACCGACAATAACTCAAGCCGTATGATCGACCATACCAGCCAGCTATGTGGATCAGTCATACCAGNCCGACTTTACGAACCGACAATAACTCAAGCCGTATGATCGACCATACCAGCCAGCTATGTGGATCAGTCATACCAGGAAACCATATCCACCAAACATACGAGCCGACTATACGAGTAACCCTTAACAAAAATTAATTCCATCGAGACAGACCAACAGCCCAGGAAGACCGACTGGCCATATAAATGGCCAATATCAAATGTACATATTAATCTATGGTTCACTCCATTGTTCGCGACATAATTTGAGCTATGATTCGTTGGTCGCGACATGGCTTACAACGAGCTTCACATAATTTTTTCTATAATCACTACTATACTAGCTGCATGACCATCGTAAGTGACATTTTTTGCGCAATTTTGCACATTTTTGCGAATATTTTGCGTGAATAATGTAAGTAAGCAATGGAATTCGTATTAGGTGACTTGTATCGAGATTGGTCGTCATCGTTTGTTGATATGGATGGATAGTCTTGTCCATTGCTCTAGTCAGTTCGTTAGGAGTTGGTCTCGGCACGAGTCAGTCTTGGGTGGTGTCGATCGTTGGTCGGAATGATTGGTTGGTCTGGTAGGTTGGCTGGTCTGGTAGGTTGGCTGGTCTGGTAGATTGGCCTGATAATATGGTATGGTCCTATACTATGGTCAGCTAGTAATGGTCCATAGGTACCATCAGCTAATAATGGCCAGTATATGTGGTTGATTGACTGGTCGGAATGATCAGTTGTAAAATTTGGCTTATCTTGGTCGTTTGAATAGTCGGCTGGAATAGCCATTGCCATAGTCGGTTCATGTGGTTTGCTATTATTGTTTACTCTAATTGTTGCTTCTTATTTTTAGCTGGCATTGTTGGCTTGTATAATTGGCTAGTAAAGTTGATTCTTCTGGTTATCTGGCATAGTTGGTTTGTGTGGTTGTTTGGTATTGTCAGTCCGTATGACTCACTGGCATAGTTGGTCCTTATGACTGATATGTACAGTCAGTTCATATGGTTAGCTGGTATGGTCTGTTTTTGTGGTCTGCTGGTACGGTTAGCTCATATGGTTGGTCCATTTGTATGGTTTGTTTGGCCATTCGTATGGCTGGTTTGCTTGGTTGGTTGGTATTGTCGGTTCGTATGGCTGAAGATATGGTTTAATTGTATGGTCGGCTGGTATGGATGCTTAGTGTGGCTGACTTGAATGGCCAGTTCGTATAGCTGACTGTTATGGCCTGTTGGTATGGCTGGCTGCTATAAGTGGTTATGAACAAGTTTTTTTTTTCAATCTGATAGGTACAGGAGGTGGTGAATCCAGCATGCTGAACTAAGTTCAGATTACGTGTCCATTCGAATATTTGGCATGGTATATCCATATCGTCGGTCGGTATGACTTGTTCGTATGGTTGGCTGCTATAGTTGATTCGCATGGTCAGTTGGTGTGTTTGGTTCGTATTGCTAGTTCATGTAGCTGGCTGGTCCGTTAGCTTGGTATGGTCGGCTTTTACAGCATGGCCTACCTAATGTGGACACTCCCAACATTTCCGCAAGTGTTGCAGTTCACGACATGCGGTTTTTTGTTATTTGACAGTATGTAAAGCGGCGAGTAATTTGCCACATAGTGACTATTCGTAGCACAAGTATAAACAAGAAAATATGAACCACATATGTTTTGTTAAATGGAAACATACAACCATTTATTGCAACGGCGTCTGAAAGTACGTACAAAGAGCAAGTCAGTGATATAGCATTTGCGCTGGGAAGTATCGCAGAAATGCCAATATATATAATATCATAATATAATTAAGTTTGGTGGACCGGTCGACCCATACTCATAGCTGGGGCAGTCGACCCGTACTCATAGCTGTACATAAACAAAATGCACCGTGATTCATTCTAGCGAGATCGCTTCCTATAGAAGCGTAGTGTTTTCCTTTATGGAGTAATGGGCACGGGATGCGATGCTGGATCAATGCTAGCACCGCAGCAGAGAGAAGGCAGGCCATGCTAGTGTTGCTTGGGTGGCTGGGCAAATGTTAAATTAAAAATTTCCAAATCGGTTGTTAGGACGTGCTGATGTAAGATAGTCAGCTCGCTCTTCTAACATCACCCTTCTAAAGTTTATTTTGTAGAGAGCACTGAAATCACTTTTCCTGAGACGCCAGATGTCACGTGAGAGCACATTGGTGCAACTTGCAGTGGCATTATGCCAGAAACACTTCAGTTCGCTCTTCGCTCGCTGCATGCGCGATTACGAATGTGTAATGCTGTCGATGGTAAACACATCAAGCACACGCTGTGGAAAGGCCAATGAGCAACCTTTCAACCATGACTGTGCTCTTTTGTACTATACATGCGGATGCGATTGCATTTCTTCATACGATGGGTCGTTCGACGTGTGTTGTACATCGGTATGTATTCGTTCCTCAGTACAATTAATGACTAGGAATCATTTCATGAATTACATTGGTATACGAATTAAATGTTCGTATTGACACCAGACTTGCACTCGCATTGCCCGTTATATTGGCGAAGAAAGCTTCCATAGTGGAGTTTAGATGTTTGGGTGGCTCTTAACAGTGAGGTCTTTTGAGAGCCGAAGGCATCGTGTATTCTCGGCATTGTTCGTTCCCGAAACCAGAAGATACGGAGACGGAGACTTCTCGTATTTACGAAGCTCAGTTCCGTTTTTCGTCATTACGTATTGCGTTTCCGTACATTTATTGTACATTTTCGTAAAAATAAAGTAAATACACAGACATTTTCAATATTTTAATTGAGGGTGGAAACCCCAAAATAATGATCCACCTGAACAAAACTAAAAATTAGATGAAAGAATATATTTATTTAAACATAGTAATCACAAATAACTTTCACTACGTGTAAACCATTGTTAATTTAGTGGTCGTTTCAAACACGCAGACTGTATACTGAAAATGCAAAATTGATAAGGTCATTTTTCATTTTAAAAATAACCTAATAAAATGGGGGAACTATTTCCCCCCTCACCCTGCCCGGGTACCATCTATGGGACATCTATACTTCCACGCCAGCATTATTGTCGCTGTATTATTCTTCATATGCGCAGGAATGTTTTGGAATAAAAGTCCTTCACGCAAGCCGAGCTTCCGGCCATGTTGAAACTCCGTTTATGCTAAAAAATATGTCATTTCCCATCGACGAGGCATTCTGACTACAGAAAGAACGTTAAGAGACCACTGAAGATGAACATCTGCAAATGTGTGGTCCTGGAATGTCCTTCTATTTATAGGTTTGTACACGTAAGTGCAGATAAGGCTGCTACGTCTAGACATGCACAATCGCCCTTAAATTCTTACTGTTTGCCTTCTATTTTCTATTGGTTTCGTTTTATTTTCAAGTTTCCTCTACAGTGTTGGATATTTTTACAAACACGAGAGTGTGTTCCAGCAGCAAAGGATAAGAAACGAACAGCTGCGTCTATCAAACGGCGCTGCATAGGCTATATATATAAAGGCGTGTGTATTCTGACACATATAACACGCATTCGCAACCAGGCAGTGGTTGAGGAAGGTAGCCTTCCTCTCCTGGCCTAGCCTCGCTACCCTTCAGGTAGCCTGGTCANTGGTTGAGGAAGGTAGCCTTCCTCTCCTGGCCTAGCCTCGCTACCCTTCAGGTAGCCTGGTCAGCTATCACTGCTTCAGGAGTACTAGGCACACGCACTCGATGGAGTCTGAAACAGGTAAGCAACACAGTGAAGGGGAGACATCGGTCTCTCTTTCCTCGGACACATTACACGACACACAATGGCAGAAGCCCAATAGGAAACATACAACACACACAGCCAATCATACACAGCCTAGTGTAGATATTTCGACAGCAAATGCTTTCTCTCCACTGAGTGAAGAAAACACACCAAACTATAGCCAGGATAGTTCTACAGCGGGTTTTTTCAGAAAATAGCACAAATAAAGTAAAACTGGAGCCCCCCTCCCCGCCAAGTACATCCCGGACACCTCGAAAATAAGAATCTTGAATAATAACTTTTAAAAAAAACTACTTCGTGAAAATCACACTCACTTACAAGCAACACCTGAAGGTGCTGGTAAGGTTAGAAGACTACTCTACTCTCTGTAGGTATTTAGGAAAATTTAAAATACAGTATTACACCCACGCACAAAAAAATTAAAAACATATTACGATAGTCATTAAAGGACTACCGCACGACGTAGGCACACAGCGAATAGCGAGACGCCTCAAGCAGTATCAATTTACTCCAATCCACGTCTATAAATTTAGAACACCAGATGATGCACCTGCAGTCTATGTGGCTGTAGTACAGAAACACAAACAATACAACATACTGAAAATACCCACACTTTTCTATATGCCGGTGCGTATAGAAATGTAAAAACACCGCCCTGAGGAAGTGGTACAGTGCAGGCGATGTTGTGCACTGGACCACACACACAAATACTGTACACTAAGGCCAGTCTGCCTTTTGTGTGCGGGAGATCACACAAAGGCAGACTGTCCTATCAAAGAACAAGGCAATTCAGGTGGCAATGTACACTTTGTAAACAAACTGGACACTCAGCGGCATGGAATCAGTGCGAGGTTATACAAAAAAAACATTGAGGCACGCAGACAAAGGTTGGTCCCTAAAACCGCCAAACCAACACGAGAAACTAGGCAGGAAATTCAGGTAAACACACACACAAACATTCAGTCAGAGAATGAATTTCCCACACTGCAAGACCCATACAATGAACAGGCACCCACACAACAGTAGACAGGAAAATTACAACAAAGCAGGAAAAGAGACAACANCAAGACCCATACAATGAACAGGCACCCACACAACAGTAGACAGGAAAATTACAACAAAGCAGGAAAAGAGACAACAACACGACAGAAAATAAGACTATGTTGGCAGACATGCATGAACTGGCCATTTTACTGCAAGAGACACATTTTATAGCCCTAATGGATCACTTTAGGCCTATAATCGGACAGGCGAAAGACATGAAAACACTACAGGAGAAGCAGATGTNATAGCCCTAATGGATCACTTTAGGCCTATAATCGGACAGGCGAAAGACATGAAAACACTACAGGAGAAGCAGATGTCACTTCTCACAGCACTTGTCACTTTACCTAATTAACTAACATGTTAGGAAAATTTTAAAATCAAATTAATTAATTGAAATGCACTACATGCACCTTCCCGTCTCTAAACATCCTCATTGGTCAGGGACGAGAAGTAACACAACCAATGAACACACTTTCACCTCGGAGCCATCTGATTGGTGTGCTACGAGGAGTGCAACATTTCTATAAAAACACAGGGCTTTGGCCACAACACTGTAGTCACCGACATACAGCGAAACAGACAACATTTTAACAACACTTACAACATATTAAGGGCACCCTGCCCAGGCTGGTTACGTTGGAATTAGTGACAGGTGGGAAATAGCCTCAACCACCACTCGTTTTCCAGGTCAATAGACACACATGCCAGTCGAGTTAGGGGTCGGGAGGCTAACTAAGTTAAATTTATTATATAATAATCACAAAAAAAACATAAAAATAATAAAACAAAAAAAACAACACATATATAAATAATATATTTTTATTTGATATTTTAATCTTAATTCTAAACTAATAACCTGTAATAACGCACTGACTTGATAGTTTGTTGCAGGTCGGGAAGAAGACGACTTGGAAAAGGGGGGCCCTATTGGTACTGGGTTCAAAGACTGGTGCTAGGTGCCCCTCCAACTGTAATTTATTTATAAGGATTTTATTACTCCAATGTCATAAAGGCTGAAACGATGAATCGTACCCCGAGGGAGACCTGTATAGGATACCTCGGGAGACTAGGGACTCACCGACACACTACATGCGAAATTAATTAGCACACTTGCAAACAACATTTCAACATGCTAGACATACTACACGACACAACATTCACCCCATCCGGAGGCTGGAAGGGCGCTTCACTTCCCCGCCGAACAAACGAAAACGTAATTTACTTAAATAGGCAACACCAAATATCTCGCGTAAATAAGGGCCCGGTGCCCAAAGCCCCGCATTACACTGTCCCTGCCACCGACCCAATGATTTGAGAAAGTGTCAGGGTGCTTTTGCTTCACAAACACCTAGTGAGTTACGAGAGTTTCGGCTTCCGATCTCACAACAATAAAAGCCATTCGGTGCCATATGAGGTTCGGACACATATAACTGAAACTAATTGAATATGAAAAACAAATTTGTTTTCGCGTTTTTAATAACAAGTTAAAATAATAAATTTATTTTAGCTACCAACATCTCTTTAATAATGGTTTTCAGGATTTAAGTATGAATGCATCCTGTTTCCAAAAAAAAAGTTTTCAAATCTTAATTTGTAACATTTCTAATATGCCACAATTGCATTCAAATTTCTATGCTGTACGAAATGATTCTGAAGCACTATACTAGCTGAATGCAATGTGGTGTTGTACGAATAAAACAATTCTTTTTTGTCTTGCAAAATTCCAGATATGTATTGTATCTAGTGGAAAGTTTTGAACACGATATGCAGTTTGTTATCTTTTGTGCCTTGAAAAACTCACGTCATATTTTAGCTCAATAATAACGTGCCAGCCTTCAGTTACTAAGAGACTGATTATTCTCTTTGAACTGCATAAGTGGGAAGATTATTTCATTTACTGATAAGCTGCAGTTTTCCATTTAATTTTTTTCCCTTCGCATGCTGTTGCGCAAGTAGCGGAAGTATGACGTACTTTGTTGACAGTAATTATAACCTGTGAAGTTGAATTTCAATGCGGTATTCTAATCGTGTGTATTGCCTTGGGTTGTACTATCTCGAAACAGTCACAGTTTCGTCGTCCCAGCGACAAAAAGGTGACGTCACAAGAATAATGGTTAAAAATGTATGTTGAGAAAATTTCAACTTTTTCTTTTCTTTCAAGTGCAACTACTTGCATATTTATAAATCCTGGAAAGCAAGGATCTGACATATATAGAAAAAACATTTTTAAACGATAAAAAATTAAACAGTTATTTAAAGTCAATTATATAATTCTTAAAAATTGCAATAATATTTATAAATTGCTTGTTATACTACCATGAGGAATGTGGGGCTAATACAACGTCGATTTTTCTGATTAATCAGTTATCTTCTGTCCTTCTTGTCAAAATACAAAATATTGTAATAATTTCTCATAATCGCAAGATGGCGTCGTGGCCTTGCAAGCGTCTGCGACATTCTGCTCCTGTACCGCTAGAGGCAAGATGTCTATCGAAGTTGCACAACGAAAGCATCCTTAACCCCGTTTTATTTAAGTGAAATTGATGCCACACAGTCAGGGACTTGTTTAAATTGACAGCGCTCGTATTCACACTCAGTTAGCAAGCAAGTTGCTTATTTGACAGTAAATTAAATCCTGATATTAATTTGGCTAAGCCGTTTGAATTTAGTTGGAAAGACACGGCATACGTTGTTTGAAAACAACATGTTTGCCAACTATTCGCATGTTAGTGGCAATATTGCAATCAAGTTGTTCGGAATACCAAATTAAAATGTCTGAATTTTGGGTCATTTTCCTTTTTTTTATCCACAACATTATAATTATATTTATGTTGGTGAGTGTTGGGAAAATTACTAATTGCAAACAAAATATCAATATTTTTCCAATCAATATTACAAACATATATACAAATAATACTGATGGGAAAGAATTTATCATGATAGAATATTTGATAAATTTTTAAATTACTGAATTTGCTTGTTAACAGATTTGTGCATATTGACCCTACGTTGTGTTGCCAGAGTACTTTGAAAATTTCGGAATATTAATTTGCATTTAATGTAATGTTATCCTGTGGAATTACTCAAAGCCAGTTTGCTTGCTCCGTAAACACAGACTGAACAAAAAAGTTCAAAGGCTCGAAAGACTTCATTTCCTATTGCTCTCAACAAATACAAATAAAATTTAAAATTTCTATTTATTTTACGGTACATGGCAATATAGTACAAATCTAAAGTAGTAAGAGTTAAAACTTTTGGAAATGAATAAGTATATAAATATGCACAGAACTGCAAATCTCTTAGAAATTATGTTTAAAGCCCAGCTGTTCCAGAAACTTGACCATCGGAGGACATCCGGTAGACAGAGGGATACTAATTCAGTTTCCGGTGCCGGCCCTAATATATTTGAAGTAGTACATGGGCATTAAAGCTTGAGCCTTGGAAACAGCTGATGTTTCGAGCGTCAAAAAGGATGCAGCAGTGACTAAATGCTATGCTAGGAGAAGCGAAATTACCCCAAGGAAAATAGTAAAAGGTGGCGCGCGAGGTGAAATCAGTTTGGGATAATGAGAGGCGAGTATTCAGGAGGCTCGCTCAGACTTCGCTGATCCTCACACCTATTCAGGCATTTTGACGTCGAGTTGTTTCCGTTCATCAGTCAGCGGCAGGAAATAAAGTACGAAAAATATGAATATTAGAAATGTTTGATCTTTATGGTTCCAAAGTCGCTCGGGCATATTCGGTGTTATATATTATCTTATTTCTTAAATATCTTTCTTCGATATGATTTATAAATGGTGACGTGTTAGAAATATAACTGTTATATATTCGCATTGATGCATCATTTTTCAGTAAAAAGTGCTGCATATTGGTAAGAAATGGTGCACAATTCAAATATATACGCTCGCAGTTTGAGGGCATGCATTTATTTAATATGTATTTTAATATTGGTCAGAACTAGAGCTGTTTATTACTACACTGTTGTGGTTATTGAATGGTGGGGTTTTGAACAGATGTTGGAATATACATTTATATATACATATATAGGTTCTATTTGGTTGCAATATATATAAGTAAACAAATTAGTAAATACAATAATACTCAATGAAACACGCCCTAAAATATTTTAAGAAAGAATTACTGTGTCGAGTGAACAAATGCAATAAATTAAGGTTTAATAATGCCTTTTTTATGAAGGTAATAAAAACTTGTAAGCAGTGTTGCATAAAATTAGAAAATATTTTTTTCTTGGTTGATTATCAAAAAGATGTAAATCGTATGTTTTATAATAATAAAACAATCTGGCTGAACGTAGGATCGTAAGGACCCTTTTTCTAACGTTGACTCAGTAACACAGCAAACGTTCGACGAACGTAAACCAAAACTGTAGAAAATGCTTGTGTAGCAAATGAAGATCATTGCAAGTGTATTCTTTGCTTATTGCACATGTAGCAGGCAGATATTGAAAACCGCAGATTTACAACAAGTGCACAGAATTGCATATCAAGTAGATAAGAATTCCCTAACGAAATGGTGGTTAACCAAAAAAATTAATTTACTGTCTTGTTTAAAACTAGGTGTTTTAGATATGACGTGGAGTCGAAAACATTCGATTAATGTGCATAATATATAAATTATAATTACGAAAATAACAGTTCTGGGACTGAGTATCAGTTGCCAGGACAGAATATTTGTGGTCAGCGCGCTTTCAGTTCTATACACCGACGAACACCACCGTGCACCTCATCTGCCTTATTTCTGAACGTATTGTCTCTGTGTCCTGAGATCGTATCAGGTGTGTCCCGGTTTGTTATTCGCCGCCGCATCAGAGGCTATAAACAAAAGAAAGCGACACTGTGGAAAGTTTATTTACAATAGCGGTTACAAAAAAAAATTACTGCAGTGTTTATTAATAACGTTACCTTTACCAAGATAAACGCTACTCCATGGGTCAACACCATTTTGTACGGGCAGCCGCACATCACTTCAAAATCGACACGATACATGCTGAACAACGAATAAGCCTCCGTAAAAAAACACTGAAACATTAGGGACACAATTATGTAACTCGTGCAAATAGTACAAAACTCAACATATACAATATTTAGAAACGTAGTTTTGAGTCTCCCACAGTGGAAAGATAGTCCCAACATACCTATAGGGCCTACGTTCCAACCAGCGTCAACAATCAACAAGTCATGTCATCAATGGTGCCAACGCAACGTCCAATATGTAACTTGTCCTGCTACTAAGGATGTGGTTTTACCTTAGTAGCAGGCGGGCTCGCAAATACACATGCATAATTCAATTTGCAATGCAAGGTCTCCAAATAAAAAATAAAAACGCACAATGACATTTGTACCTGAACAGTGAGTTTGATTGAATAAACTCTGAAAAAGGGAATTATTACCAATAAAAAAAAACCTACTGTCAAATAATCGTACATCAAACCGTCAACAACACACCGTTCCTTATTTTAATATGTCTCGTGTGGAGAGAACCTGAATAAATAATATCTATGTATATATATATATACATATATTGGTTCAGTGATTACATTTTTCACTTTATTTTTAATGTAGGAAGCCTTTAAAATACGTACATATTATACAGTATTATTGTCATCATGAACTTTTTTTATTTTCAAAACAACTAAATTGTGGTGGGTCCTAATTTTTGGATAAATTATATCGCGACGAATGGCGATGTTTGTGGATGTTTGTCACACTACTGGCTCCGGCCAAGTGATTCGCGTTCTGCGCATGCGTAGATTTCGTTTGCGCCAAGAATAAGCCATCAAAATCAGAGCCATGATGCTCTCAGGGCATTGCCGTAGCTTAACTAAGTATTTAGCTGGTTTTATAACGTTCTGTAATACTCATAAGGAGTGGACATGAATTAAGCTGTACCAAAGCCCTTATAAAAATTTTATGAGAAAAAACGTTATGCTAGTAATTTTTAATCTTAAAATTTCCGGATATTCTATAATATTCTGAAACAACGGGCTACATAATTCGCTATAATTGCAAGCACATGGTTCAAGAAATGTAAATACCACATAAGCACACCGTCTGTCCTTCGTTGCCATCAACAGAGATAAGTGTGGCTGTTTTCACGTAGCCAAGTGCCATATTGGTCAGTCCCTCTTGACGTCCGTATAATTTCCGTTATACAGTGAAGAGCCAAAAAAAACTGGAATAGGCGTGCGTATGCAAATAACAGATGTATGGAACCAATCAGAGTAACGCGATGCGGTCGGCAGCGAGATCGGTTACTGCTGCTACAATGGCCGGTTATCAAGATTTAAGTGGTTTGAACGTGGTGTTATAGTCGGCGCACGAGAGATGGGACATAGCATCTCCGAGCGGGGTAGCGATAACATTTGGATGTTCGCGTACGACCATTTAATGAGTGTACCGTGAATATCGGGAATCCGGTAAAATACCACATCTTCGACATCGCTGCGGCTGGGAAAAGATCGTGAAAGAATGGGACAAACGACGACTGATGAGAATCATTAAACATGACAGACGTGCAAACCCTTTCTCAAATTGGCGCAGATTGGATTTGGCGACTGCCCTGCAGGATTCATAGTGTGAATTGCCTCCTGCATACCTTCAGACTTTAGTCGATTCCATGCCACGTCATATTGCGGTACTTCTGCGTGATCGGGTGGCCCTACACGATATTAGGCAGGTGTACCAGTTTTTTGGCTCTTCAGTGTATCACCCAAAGATATTCCGAGTTAAGTAAAGATATCTGATAAAATTCGACGTATCATTGTACCCCCACTTCATCACATTATCAAGAACAACTTTATGAAATGGTCGAAATAGAGCCTTATACGAGGGCCCGACTTGTTGCGCATGATTTAAGTGTTGTCCATGCCACTGTTGCCAGGAGTAGAATCAACACACGCGACTCTGCTTCGTATACGTAAGGCACAAGCGATCTAAGCTCAAGATATCCCCCTTAAAGTTCACTTATGTCAGTGGTAACTGTGAAGACGTGCCTGTTGTTTTCCATTTCGAGATTTAATTTCTTTAATAAAGTATGCAAAGAGAGGATAGGTTATCTTGGGATAAGTTGACCATTTCCTAGGATCCAACGTAACCTACACGTCCGACTGTTCTCTTTCGTTATTGGCGATCGTGCATTTCATTAAGCCAATGGGGATTATTTTCCTTTAAAGCAGGCCGCTTATGTCTGGGCTGGAATGAACTTACCAGAAATAAAAATTAATTATACAATTACTACTTGATAAATTAGCTATGGTGTTATCAAATATATGTTACGTCGTCTCGAACATTTTCGGGATTTTCCAATGTCTCTAAGTATGCTTCACGCGTAATTCAATGAGTCATTTTCGAAGACGGCCAACTGAGAACAGAATAAAACCTGCACCAACTTTATGCCATAAATACCCACTGATTATTTTGTGTAAACAACTGTGCAGGATTTATTGGTTATAACTCAAAAGGATTGTAAATGCCTCCACAAATGCTCTCTAAAGACCTCGATAATAAGAAAATCCCACATCTCTCCACTTCACTCTCTTCACAACTGTTAAGTGCCCACATTTATTTCATGTTTAATACTCGGAAGCTCCTGTACAGGACGTTTGATGATTGACCAAGTTATTATCACGTTCAACATCTTGACGTCTCCGAAGCTACTGCTGCTAGATGTTCTTTAAATTGAGGCACATTGAAGGTCTATTGTATGAGACACTGACCAAATACCAAGATTCAGTTGACCGAGTGCTAGTAGCTGCTGACTCCATTCGGACAATTCCGTGTGGTTTGGAATGTGTAACGTTGACTCTGTAGTGTATTATGTAAGTCTTTTGCGGAAATTCAGCTATTTAATTATAAAAAAAAGTATTTGAGGCCGATGAAGGGAAAAAAAATTTCATTTTTTCAAATAGGTTAAGTTTTTGTTGTTTTCCAGTTGTGCTAAATATGATTGTATAAAAGTATGTTTCTGCTGTATAAAATATGGCAGGCCCAATTTGTTGCAGGTAAATACCAAACTATGGGTGAATGATGCTTCCGAAAACTAACCAGTTAATGCTGTTTAGTATAATTTTTAAATTTTATTTGTCCTATTTAATTTCCAGATGTGTTTTGGCTGCTAACAACTTCAGCTGCACTCTTTACGTTCGAATTGCTACAATCGTCTTCGATGTGAAGAGTGAATGATCATGTTTAGACTGGCATGCCTGTAATGTTGAAGCTGTGGTACAGGAAATGGGGTCAACTATCTAAGAATACATGATCACAAATGCGAGCTATGTCTACCCTGGCTGAGTATAACAAGACAACACTAAAGTAATTACAGAAATTAAAAATAACAAACAATTCCGAAACACATACAATTATATTTAAAATCCTGCATATTAAACTTGTAGCTAGCTGTCTTGCCTGACTGGGTAGTCCAAGCCTATAATGCAAATTTGAGGCAATACATGTCTACCATCTTTGTAGAGTATGTGCGGGGCAATGATATATTCTTGAAACTTTAGGTATGTGCTGTAATAAATATCTTAGAAATGTATAGACTAACATAAAGGTTCCCGTAGGTTTGTTACTTAGCAGTAGGTTCTCCTGTTCGGATGCTGGGAGTGCCCGGGGACATCCCCCATCAGGAACAGGAAGTGGGAAGAGGGTCCAGTCCATCTCCTTAATAAAGAACGGACGAACACCATGTGGAGCCGCGGTGGCTGAGCGATTAGCCAGCTCGCCTCCCACCTAGACGAACCGGGTTTATTACCCGGTCGGGCCACTCCCGGATTTTCGCAAGTGAGAATCATGACGGACTATGCCGCTGGTCGGCGGGTTTTCTCAGGGATAACCCGTATCCTCCGCACTGGCATTTCAGTGCTGCTCCGTTCTCACCTCATTTCCCCCCGATCAGATCTTAAGAGCTCGTTGTTAAGATTCGCCCAAATCTCTCAACAACTCAACTCGACAAGCACCATGACGCAGTTTAACAATAGTCGTCGGAGACGTACTTTGGTGTTAAAGTGCTAATGAAGTGCTGGATCTGTGTGTATGCATGTGTCGGAGCCATCAGCTTGCTGGATCATGACGCGCCAGAGCCAACGTCTGGGTGGGACCACAATAGCTGTTGCAGTCGTAGCACATTCCAGAGCAGGAAATGCGCAGGATCGTGAGGCACCAAGTGCAAATGCCTAGGTATACAGCAACAATTGACTACGAGGTCATTCGATCTTTTCTCGGCGCTGAAAGCATGCTGGATCTGTGCATTAGTACGTCACAGTTTCATCAGCTGTCTGGACCGTAACGCGCTCAGGGCCGACAGCTGGATAGAGTATCAAGAGCCATAGGCGTCGTGCATTTATGTCCTGGTGCTGATGGAATACTGGATCTGTGCATTAGTATGTCCCAAAGCCATCAGTGTGCTGAATGGTGAGGCATTTAGTACAGACGCCTAGGTAAAGCAACAGTAGGCATCAGGGACATGCCTTTGCATACTCGTACTGACAGCATGTATATTCTCTGCATGGGCGTGTCGTGTATTCATCAGCGTAATGGATCGTGAGGCACCCAGTGCCAACATCAAGGCAGGACACCCACAGACATTTGGGTCGTGTCTTCACATCGTGGAGTCAGGCGCATACTGAATCTGTGCAGCAGCACGTCCGAGATCTCCTGGCGTGCTGGATCGTGAGACATGATGTAACGATGTCAGTTGGAGGCAGTAATATGTGTTCGGGTCGCGCCTTCGTGTCCTGGAACTGGTAAGATCCTGAATCTGTGTCCATGCGCGTTCCGGAACCGGTATTGTGTTGGATAGTGAGCTGCGAGCTAATCAGCTATCACATGCCCAACAGCACAGGCATAAAAGGCGATTTTCGAGTTAGACTCAGATGAAAAGAGAGAAAGATAGGGGGCAAGAGGGATGATACTAAAGGAGGGGATGTGACGAGTCCCCGGATCAACCCCTTCTACAATGTCGGAGCCCACAGCCTACTACACCAACCATCACGATCACAGTGAGACCGACGACGACGAGGGGACCCGGCAGTAAAGGGTCACAGTCAGGTTCACAGTTCAGGAGGCAGGAAGGTTTAGTTAGTAAGAAGTTGTTGTCTTTGCCCTCCACGACTAGCCATCTGTCAGGAGCCAAGATGATGGCCATATAAAATGTAGTGAAATCTTTCGAAATGATAGACCAATAACAATATCGCCCTCTAAATGAACTATTTATGTGATGAATGGCAAAATACAAAATTTGGTTTAAATGTTTGTTGTCGATTTCCGATACATTAAATGGCACCATAAATAACAGAAAAACAGCCATATTTAAAATAAATACATTAACTGGAAGAAAACTGTAAACGTCAAACATCATTACTTAGTACAATATGAGCACCGAATTTGGTGAAATTCTGTTCTCAGTGTCAACATTTTTAAGGAGACACGTACACAGACACACCCACACAAGATAATTATCTATATTTTCTTCGGAAAGTAACCTAAAGACACAAGTAATTAAATAATCATGATTAATCAGGAGAAAAACGTATTTTGGTGAGTTCAGTTGAGTTGATAGTTTTGTGCGGCTCTTAACAGCGAGGTATTGAGAGCTGATGAAAGTGAAATGAGTTGAGAATGGAGCAGCGCCGGAATGTAAGGGTGGGGCAAACGGGGTATCCCTGAGAAAACCCGTCCCAGAGGCATTGTCCGGCAAGATTCTCACTGGCGAAAATCCGGAGTGGCCTGGCCGGGGATTGAACCCCTGTTTGCCTTGGTGAGAGGCGAGCACTCTAAACGCTCAACCACCGCGGCCCGGTGGTTTACTGAATGATGGCCTATTTTGAGTGTAGTGGTCATTATCTCAGCAAAGTATAGTTATCGTGTGTGATCAGGTTCTTCTTTTGATGTTGATATTTGTGGTTCGTTTCGAAGATAGGATTTTAGAATTAAAGTGATCTTTGCTTATTATGTAAGAACAATTTTACTCAATGATGACCAGTTTTGAGCGTGAAGATCTTATCGGGGGGGTAAACGAATTTTTGTAACACATTTTATTATTTTGGTATTATAACGTTTACCGCAACTAAGTTCATTGCTGAACAAAATTTGGCAAAAAATGACCACACCTCCAGGCTCTCTCACATAAATGACCAAAATGTCCGTTGTTTGTGTCTAGTTATACACAGAATTTAGGCATAACAATGACGGGAAATTGTTATGTTTTGTAATTATTGTGGTCTGCAATTATTTTTAGTACACGAGGAATTATACATTTGATAGTTTGCTACGAACAGCGCGTACAGCAGCCTACAAGTGCATAATTACAATGTAGTGATAATTGAGGTTAAGTGATTATTATCAAGTGTTGATAATTACCGCACGTTATATTGCAAGCGCGGATCGATACATCGAGAGTTGATGTGTATATATACTCGTGCACATTAAAATTTTTCAATAAATAAGGGTTATTTGCATTTATAAAAAGTTGCGTCGTGTAAGTTGTTAAACACATATTCCCATAATTTTTTATTTAAATATGTCCGGTGGTTTAAAATATATGATGGGTGAAAGGCATACACGCCATACTGACATTTGCATGACTGCATAAGCCTAAATGTATACATCACATAAAACTGAAATTATTAGAAACTGTGTACAATATATTTGTTATTGTTTAATGCTATTATGCACTAGAACAGTGGCTAATTATATATTGGAAGTGAAGAAAAATTAAATATTTTAATTCGGTATCAATGTTAAGAACATACATAACTGTGTATGTCCCCGTTTACGTAAAAATACATGCATTTCTGCAGGGTTTATAAAAAGTTATTTTCAAATTAAACTGAGATTTCTTTAAAAGTCCGTTTAGTAACACACAAGGTTTGCTTTCTTCGGGTGATTTTATACATATTATGNATAACTGTGTATGTCCCCGTTTACGTAAAAATACATGCATTTCTGCAGGGTTTATAAAAAGTTATTTTCAAATTAAAACTGATTTACACGAATGAACTACATTTACAAATATAAACTGAGATTTCTTTAAAAGTCCGTTTAGTAACACACAAGGTTTGCTTTCTTCGGGTGATTTTATACATATTATAGCCATTAGTAAGTATGTTACATTAATAAATTGTAGTATGCGTTGTCCGTTTGTTCATATACTGGAAGTGAGTTTATTAGAAATGGTTTAATTTTTTTTCCCCGTTGTCGTTTCATTGTTACTAACCCAAGATTTACAGAAAGAAAAATATTTCAATACAACATGAACGAAGATTAAATTTGTCTTGCATATGTATCTCTGAGTTTTCTTAGATTTTTTTTAACTACATGAAATTCACTGCAACGTACCTTATAATTGCCGTTGAGATATATATTTAACAGTCTTTTAAAATATATCTACATGCATTGTTTTTTTGTAAAATTATTTGCTATCTGATTAGATATAATTACGAAATCAATGTGCAAACAGAATATTTCCTTTGTGAGGTACCGACAGTTAATGAGATTTAACACTTCCATTCCTTAAAATAGGTATTGTGTGATATGTATAAAATTATGAATAACTTTAACATAAAATAAATATTTCTCTTAAGATAATAAACTGCATAAGGCAAATAATTTTACATATATCACAACTAATTATATATATTTTATTTTATCTTTGAAGATTAAATATCAAGCATCTCAGTTGAATCACATTAAAATGATTATTTCCTATATCTGCCCTCAATTAACTCCGTGAAAAACTTTTAAAAATTAATCCAAAAATGTTTACTTGAAAAAAAATAAAATTTCACATGAACTGAGGTAGTAAATATTTTCCTAAACGACTTTTACGAAAATTAAACTTTATCACCTCCGACGTGACTAGGGTGCGGAAAATATAAAAGTCAGATGAATAAGGGTTAATTGTGATGAATTAAAGATTTTAAAATAGAACATCTGATTTTTAATATATTACAGTGGTACCTGAGGCAACGGTGTGATGACGCGGGGTGCTGGAGCTGTTCATGCTCTGTCATTCCGGTTGGATGCAGCCATCTTTTTGGAAATATTGGATGCAAGTGACCTTGACCTCTTACTTCCACCCGCTGACCTTTGACATTGAAAAACCCAAACAAAAAATGTAATATCTCAAAGATTTACAAAAAAAATAATAAATGATTTATTAAAAATTTATAAACTATTTTTTTAATTATAAAAATTTCAAAATTTTGAATTTTTGGGCATAGAGGGGACTTTCCAAAGGAGCCCAGGTACCAACCGATCACCATGTTATTATGTCACAAAACCACCATGTTGTATTTCGGTGACCTTTGCCCGGTGACCTTTGATCATGACCAGTTCACTTTGAATGACATTTGACCTTGAACCCAAAAACCCGTTAAAAATCCCATTTCCCAAAAAATCATTAGAAATTATAAAAATTAATATAAAATAATAAAAATATTACCAGAAATAACTTTTAAATATTATTTTTAAAAACTTACATTTCCGGAGGTCCCCCACAGCACCACGTCCAGCAGACGACTGACCCCCCAACTATCAACCGCATTTTATTATCATTCCCTACTGCTAATACACTACATAGAAGGTTCGCAGACGACGACGGAACTCGCATGATGAATCGTAACTACAATGGCCACATTCAGTTTATGCAAGGTGATACATTGAAGAACCCCACCGAGATGTGCAAGGATTCGTCTTTTGAGAGCCAGCAAGTGATGTCGTCAATATCTCCTGCTGATCGATGGATACTGACAATTATGGGGAGAGATTTAATGCTGAAGACGGAATGAGAGACCTGCGAGGCGTCGTAGAGTCGGAATGTGTGGAATGTACACTGGCAAGACGTTTGCGTGAAGTTGACGAACTTCAAGGTAAACGGTCGTCGGCTCTAAATACTGTTGAACCAACCCCTTATGCTAAAAAGAAAAGCAAACTTAATATAGAATTTAAAACTGGAGGTGAAGATGACCATGAAGAGAGAGCATTGATGAAGATGAAGATGAAGACAGTGATAGTGGTGAAGACGATGATGGCGATTTTCTCGATGCACCCATACCACACACCCCTCCAACACATTTGCTGCAACAAGCGACATGAAGAATGCAGAAGACGCCGATAACACTGGATACATATTTCCTGAAGACCAGAATTAAATTATTTATAAATTCAAATATTTGATTGATCTTCAAAAACGCGAGGATCTCACGCAAATTAACAATATATATTCACTCATTATAAACTGAATGATCGGGGATATATCGCATGACATTATGAACTGCTTTCTTCTGAAATTGTTATTATAAAATACATAATAATAAATTATTATTAAAAAATAATTGGTTTTTGTTTATTTTTGTGCCTCGTATATTTTTCCCTCACAACTTTAAATTGGTTGTATGTGCACTCGACTATTTACCGAAATATTTGCATAACGTATGATAATAAAGACTTTAGTATAAAAATGCATAAAAACCATTAATTCTGTCTAAATGTACAAATTTGGTTAAGATAGCAAAATAATGTAATTTCTATACATATGGGTGGGGGACAAGCTAAGGGGTTGATCGAAGGATTGGAATTCATAGAAGAATTGGAATCGATTGAAGGATTGGGATTGATCGAAGGATTGGTGTGGGTTGCTGTGAATTGTGGAGGCAGATTGCGAAGGATTGTCGGGGATTGCTGTGAATTGTGGAGGAGGATTGCGAAGGATTGGTGTAGATTAGTATTGATTGGCGTGGACTGGTGTGTATTGGTGTGTGGATTGGTGCGTATTTGTTTGTGGATTGGTGTGGATTGGTGTTTGGATTTGTGAGGATAGGTGTGTGGTTTCATGTGTGAATTGGAGTGGATTGGTGTGTGGCTTGGTGTATGGATTAGTTTGGATGTGTGAGTGTGGATTGGCTTGGACTGGTGTTTCAATTCTAGTGTGGATTGTGGTGGATTATTGAGTGGATTGGTATGCATTGGTGTGTGGATTGGTGCTTGAATTGGTATGTGGATTGGTTTGTAATGGTGTGTGCATTGGTGTTGGGTCGTCTGCTGGATGTGGTGCTATGGAGGACCTCCAGAAAAAAAGAGTTTTTAAAACGATTTGTTAAAAATAATTTTCAAAAATATCTTAAATAATTTTTATTAATTTTTATATAATGTTTTTATGCATTTTTTAAAATAAATGGGAAATTTTTTAGATTTTTGTCGATTTTTTGGATTTAAGTCAAAGGTCAACAGGTTCAGGTCAAAGGTAGCTAAGCCAAGGTTACTCAAATACAAAATGGCAGTTTTGTGATGTAATAACATGGTTACCAGTTGGTGCCTCGGCTCCTTCCTCAAGTCTTCTCTATGCCTAAACATTCAAAATTAAAATGTTTTAATAATTTTTTTTTACTTGTTAGTATATTTGTAATAAATTATTGAATAGATTTTGTAGAATTTTTTGGAATTTTTCTTTTATTTTTAGGGTTTTTCAAGGTCAAATGTCACTGGGTAAAGGTCAAAGGTCAATGTTACCGAAATCTACCAAGGCGGAGAAGATGGACGGTGGCCAACCGGAATGACACTGCATAACTTCGGTGCTTCACGCATTACGCTGTTGCCTCAGATTTCCCAATTTTCTGCTACTAACCATTAATTTATCATTCTGTAAATCGTAGGTCAGACTGTTGATGAGAAAATATTTTTTCTAGATTTTTTTTAACGACATCTATATTAACATGATAAAAACAGAAAATCACTTGAAAAATAATATTTACTTTTTTTTAGCTTAAATGTAATAAGTTTAACTTAAAATCTTGATTTCTACAAAAAAATTGCATAAACTCTTTTAACACAAAGTTTTGAAAATGTTTATTGAAATCACAGGAGCGGCGTGTAGCTGTTTTCTTGATATCCGAAACTTGGTTCGCCTGCAGTATGTAAGGGTTTAACTTCTACGAAGTTTGACTTTGAATTTTCTCTCAATTGATTAGACATGAAATACAGGCAACCCGCAGTAAAGATTTGCAAGAAATACCAGCTATAATATAAACAGTTATTATGATTACCGGGCCGGGAATCTGTCCCCTTCTTCAGGTGAGACACTGGACTCTATGAACAATTGCATTAGACTGAACTGAGGTGGAAAACAGGGAAACTACGCGACTTGAAGACATGAATTTATTATTGTGTTATAATTTTTTCGTCATTTTGTGTCCTCTCTGTTGGTTAATTAACTCTTTTTTCTAGTTATTTTTGTTGTCCCTGTGTTGTTCGTAGAGTTCAATTATTTAGGTTCATAAGTTGACAAGGAATGTTTTTCCTTGGCTTGTGTTTCATTGTAGTTTTTTGTCATATTTGGATGTGCGTGTGTTTCTGGCTTTTATTGATTAGCTGTATCCACTGACACGGTTTTTGCACAGTTTGTTCACTTGTATCGTTGCATCGTTTTTTTCGTCGTGTTGTCCTTTCTTTTGCTTTGCTTTTGTTGTCTGTGCTGTTTCGTAATAACAAGTTGTTCGTCCATATTTATGTTTTGTTAATAATATAAACATATTTGTTCTTTATTTACAAG
This sequence comes from Clitarchus hookeri, assembly GCA_002778355.1. Taxonomy (NCBI): domain Eukaryota; kingdom Metazoa; phylum Arthropoda; class Insecta; order Phasmatodea; family Phasmatidae; genus Clitarchus; species Clitarchus hookeri. The sequence continues at coordinate 124,778 of NQII01003722.1, read as the reverse complement.
GAAACCGCTTTTCCTAATTATCTGTCCGTGGTGTTGTAAAAGGTATTTTTGTTTTTGACGTGACAACGTCTTAAATTAGGTTGCGGCTGGGAGTCACTTATGAAAAAGTGTAACGCTCGGTAACGTTACGATGAGTCACCGAACGAGAGAGAGGCCCGCCGAATGCCTTGCGTCTCTCTCCCACTCAACTATGATCGGTCTGCCGCGCGCGCAGCACTACGTTGTCACGTAAAATCTTCGCCCGTAAAACCGACTTTACAGGCAACCATTTTTTTTATCTTGCTGAATTCTGCGAGTCTACAATTTTTATTTTATTTGGTCTCATGGTAGGCAATGGACACAGTCCAATCATACCAACATAGTAACAGCCTACATCGTTCTTGTGAAGTAAGTAATCAGGTAGGATGGGGCATTTGTATTCAATACTAAGAAAATAAGCGTATGTTGAAACTTTTTACTCTAAATAAGTGCTCTCTAATTTAAATAAAATTATGTTAAATATTGACTTTATTACACTTCGACAAACATACGAACAGGTTTCCGCTATTTGACTGCAGGGTACATTTTAAAAATTGTCTCTCCTTAGCGGCTACCTACAATTTGTAATGAATGTTTCCTCCAAATGTCATGTTTCTAGGATCAATTGTTGAGGATAAGTAAGCTAAGATGAGTCAGTGAGTCGGTTTTTCTCTCTATATATAGAGATAAATAATCTATAAATGCACAAACAAACGCTTTTAACATTCTAACTGTCACAAAAATTACAAACAAACACTCGAGCTGTATTTTAGAACCAAGGCAATCAAATGACCGGCCAAACTAATATATAGTAGCTTGACAGTCTAAATTTTTTGTTCCAAAAATATAGGTATTGATTATTGAAGCGTATACTTTGTCAGATAAACCAAGTTAGATTTGATGTTTTTTAGGTTTTGTTTACTCAAAAAAATGTTTTTTTAGGGTAACTAAAAACATTTTTGGCTTACAAAAACCTATATTTCCGTGACTGAAATACACCTTTCGGTCAGTGTGGTCGTGCGGTCATGCAACTTTTCCAGGAGAATCTGCTTTTCCTGGCAATTTCTCTCATAGCGAGGAGATAACTGTGTCCACGAACAAGTTCCCGAGCATTGACGGGAATGGTAAACCCCAGGCGGGGTGATCATTCACATAACTACAATTCTGACCATCGTAGTCACACGCTGTAATTTATGTCAATTGAAATGCTATCTATAACAATAAATGTGGAAGCTATGAGACTTGTTTTTTATATGAAACTAGCTATGCCTGCGGCTCCACTCGCGTGGAAAAGGTAAAAACGCTTATTAGTATTTATCTGTTATATATAGATGTATGCTACCCCGGAGTTTTTTTGGGTTTTTTATTCTACACAATTCTTAACTACATAATATTGTTCCAACTTTTGAGGTTTAGACAGCGTATTGCAAGAAAGCGCGCTGGTGGCAAACTTTTTTCCGACTTGATTAACTATTATCACCACTGCTAATTCCTTGTGTTACTCTACGTTACAAAGTATATAATAAAACCTGGCCACAGAACATAGCTATGGCTTAAGAAAAACACGTAAATCGGATAAAAGTGGTTCTCGAGTGATAACCACACTAACAGACAGACAGACAGAGAGACGTTGAGTTTGATAATATGTAGAGATGTTGGATCGTTGACTCTTAGTCACATCGGCAGCTACCCAATATTGACGCTTGTGCTCTATCCCTCCCTAACATATGCACCGTCTCAGCTGATATTACTGATGAATGTATTGAAATGCCTAATCACACACACGTACATGTTCNACACACATACATGTTTATATACAAAGCCACCGTATACACACATGTCTATTTGCTTGCTTTTTTGTGGGTACGTGATGCTTCTTGTGGACTGTGTCTAATAAAAAAATGTGTTTCTAAGATACCATATTCCGCATATTACCCTTACTAATAATATGTACAAATAATAATTTCAATGTGTCCATATAGCAGTAGATAATAAACATTTGGGATTTTCGGACGTTTGCCCATTCTGAGCGTTATAAAGAATTAGTTATCTGCATTTCGAATTACAATCGGAAATATTAATTTTGTAGCCATTTATCGCAACATTGGAATGGAAGCTTGTGTGTGGCGGACGTTTGGCGAAATGACTGTGAATCATTTAATATACCATATATTTAAACAATAAAACCAGCCTAGAAATTTGTAGGAAATCACTATTTATACATATTCATTTTGGAAATTTTGCATAATATACTTAGAATCGAATCCATTCTCAATCAGATGAACATTTTCTTTAGATTTTTGTTCTTTAATTAAGGCTATTTTATATCGTTTTAACGTAATTCATAGGTATGCATTGGTTTCATGTAGCTTAATTTTCCATATGACAATTCACTTGGAGAGGAAATCATTTCACATATCATCCAGGGTTTCAGCAGATATGGAAAAGGGGGAAAACGTGGAAAAGTAAGAAATTTGAAAACAGTGAGAGAATAAAGGAAACAAATCCAGGAAAACTCAAGCTAACAATTTAAGACAACAATTTATGATAACGTAAAAACATTTTTATAGTCAAATATTCACAATATCAGCGTGTGCTATGTGTTAATAAAATATGAAGATTGTTATCATGCTTAACTCTGTAGTAAAAATAATCTTACTACTGAAGCTTTTTGAAGTTCATGTGGCAAAACACTTTTAGACACAATAATTTTAATGAATTTATTTTAATGGCTTTTTACTGAAATTATGTTTGCTTGAAATTCTTTATTTACTACCAAAAAATATATAAATAATCTTTTCTTTAGCTTGGAAGGCAGTAAAGTCTACGAAATTTTAGTATGACCATATGTTGCATGACTGCCATTGCCAGTAATTGAGTGCCGTAGACAGAAATTTATTTCGGTGGTAGAATACCTTCATTGATAAAACAGCACATATTAAATGTTTTTAAGCAGATTAACAACAGCATATGTAGAAATATCAATTTCATATTTTACTTATTTTTACCTTTTCACTATACTGCTTTATTTACTTGGCTGATTTATAATTTTACCCTAATTTTTAACGGGTTCACATTTGCAATCGCGACACTTTTACTCAGTAAGTGACAGAATTTTTAGAATAGTTTGCAAATGGTGTTTTCAGAAATTCCTGTGCTGATAAAAAGCAGATCTGGTGTCTCGTATTTTAGCCACCTGTAACAAAGTACAGAACATTCTGATTGTGTCAGCAAGGGAGCAGAATTGTATTACTCACCTATATAACAGAAGCGTAAAATTCAATGAACGAAGTATATAAATATCTTACTTATAGTATGTGGCTTTAGACAAAAGCATGTGATTGTACGCAAACATCTTCAAGTATTAAAACCTAATATATTCTGTTTAATGTGAGTCAATGCCAGATGCCTTACGAGTTCCGACGCGCGGTGATAGGTGCTAAATGTCCCTTCCTCTAAATTTGGCCTACGCAAAGAGAAATGAGAAAGGGTTTTCGACGCAAGGTTCCATGTATCAATAAGCTTACTCTGTATAACAGTGTTATGACTATAAGTTGCCACATTAATTGTATATTTGTAAATATTGTAAACTGTTTTTGTAAGTACTCATTTCAAATGATCTGAAAAAAATTTTTTCACTTACATTATTATATTTACATATGAAGGGGTAAGTGTATGAAGGAGGTATATCACACTCACATATTTTAAAGAAATATGTTATTTTAATAAATGCAGAAGTTATGTGTTGGACTTTTTTGGGCACTGACAAGAGATCTAGAAGCCTTGGTAACATAGAAACTGAGATCATGAAGGAAGTATGTGGCACTAACAAAGAATATGTCAAGTGTATGAAGGAGTTATGAACACACAATGGCACATACCTCCTACTTCCACTAGTTCAGAGAAACAGCAGTGTAATCTACCTCTTTCATGCACTACACAGCTGCTTCAAACGAGGTGCCAAGAAAGGTTGGTATGATTAAGACGTGCTTTAAAAGTTTGAGTTTGCTTAAATGATATTTATAGAAATGTTGTTTAAATGTTGTACAGTGGAAAGTCAATATTTTACTTGGTTTCCAATTCAAAGAATTTTACTGGGAGTGACAACTGATGAAAAGTTTGCCACAAAAACTGACAAAAACGAGGATTCTAACCTAGAAACTAAAATACAAACAGTGTCAACACGTGATTTTTTACAAACGAAAACAATGTTCTCCGGGAAAAAAGTAAGTATTTTTTTTTTCAAAAAATTGTATATTTTATACAACAATAGAATACTCATTCATTTTAAAGTTGCTTTATGTTTTAAATCTTTAGACTAGCTGTATGTACTTGTCGAGTTTTCATTACTGTAGGAGGGCCTTAAATTTAATCTTATATAGGCCTACACTCCATTCCCTTAGTTCAGTGTTTCTTTTTAGGTTCAGAGACGCATAATGTAGCAAGAGCTAATAGCTTAAAGAAAAAATGTTCCTACTTCTACATTGGAGCATAACACACGTACTTAATATAACGGGGAAGAGACGATAATTCTAATAACAGTGTTGGCAATACCATCGTGTACAAGACATTCAAATAAAAACACTCGTGGGATGTACAGGAAATTACGTAAGTCAACATTTTATTTTTTATCATATTATAAAACTTATTTACCTTGAAATATTAATACGAAAAGAATTTTTTTCATTCCATACTGATACAATAAGTACCAACATAATAAAGTCAGTGGCACAAAAATATCTTATTTTACAGATAATGGAGAAGACGATGACTCTGAAGAAAGTTCCAGTAACCTATTTGGTGGCAGCTCTAGTGATAATTGCGTGCCATACGTGATCGATATCATCGATTCATCAGATGACGGAAATGCAGAATAGTAAAATGGCTATGCAGTCATGGATAAAAGAGGTCACAGTGTAACGGAAGAGGAAAATGATAGTGAAATGATGGATGTGCAAACTAATCTTATGGTGAAATAAGGGGAGAGCAAAATGGAGGATGTCAACATACCGGTATGTCAGGCAAATAACGCAAATTATGTACACCAAAATGAAGAAGAGCACATGTTGCCTATGGTCAAATTTAAAAAGAAAATTTTTCCACCAAAATAAAAATTAACAACAAAAAGGCAAATAAATCGTGATAAATGGGAGAAACGTTAATCAATAAATAGCAAAGAAGAAGGAGATGAGGCCAAATCTGTTAGGAGTGATGTTACAGGTAACTTATACCCGGTAAATAGCCGTATAAAGTGTTCTCAGATATACTATTGAAGACAGGAAAGTAATTTTTACATAATTTTAAAAACTTTATATAAATGCAAAAATTATTAACTTTTCAACAACCTCACAAGAACCCCTTTGAAATGGAAGAGAATTGGAGCTGTAATTCACAATACGGCCTAATACAAATTTTGTGTAACATGCAGTGGTAAACAAATTGTTGTAAACTAGCTCTTGATTCATCATGCAACGTCAGCATGTAGAAGGTTGACATAATCCAAGAGTAAATAAAGAGAGGATCAGCGGCTACCTCAACTTGATAAAAGGCAGAAACATGACAACAGACCGGACAAAATTTCTGAAGTTGACGCAGCTTACATTATCAAGCATATTTCAAGTTTCCTTGCAAAAGAATCTCATTTTTCAAGGAATTGCAATATTCATAACAAATATATTTCTTTTGTATCGTTAGTACATATCATGCACAAGCTTTATATCGAGAAATATGATGCTGAAAAGTCCATAACCGATTGAAAGTCAAAGAATGCACTTAGCGCTGTTTCTTCAACACTGCATTTAGTTGGTCGTTCGGACAACCCAAAAGTGACAGGTGTAGCTCTTGTGATTCTGGTGCTGGAATTGAGGAACATGTTTAAAACTACAAAGCAGTAATTGAAGCTCAGAAAGCCGATAGGGAACTAGCCAAAAACTCAAAATATACTTCATATATAACATCGTATCTCCAGCAGACGATGCCTTTGCCTCGACTTTGTACTTCTAAAGCATTTTGCCAACTGCAAATGTAGTTTCACAGCTTGGGAATCCACGTAGAAGACCCAGCATCAAATAGTAGTGGTGAGATTTTCAGCTATTTGTAAAGAACCATTGAAGTAGAAATTTCAGTTAGCCATAAAAATCATTTAATTATTTGGACCCTCTCATGTTCATGGTAGAACAAAACATTTTTAACGATTTGTCTTTACCAGTATCTTATACAAAAAGGTAACAAGTGACAACAAGTTTCTTGAATAAGGCCATTCATACTTAGACTCTGGCCGAGATTTTGGCCGAATAGAGAAAATGATAAGAAAACATCAAACTAGTTGTACTCCTCAACAATCTCGTGAAATAATTGCCACTTCCAGCATAGAAAATATTGTATTTGATATGGAACACCATTTCAAAGACACCATATACCTTCCACAATAATTTAAACCTCTCAACTGAAAAATTAATATTTTGAAGGAAAATGTACACTTCAGAGATAGAAATATATGGATACGTATGGAAAACTATGCGTCATACATGTTCAAAGAGAGCGTTGATTACTATACTTCCCTTAAGATTGTCACCATTCATAAAGATTTGAAACAAAAAGACTCTCTTTCGGTTGACGTATGTATCCCAAATATCTTCAGGAAAACTTGCTGCTTATCGAACAGGAAAAAATAATAATTGAAAACCTAAAACAACAACTTTGCTTCATTCCATAACAAGCACAATTGTTTCAATGAGCAAATTTTAAGGAATCGAACAGACAAAATTACCTTGTGTGAAAGGATGTCAGCTTGAAACTAAAGTTTGTTTAGTTAAAACAATCTAACTCTATGTTTCTTCTTCCTGCACAGATATTATTAAGTAACTTTGTTATTTTGAATTCTACAAAACAAAATACAATTTGTAAACTTACAGAAATATAATTAGAGTTGCATGTATATAACCATTTCCTTTATTAAGAAAAATGTCAATAACAATACATTTTTGTGGAAGAAGAAGTAATGTATAACAAACATTGTTTTACATTTTTAAGCAGATATGTAAATCTTTTTAAATCATCCATAACAGTTTTACTTCTCATAGGATTGTTGTTTTTGCTTAGAACAGAAAATAACACAATTACAAAAAAAAAATCTAGAATGAAAACTTTGAGGCCAAAGATCTCAGAACTTTGTTTTAATTACATACCTCCTTCATCCATTTATCTCTTCAAATGTCCATACTTAAAGCACCTACGCTCTATGTAATGCAAGAGCGATTTTTCCTACAAATGTTTTAATTTTTAAATAAAACTTAATTTATCTGTAAATGTTCTTATTATAAAAGAATATGTTTTCATAGCTTCAAAACAACCGAAGTCTAAGCAGCTTTTAAAGTGTCTTAAGTACGATTGGTAAAGCAAGTTAAATCCGAATATAAAATATTTAATTGAAATTTTTTATTAATTAAATGACACGTGCAATAAAATATAATTTTAATTGTCACCATTGTTCTGTATTTATTAACTTGACACTTCTACTAAGAATGGCAGATAAGCAAAGTAATTTAGAAAAGAGTCTCTAGTGAGTAAAGTAAATGATGCTAATAATGTAATTGGTATCACAGAACTCCATAATATGGATCATCATTTGCTGTTGGCTTCTGTTCAATTTCTCTGTGGTTGATTTGCCTCTGAAACTTCCTTACTGAGTGCGAGGAAAGGAAAGTGTGTTTTTGTGTGTGATTCTGAACTTATGAAAGGATNTTTTCATTCCATACTGATACAATAAGTACCAACATAATAAAGTCAGTGGCACAAAAATATCTTATTTTACAGATAAGGGACAAGACGATGACTCTGAAGAAAGTTCCAGTAACCTATTTTGTGACAGCTCTAGTGATAATTGCGTGCCATACGTGATCGATATCATCGATTCATCAGATGACGGAAATGCAGAATAGTAAAATGGCTATGCAGTCATGGATAAAAGAGGTCACAGTGTAATGGAAGAGGAAAGTGATAGTGAAATGATGGATGTGCAAACTAAACTTATGGTGAAATAAGGGGAGAGCAAAATGGAGGATGTCAACATACCGGTATGTCAGGCAAATAACGCAAATTATGTATATCAAAATGAAGAAGAGCACATGTTGCCTACAGTCTAATTTAAAAAGAAAATTTTTCCACCAAAATAAAAATTAACAACAAAAAGGCAAATAAATCGTGATAAATGGGAGAAACGTTAATCAATAAATAGCAAAGAAGAAGGAGATGAGGNAAATAAATCGTGATAAATGGGAGAAACGTAAATCAATAAATAGCAAAGAAGAAGGAGATGAGGACAAATCTGCTAGGGGTGATGTTACAGGTAACTTATACCCTGGCAATAGCCGCCTAAAGTGTTCTCAGACATACTATTGAAGACAGGAAAGTAATTTTTACATCATTTTAAAAACTTTATATAAATGCAAAAATTATTAACTTTTCAACAACCTTACAAGATCCCCTTTGAAATGGAAGAGAATTGGAGCTGTAATTCACAGGACGGCCTAATACAAATTTTGTGTAACATGCGGTGGTAAACAAATGGTTGTATGTAAACGAGCTCTAGTTTCATCTTGCAACGTCAGCATGTAGAAGGTTGACATAAACCAAGAGTAAATAAAGAGAGGATCAGCGGTCCCCTCAACTTGATAAAAGGCAGAAACATGACAACAGACCGGACAACATTTCTGAAGTTGTCGCAGCTTACATTATCGAGCATATTTCAAGTTTCCTTGCAAAATAATCTCATTTTTCAAGGAATTGCAATATTCATAACAAATCTATTTATTTTGTCTTGTTAGTACATGTCATGCACAAGCTTTATATCGAGAAATATGATGCTGAAAAGTCCATAACCGATTGAAAGTCAAAGAATGCACTTACCGGTGTTTCTTCAACAGTGCATTTAGTTGGTCGTTCGGACAACCCAAAAGTGACAGGTGTAGCTCTTGTGATTCTGGTGCTGGAATTGAGGAACATGTTTAAAACTACAAAGCAGTAATTGAAGCTCAGAAAGCCGATAGGGAACTAGCCAAAAACTCAAAACGTACTTCATATATAACATCGTATCTCCAGCAGACGATGCCTTTGCCTGGACTTTGTACTTCTAAAGCATTTTGCCTACTACAAATGTTTCACAGCTTGGGAATCCACGTAGAAGACCCAGCATCAAATAGTAGTGGTGAGATTTTCAGCTATTTGTAAAGAACCATTGAAGTAGAAATTTCAGTTAGCCATAAAAATCATTTAATTATTTGGACCCTCTCATGTTGATGGTAGAACAAAACATTTTTAACGATTTGTCTTTACCAGTATCTTATACAAAAAGGTAACAAGTGACAACAAGTTTCTTGAATAAGGCCATTCATACTTAGACTCTGGCCGAGATTTTGGCCGAATAGAGAAAATGATAAGAAAACATCAAACTAGTTGTACTCCTCAACAATCTCGAGAAATAATTGCCACTTCCAGCAGAGAAAATATTGTATTTGATATGGAACACCAATTTAAAGACACCATATACCTTCCACAAAAAATTTAAACCTCTCAACAGAAAAATAAATATTTTGAAGGAAAATGTACACTTCAGAGATAGAAATATAAGGATACGTATGGAAAACTATGCGTCATACCTGTTCAAAGAGAGCGTTGATTACTATACTACCCTTAAGATTGTCACCATTCGTAAAGATTTGAAACAAAAAGACTCTCTTTCGGTTGACGTATGTATCCCAAATATCTTCAGGAAAACTTGCTGCTTNTAAAGATTTGAAACAAAAAGACTCTCTTTCGGTTGACGTATGTATCCCAAATATCTTCAGGAAAACTTGCTGCTTACCGAACGGAAAAAATTATAATTAAAAACCTAAAACACCAACTTTGCTTCATTCCATAACAAGCACAATTGTTTCAATGAGCAAATTTTAAGAAATTGAACAGACAAAATGACATAGTGTGAAAGGATGTCAGCTTGAAACTAAAGTTCGTTTAGTTAAAACAATCTAATTTTATGTTTCTTCTTCCTGCACAGATATTATTAAGTAACTTTATTATTTTTAATTCTACAAAACAAAATACAATTTGTAAACTTACAGAAATGTAATTAGAGTTGCATGTACATAACAATTTCCTTTCTTAAGAAAAATGCCAATAATAATACATTTTTGTGGAAGAAGAAGTTATGTATAACAAACATTGTTTTACATTTTTAAGCTGATATTTTAATATTTTTAAATCATTCATAACAGTTTTACTTCTCATAGGATTGTTGTTTTTGCTTAAAACAGAAAATAACACAATTACAAAAAAAAAATCCGAATGAAAACTTTGAGGCCAAAGATCTCAGAACTTTGTTTTAATTACATACCTCCTTCATCCACTTATCTCTTCAAATGTACATGCTTAAAGCACCTACGCTCTATGTAATGCAAGAGCGATTTTTCCTACAAATGTTTTAATTTTGAAATAAAACTTAATTTATCTGTAAATGTTCTTATCATAAAAAATATGTTTTCATAGCTTCAAAACAACCGAAGTCTAAGCAGCTTTTAAAGAGTCTTAATAACGATTGGTGAAGCAAGTTAAATCCGAATATAAAATATTTAATTGAAATTTTTTATTAATTAAATGACACGTGAAATAAAATATAATTTTAATTGTCACCATTGTTCTGTATTTATTAACTTGACACTTCTACTAAGAATGGCAGATAAGAAAAGTAATTTAGAAAAGAGTCTCTAGTGAGTAAAGTAAATGATGCTAATAATGTAATTGCTATCACAGAACTCCATAATATGGATCATCATTTGCTGTTGGCTTCTGTTCAATTTCTCTGTGGTTGATTTGCCTCTGAAACTTCCTTACTGAGTGCGAGGAAAGGAAAGTGTGTTTTTGTGTGTGATTCTGAACTTATGAAAGGATTTGTGGTGTTCGGCGTGTGTACGGAGAACCTGTACGAATAATAAAGAATTCATATTTAAGGGAAGCAAGAAAGAAAACTTACACACATCCAAATGTAAGATACAGGTTGTGAAAGTTACATGTGAAATCGAGCAGTATGACAATAAAAATTTGTATTACAAATGTCCAAGATATATCAAGAATTATACAACTTAGTTTAAACCAATAGACACTCTTGTACACATAGTTAGAAAAATTAGTTGCTGGAATAGCTTTGAAAAGTGCAGAAATGGGACAACTCCTCGTAAGTTTTATGTTTTTGGTGCTGCGAACCCCTTCCATCCCCCCATTACCCTTCTAGCGGGAACATGAGTTACGCATTTCAGCCTAACATCGTCAGCAGTCTTCGCGCATTTACCCACTGCAGATAAAGAGGCTACAGAGAGTCTGTTACCTTGGAATCGGAACTTTGTCCTAGGTCAAATGCTGAAGTGCTCTTCATTCAGTTATATCTTACAATTATCTTATCAGCTACTCACCGACTCTCTGCAAATATATGTTAACCTGTAGCCACACGTGTTCTTGGATAGTTCTACCCCAACTTGCTTTGAACAGAAATTTTCCCAAACCCAACCCACATTTCTGATATTGCATATTGAAAATCTCAGGTGAGAGGAGCGTATTTCAAACTCGGCGTGGCCTTGGAGGCCTGCTTTTGTAGCGTGTAATGTTTTTTTAATTGGTTTTATTTTTCCACGTCTCAAGCTATAACAGCATTCCCCAAATGACTGATCACGGATAGAGATGATAGAAATGTTAGCTCAAATAATATTAGTTTTTTATTTAACAACTCACTGAGTAGTTTTCAAAATATTGGCATTAGCAGCGAACAATTTCCACTTTATGGGGTACTATTTTTTGCTTTAATCTACTCTTACAATAATCGGTTTTAAAAACAGGAAACACTCATAGAGAAAACAAACTTTGAGGGCCGCGTAGAAGATAAAATTAAATATTTAATATTCGTCTGATTACGACATGTAGTAACATTTTGGGATGGCGTGACACCTAGTTGCTTTTCCTTTAAAAAAGATATATTTACACATTGGCGTTGAGTGGCATTGACCTGTTAACCTTCACATCGCAAGTGTTTGTCGTATTTCATTTGAACTTGTTGATCACTGCTAGATATAGCTATCAAGCAGAGGTGATGTTTGTCAAAGCGTGCAGTCATCTACTTATCATCACTTTAGTCGCGTATATTCGCAAGGCCGTATACAATCCACAATGGTTCGCCTTATATATTTTGGAGGTACAATTTTGTTGGTAAGTTCACTGCGTGAAATTTTACGTACGTATATAAAAATATGCAAATAGTAACCTTATATTTTCATTGAAGTATTTAATTTGTTGACGAGGCAATCAATTTCTGCTTAAGCACTGCTAACACGACGCTTAGACATATGCATTGCTAAATTCCGCGTTCCCTGTTGTTGAACTGACATGAACAAATGGCATGTTAATGCGGAACAATAAAAAATTATCATTAAGTTCTAATGACTACTTATAAAAACTCGGAAGTAGCTAGGGTTATGCAACGAAAAATTGGGAGTTTTATATTCTAACACGTACGAAACAAATGCAGGAAAAACGCTGCTCCTTGTAATCAATTTTTCAAACACACATTAATGTTGGGAAATATTACAAAATAAAAGTGTTCCTTAGGCTACCACATGAACAATAGACACGAATCAACGTTAGTTCAAATCTTTTAACTGATAATTATGGGTGTAATATATATATCTGATGTAATATGTAAAGCAATAATGGGTTTACTTGTGTCACTAATCGGTAAATGCTAGTTGTTTGTATCAGTTTCTGGCGTAAAATTTTCACAGTCTTTGTAATTTTCTATCCGAGCATTAAATTTATCAAACTTTTTTCAGAAGTGCATAATGCGAAATACTTTTAAAATCTAGGCTTCCAGTGAATTTCAAGTAAAAAACATCCGTTGTAATCACATATTAACAATTAATGGATATTCTGTTTCGCTTTTCAAATACTTAAATAAACAATTATACTCTAAACGAGATAAACATAATCATAAAAAAATTTGATATTTTTTAAGTGTTTTACATGTTCATATATATATATATTCCTACAATGTTTGTGTCTCTCTCGTTTTAGTAAGCATTGCGCGATAGCTCATCAATGCTAAGCGTGGACAGCACACGTGCTTTATATCATTCGCACAGCCTACAGAACATCATGCTAAGGAGCATGCCCTACCGCGCTAGACACCAGACGATCTCCTTATTGATATTTCGATGCGTTAAGCCTGTTCATTCCGCTCTTATGTTAATTTCTTCCCATTGCACTCCCTATTATACATAAACTTACAGCAAATAAGTTATTCTTTTACTGATATACTCATTTGAAATAAGTTTCTTAAACTTAATAAAGCTTTTATAATTATTAATAATTTGTACTCTTTTCATCGCAGTAATGAATATACTATATAATATAGTGTATCCGGACACTCAAGTAAAACTTTTCTATAGGTTCTCCTCGAATAAACTGCCACGTAGATGACCTGGTGTGGCAATTAATAACTACACCGCGTTTACAGATAGATGTCCGGTTACTTTTGATCAGATAGTGTATATATATATATATATATATATATATCTTGTATGAGTTTTCTAATGGTCAGTTATCCCGTATATTACATATTCCTCAAACATACACATTTTTTTATGATCAAAAGTTACTTCTTCTGTACTACTGATGTCTCAGTTCCTTTTGCGTCCAAGATTATTTGACAGTAAACTTTACTGCGTAGTTCATTGATTTTTTAATTATTTTGATATCTACATTTCCTTTTCCTTTTACTAAGAAATACATATATAGATTAAATACCGACATATGACACCAAAAATATTAAGTATTATAAAAAAAAAATTTAAAATCAACTTAAAATGAAATAATCAAACACGCAATAAAATTAATATTATAATAACTATGTGTACAATTTATATACAAACCAATAATAATCATTGTCATGTATGAGATTTTTTATAATATATTTGGTATTAATTAACAAAAAAACTAATTATTCTCTGGCCGTATGTTTAATATTTCTGCATATTTTACATTTATACTACTTTAAATGCCAGAAAATTGTTGAATTACATCTTTCTGTAATAATTCTTTCATTATAACCTTCACTAGCATTATCTTAATCAATCCTTGTATATTAAACTTATGAAACTTTAAATGCGTAAAACTATATTCTACCACAATAAGATTAATATCACCACATTTATTTAAATATCTATATTTGGCAAATAAATAACTTGAATTTTCTTCTAATAATTTATTAATGTATTCGGTATTAATAAGATCCTGACGAAAAGTGTTTTATGTTATTCTCTACAGTAACGTTACGTTATATATAACTGAAATTGACTTTCTTTATTTAGTTTTAAAAATTAGTTCTTTAGTGATAAAAATTCATAAAATTGTATTAACTAACTCTTTAAGTAATATTAAATTAAATTGTACTATAACGATAACAGTTACAAAAACCATTGCTGTTTTGTTACTGATATTATAATTAGTGTTTCTTCTGATTATTACTGTATTTTCAGACATTTCCTATACTTTTAACATCGTATACTATACAGTCTATAAATATGTTATAAATTGTATTATTTTTTTTCGTTATATTGACATATAGTGATGCATTTTAGCGAAGTTATTAGTATGATATTCAATTACGTTTGCAAAAAATTAATATTTTTGCATTATTATAATCTTTTGTTCCATTTCAGATGATTCCATTTTTTTAGTTCTTATGTTTATTTTGTATCGACTCAAATATTTCTGCTCCATCATCACCAAGATATAAAAATGATTGTATGTAATCATTATTTGAACCCTTACTTCAATATTATAAATGTGAAAGTGTGCTCTTTGGTTTATTTGTCCTTCTTTCACGTCGCAACGGAGAAACGGATTGACGTGATTTTTTGCACAGAGATAGTTGGAGGACCATGAAATAACATAGGTTACTTTTCATCCCGAAAAAATATACCATTCTCTCAGGAAAAAAGTATATATTAAAATATAGATATATTGATATGTGCTATAAAGATATATAGATATATCGATGATTATCGATATGGAAAATAACTTATCGATTGATATGTAACTGAAAAATATCGGTATATCGATGTTTTATTATTATCTAAATTTGCGGTATTATCGAAGTTTTCGGCATTTTCGAAATTTGCGGTATTATATAAATTTTCGGCATTATCGAAATTTTAAGTATCATCGTTGTTTCCGATATTAACGAAATTTCCAATATTATCGATACAATCGGCACCCTAATTACTAGCTGGTGACTACCGCCAAACTCTACCGGTGATTCTGAGGGCACATCCGAAGATGAAATCAAAGCCTGTCTCAAGTCGTCAAGCTTATGGGCAAATGTCAAGAAATTCAGATTGACGACAATTATGAGAGTGCACCTCTACAATGACGTTGATAGAGGACATTATGCTAATGAACATAAAAATTGGATATGGGAGGTTAGAAACAGTTGCTGAGGGCTGTGTGTCACAAACGGGGGATTTTAGTAATTTGGTGCAGAATGATACGGAACTAATTCCTAGCGTTTACCCAGATCTACAAGGAAATATAATGACTACCAGTGACTATGTAAAAGAGTGATTCTAGCACCAAAAAATGACATCTTTAGTGCTCTGTTCTGTGTTTATGATAAGTGTCTGTCTACTAACAAATACCTTTATTTCTCCCTATAAGTTTGTTACTATAACAACCTGAGCAAAGCATCGCGTTAAAGCTAGTATTTTATATAATAACAAAGAAAGGTATTAAGATTTTGATGTCTTAATGTAAGTAATTTAAAAACATTGGGGAAAAAAACTATTCCGTAATTTGTATTCAAAATCTGTAATTATTAAATGCAAGGTACGGGTAAATAAATACATTTAGAATTGTTATAATTTATAATTTTCGAAAACATGGTTTATTAGTTTTACAACATCAATTACAAAACAATTTTATTTAAATTTTTGTTACTTGTCCTTATTGACATTTATACAAATAATATATTTTACGACATTTCTACAGTAATGAAATGAAGGTGATCTTGAATCATCGTTAAAAGGAATTAGGTTTATGCTTAACTATTTGCCTTTTTCAATTTTATCGTTATTGAAATGTAGTAAATACATGCACATATATACTGCGAAGAGCCAAAAAAAAAAACTGGTACACCTGCCTGTTATTGCGTAGGGCCCCCGCATGCACGCATAAGTGCCGCAAGATGACGTGGCATGGACTCGACTAATGTCTGAAGGTATGCATGGGCAATGCACACCATGAATACTGCAGGGCAGTCCACAAATCCATAGGAGTGCGAGGCGGTGGAGATCTTTTCTGAACAGCACGTTGCAAGCCATCCCAGATATGCTCAATAATGTTCATGTCTGGTGATTTAGGTGGCCAATGGAAGTGTCTAAAGCCAGAAGAGTGTTCCTGGAGCCACTCGGTAGCAACTTTCGACGTGTGGGGTGTCGCATTGTCCTGCTGGAATTGTCCACGTCCGTCGGAATGCACAATGGACATGAATGGGTGCAGGTGATCGGACGGGATGCTTACGTATCTGTCACCTGTCAGAGTCGTATCTAGACGTATCAGGGGTTCCATTTCACGCCAACTGCACACATCCCTTACCATGACAGAGCCTCCGCCAGCTTGAACAGTCTCCCGTTGACATGTAGGGTCCATGGATTCATGAGGATGTCTCCATACCCGTACACGTCCATCCACCCGATACAATTGGAAACGAGACTCATCAGACCAGGCAACGTGTTTCCAGTCATCAACAGTTCAATGGTGGTGTTGGTAGGCCCAGACGAAGCGTAAAGCTATGTCTCGTACAGTCAACAACGGTACACGAGTGGGCCTTCAGCATCGAAAGCCCATATCAAAGATGGTCCGTTGAATGGTTCGCACGGTGGCACTTGTTGATGCCCCAGCATTGAAATCTGCGCCAATTTGAGAAAGGGTTGCACGTCTGTCACGTTTAATGATTCTCGGCAGTCGTCAATTGTCCCGTTCTTTCACGATCTTTTTCCGGCCGCAGTGATGTTGAAAATTTGATGTTTTACCGGATTCCCGATAATCACGGTACACTCGTGAAATGCCGATCTAGCATCTTTGCCAGACGCTTGTTGTCTTATATAGAAAATGCCGACCGCATTGCGTTACTCTGATTGGTTCCATAACTCTGTTAATTGCATACGCACGCCTATACCAGTTTTTTATTTTTTTTTGGCTATCCACTGTATATGCGTTTCTTTTTATATGTTGGTACAAAGGATCGATTCTACATTGTTCATCGTCAGGAGATACATTTATAGATATATTATCATTTTTCCCAGATATTGTATTACAAGTTATTTTGATAGGAATTTAGAATTTATTTAATATAATGTGATATTCTTTTAGGATGAAATCCAATTTTTAATCACTGATGTTTTTCTAGAACAAGCAAATAGTTTCCTTTGTCATTTTTCATAATGTATTGGGAATCCGTTCCATTCTACGAATACATGAAGTAACTCTTACAACGCAATATTCGTGTTTACATTTTTCAGTTTTAGTTATTATATTTAAACACGAACCACATGCTTTCTCTTTGTATTCTTCTAACTCACATAACAGTGTTTATAAATTTTATGATAATAATCTCGTAAATACATTTAATGATATTTTAATTGTTTACTTGGGCCTTTGATGTATTTATCATTAATATTTTATTAAGCTCGTAATTAGACAATTGCAAAGTTATCTTAACATTTTTACCGTATATGTTTCTTCATTCTTACTGTTAATTTACTATGTAGTAGTTAACCATTTTTTCTGTAAGGTGTTTTTATTTTCAATATTGTTAATTATAAATCGTTTGGTTTTTTCTCAAAGGCTTTTTTCTCAGTATTTATCAATATTTATTTTCTTGTTTTATTTGTTATAAAAATAATATTTTTGTATTGAGTTATAGATTTATTTATATTACCTTTATTACTTTCCGTCATCGGTAACTCCTGCATTTATTAGTAAAATAATTTTGTCTAATACAAAATACACATTTTGATTTAATAATATTATTATTAAAGTACATAGTTATCACATTTTAGTTGCAATTTTAATCAATAATTTTAATAACATAATATTTGATGATTTTATTTTTCATTTTAATACTGGGTTATTTTGTAATGTAATATCAATATTTATAGTGCTATAAATTTGAAATTATACACTTTAATGTCTACATGTCTTGGTTTCTTAAATATGATCATAATGCCATGTATATTTGTAAAATAGTGAACAAAATAATAAAGTTTATAGGTTTTGTTTTAACTTCTTGAAAAAAATCAATACTTACAATGTATACACTATTAATATAATTTACAATCTGTTCATAGTTTNTGTTTTAACTTCTTGAAAAAAATCAATACTTACAATGTATACACTATTAATATAATTTACAATCTGTTCATAGTTTCTTAGCACTTTCGAAATCAACCTTTGAAAAATGTCACTGTTCGTAACTGGATATATTTTAACGGGCACACTGATCGGCATGCAGCAATAAGAGTTGGTAGCTAGAAAGGGAAGAAGTTCGTTGTCTTAAAGTTGAATTAAAAGTCCTAATACTGAAATTACATTTTTCTTTCTGTTTATAGAAGTGTATATAAGTGTGAGAATTAGCAAATTAGTAAACTATTTACTTTTATAATAATTTTTTAGCTTCATTTGNATAAGTGTGAGAATTAGCAAATTAGTAAACTATTTACTTTTATAATAATTTTTTAGCTTCATTTGACAGACAAAAGAATAAACTAATAAGGTCAATGGCAACATTAACTTTATATATGGTGGAAGAATACACAGTGTGCATACAAATATATCTTAGGCAGGTATTTAAAAAGTGTTCAGTTTACCATGAACAGACTATAACAATATGCTTTCTGTAAAAAACGAAGTAATTTTTGGTTTATTTTAAGGTATTTACATGAAAACATCTTACTACAAAATAAATAACAGTAAATATATAGGAAACATTTCCATTTAATAAATGGTGTAAGTAAAAAACATTTCATCCAGTGGATTTATTAAAATATATTTTATGTTGTTTAGAATATTTATTATCTGATTTGGAAGAATATAAAGACAAAGTATGTGGTTGGTGTTTAAAAAAAGTAATTAAAACTGAAAAATGTATACATGAATAAAAAGATGTAAGAGATTCTTCATATATTCAATATAAAAAATAACGGGTTCGTAATGCAAAGAATAAAGTAAAAAGGAAAATATTTGTTTGTTATAGTAAAACAACAGACTGTGATATTGAGTTTCGTCCTGAAAGAATACTAAACTATATTAAATTAATACGAAATGCCTACGAAAATAAAGTTTATAACAATATTTAAAAGAAAGCTAATATATCTATAAACGCATTTTCTTACGAGTAACAACATGGAATCCATCCTCTGTTCTAAACAGATAACAGGAAACGAACGTGTGTGTATATACATATGTATGTATTTATTTATCACAATTTACTAACGATAAAATAATAACCGGCAAATAGCTAAGCATAAATGTTATTGTTACATTAATGAACAATCAAGATCAACTAAATTTCAGTACGGTAGAAAAGTCATAAAACAAAATATTTTTTTCGGACACTTAATGCCAGTAAGGACAGGTAAAAAAAAATCTTTAATAAAAAATGTTTTATAAATAAAGTTGTATAATAATAGAACTGTATATTAAAAAATATTTGTTCTCCTCCGTTGCATAAATAAATTGCGCATATTTGAATCCGTGTAACGACAGTCTTTTTCTACCAAATCAATTTCATTCAATAAGATAAAACACTAAGAAAATACTACCTCATCTTTGTTAATATAGAAAATGTTCATATGGTGACAACAAATAATCACTATTATACTTTGGTGATGATGGATTAGGAATATTTCAGAGGTAAAAAATTAACATAATAAACTGTATAATACCCTAAAGTTGATAATGGATCGAATCGACTATGATGATGACACACACAGGGCATCTTTGCAGGGAAAATGTATTTGCTGGTTTCATGATTCATGTATTATAATTGAAATTTTTTCTTGGTTTTAAAACGGTTTATTATTTCTCTGTTATTAATTATTTCCTACCACTTCAGGTATTTGCCACTTTGTTATAAAATACTTCGTTTAACTTGTCTTATGACATCAATATTTAATTAACTCGACTAACCACCTTTAAGAAAAATATTCACCAAATGAATTGGCATTTAATACCGAACTATATTGTCATGGACAGTTGACTGCTGAATAAAAAAAATTAGACGTCATCGTTGGTTTCACCGCAGTTTCCGTACTTGCTTAAAAGCAGTAAACTATGCCAAAAATATTTCTAAAAAAAAAAAACAAGTAAATAAATATTTTTAGATGTGGCCGATAACTTAACATAATGTGTTACATATAACCACGCAGACAGTATTGTAATCATTTTGGGTAAACTCCCCTCTCCCCATCCCCAATATCAACTTAAATTCGTAATCAGTTTAAAAAAATTACAATTTTACAGGATAGATTATCTTCCTTGTCCATTTCATGACTACATGTTTAATTTGTACATAGTGCAGGAGTCGCAGATAAATTAAAATTAAAATACTTTATTTTTACTGTAGCAGTATAATTATAGAAGAATAAAGAAACTACCAATTTTTTATTACGTTAACAGCTATAATATGGAGTAACTGATGTAGGTAGTCAGTGATTACACAGGCGGTTCGTAAATTAAACACTCAATTTACGGGAGGCGATTTCTTCTGAAAAATAAAGTCGAAAATATAAAGCACACATTACACCTAAACGGAATATCAAAGGAGATATGAGCCTGTAAAACTTGTGTTGTGAAAACGCATTTTCACCGAATGCCTTGTACAACGCCTACAAAAGTTTCCGCGGCAAAGTACGTGTGTGATAACAGTTTAGCCAAATAGTTAGGTGATTCAAATTGTATCGTAACTGAGGTTCTTCAGTAAGGATAGAGTTAATTACAGAACGACTTGAGACCCACAGAGGTATGTAAAGTTGTCTTACCTCGCGTATCGAAACTTCATTGCAAGTATGCAGTATAGATATTGCACATACGTATGCAGCTGTAGATCCAGAAGACTTAAGCTATATTGACGCTCATGGAATCTGCCCTGTATTTCGCGTCAGTGTTATGAACTCAACAAGAATTTGTACGCGAAAGGAACTGTAGAGATACAATGCTGGACAGAAAATATTAAACACTTTCAAAGCGGTATTTCTAGAATCAATCACGCACTACTAAATGCATAATAATTAGCAAGAATAAGTTTTGCGGTAAATTTCGTTAACAATGTTGGACATAAAGCAGTACAATTTCTTATATTAAGGAGTGTAACGTGTTTTGGAGGCAATGCAGGCAGCCACTCGATGTGACATGTACTCATACGGAACATGAAAAGTGTCCATGACTATATCCCACCGTCTTCCTTTGAGTGCGAACAGAATTCATGAACTGTTTAGTCAGACCGCTGGAGTTGAACGAAATGGCGCCGCAACTCGTCCATGTACACTCGACTGGCGATAGGACCGTTGACCTCGCAGGCCAAGTATGATGCCCGTGTCTCGTAGAGCGTGCTGCACGATGACTCCGATATTTTGACACGCAATATTGTGAGGCAGAATGCCTTCAGGAGTAAGCTGTCGTTGAGTTCAGTTGAGAGATTTGGGTGACTCTTAACAACGAGGTCTTTCACAGCCGATGAGGGTGAAATAAGGTGAAAATGTAGCAGCTCCGGAATGCCAGGACGGGGAAAATGGAAGATCCCCGAGAAAACCCGCCGACCAACGGCATCTCCCGGCACGATTCCCACTTGCAAAAATTCTGTAGTGTTGTAGGCGTGGATTGAACATGGTTTCGCATGGGTGGGGGCGAGCAGTCTAACCATTCAGCCACCGCAGTCCCTGTTCAGGAGTAGGCGATATAAAACTTCAATGTTGAGACTTACGACCTACGTGGCACAACGGCTAATTTACTGTGCTCCCTGAACCAATAAAAGATTTTTCATTGAGTCCTAAGGAATGACGACCCAAACTATAGCTATATGTGTAGGAGCTCTATGGCACACACAAACATGTGGCTAAAGCTGTCACTAACGTTTGCGGCGCCAGGTCCACACATAACCATAGTGAGTACCTAGAGAGAAAAGCGAATTGTCGTAAAAGACAACGCGATGCCACCAGTCCTGACGTTCGGTGCACCACTGCAGACACTCATCTATCACGTGGAGTCATATGCATTTGGTTCATAAGACGCCATAAATATAGTACACCCTCGTTCAGTCACCAACAGAGAATCCTCTGAGGCATTCCATCGTACTGTAGGTCTTACCGATGCCAATGTCTGTTATTAGGTTGCGGTAGGATTGGCTGCTGCAATTCGTCGGATAAGCCTGTCATTGCGTTCTGAAGTTCGCTACATCGAACAAGAAACATGCTTATGCGATGTGTGGCCTTCGTGTGTTTGCACCAAAAAATACGACTGCAGTGTTCATTACCTAGTGCCAATGGGATTGTTCATCGAGCCGCCCTGCAGGGCTAATGCAATACAACTGTACGACCTTGTTCAAATATCTCGAACTATAAATTTGCTGTATGCTTTGAACGTCTCTGAGTATTAAAAGATTAGATATACTTGATAACATTAGCAACTGTGCCCTCGCTGTGTGTTCAGCAAANGTAGGATTGGCTGCTGCAATTCGTCGGATAAGCCTGTCATTGCGTTCTGAAGTTCGCTACATCGAACAAGAAACATTCTTATGCGATGTGTGGCCTTCGTGTGTTTGCACCAAAAAATACGACTGCAGTGTTCATTACCTAGTGCCAATGGGATTGTTCATCGAGCCGCCCTGCAGGGCTAATGCAATACCACTGTACGACCTTGTTCAAATATCTCGAACTATAAATTTGCTGTATGCTTTCAACGTCTCTGAGTATTAAAAGATTAGATATACTTGATAACATTAGCAACTGTGCCCTCGCTGT
The DNA here is from genome assembly GCA_002778355.1 of Clitarchus hookeri. Classification (NCBI taxonomy): domain Eukaryota; kingdom Metazoa; phylum Arthropoda; class Insecta; order Phasmatodea; family Phasmatidae; genus Clitarchus; species Clitarchus hookeri. The sequence goes on along the minus strand of NQII01003722.1, from coordinate 101,649 downwards.
GTGTTCAGCAAANGAACGTCTCTGAGTATTAAAAGATTAGATATACTTGATAACATTAGCAACTGTGCCCTCGCTGTGTGTTCAGCAAAAGACAACTAATGTCCTCTGTTTGGTGTGTTTTGGTTATGCAATGCATAAATCATTTAAATAAATTGCAGACCATCTTAGATGCAGCGTATGGAAAAACAGTCGCTTAATTTGAAGGTTATTTTCTTTGTCGGGCAATATATAGGCTGCCCTTTGTATCAGAAACAGTTGAAGATAGTATAAAGCATCCAGTACATATTTACTCAGTGTCTGACACTAGTAATTTTAACTACCTTATTACTAAAAAACCGGAAGTTACTGATAACTAATGAGCCTACTTCCCTCCACATGGGTGGAAATAAATTTTAGCGAAATTCTTAAAGCTTTGATGGCAGGTAGGCGGTGACTTATCATTGCTAGTAATATATTTAAAGATGAAACCAGAAACATGTGAGAAAGTAACAAGACGATTAAAATATGCGAGTAACTTACCCAGGATTAGAATTCAGATAAACTCGTAAAATTAAGCTAGCATGCAGTTAACTACATCATGGAGGTAGGATTCGGAGCATCAACTTCCAATTTAAGCCTAATCACTTTAATGATTTCAATGATAGGGTTTACAAACAAGGAATATTTACGCCGCCATTATTTTGAAAATGAGTGTCTGAGCCACTTAAAACACACACGTTTACTCTGCCTATCATAACGCCACTTGTGTGAAAAATTTGGTGGAAATCGGTTATTGGTCTTTAAGATATGGTATAGAAGCTGCACTGTTAAGTTCACGATCTTCATAAATGGAAGAGAGAAATTTAGTTTATTACCAAATTTGATTATTGTCATAGATACAATATACAAAGTTAAATATATATATATATATATNAGAAATTTAGTTTATTACCAAATTTGATTATTGTCATAGATACAATATACAAAGTTAAATATATATATATATATATGTTAAATAGTTTCGTAGATATATCACACTAAGCAAAATGTTTGTATAAGCACTATTCNAATATATATATATATATATGTTAAATAGTTTCGTAGATATATCACACTAAGCAAAATGTTTGTATAAGCACTATTCGGGAAGTAAGAGACATCAGCACTTAAAACACATAGATAAACATAGCCTACCACACTACAACTTCATCGCCAAATTGGTAAGATGTCAGTTTTATGTGAGGCACTCTTGCAAAATGGAGGAGAAATAAGGCTTTGCTTAGACAAACTTTACGGATAAAATTGATACTGTCAGCATACTAGTTAAATTGAAATTTGTTTTGTAGTTTCGTAGATAAAAAAACAAGAGCTAAAATTTTCGTATGGCGACCATTAAAATATGTGTGTCTGACCCTCTCAGATGGTTTGCCATAGTGCTACTTATTTGCCAAATTTGGTAGAAATCGGTCGTTTTTCGTAGATAACACATAATTATAATTTTTCATGTAATACTATTTTTCAAAATGGTGGACAAAAGAGATTTTGTGCGGACGCATTTGATGGCTGTAATATATGCAGCCTACACACAAAGTTTCATTGCAATTAATTTCATGTTTTCAGCGTTATAAGCAACATAAATAACAGTAGTCTGATTTAAAGCATTCTCATGAACTGCAAATCTCTTCCAACAAATGACATCACGAACATCGACTTGGGAAATATAACCTATTCCAGGAGCGGGACTATTAAGTGCCCTCCTAAAAAAATCATATATTTAAAAACCCACTACCCGGATTACTAGTCGTGCCCTGCAATACAAATCTATACAATAAAGTAGTCAAAACATTACTTTCTTCAGAGACGTCATCGTCTGAAAATGTATTTAAGTGAGAGCAAGAGTGTAACAAGTCACTTCGCTGCGTGTCAGGAGAGAAGACACGTCAGACTGGACAAGAACAAATCAACATCTTGCGAGCTAGACGCCTGCACAAACACCCCAACAACAGTGATTGGACCAGGTACAGAGATTCAACATGCCACGAAGACACTTAAGAAGGAGAAGATATTTTCCTGAAAAAATTTTTCGGAATATTGGAGGACTTAGTACGGACGTTTCTAAACAGTGTGACGTTAGTGTTAAACAAGTTACGAGATGTCAAGAAAGTTATGTTTTGAATTTCTTTATTGTATGGATTTGGATTGCAGGGTACAACTATTAATCCTGGTAGTGGATTGTTAGAGTTGTGTTTTTTTTAGACGGGCTCATAATAGTCCCGCTCCTGCAATAGGTTATATTAACCAAATTTATGTCCGTGATGTCATTTGTTGGAAGACTTTTGAAGTTCATGAGAATGCTTCAAATCAGACTTCTGATCAGTGTCTGACACACCTTAAACATACCAGTTAACATAATCTACTGCAGCACTACTTCTTTGCATTATTTGGCAGGAATCGGTCAATTGTTTCCCGAGATAAGACAAATTTTATTTATTCGTTTGGCGCTTTCTTACAAAATGGAGAACAAAAGAGAATATGTGTGGACACATATGATGTTATTTAAATACACTACCATCATANTGAGAATGCTTCAAATCAGACTTCTGATCAGTGTCTGACACACCTTAAACATACCAGTTAACATAATCTACTGCAGTACTACTTCTTTGCATTATTTGGCAGGAATCGGTCAATTGTTTCCCGAGATAAGACAAATTTTATTTATTCGTTTGGCGCTTTCTTACAAAATGGAGAACAAAAGAGAATATGTGTGGACACATATGATGTTATTTAAATACACTACCATCATATGAATTTAATTTGGAATTAATTACATGGTTTCGGAGATACAGCATATTATGCTAAAATATACAAGTGGCCACAATTTTGAAAAAAAGTATCTGATACACTTGAAACATATTTGTACATATCAACTGCCGTAGTACTACTTGTTGGCGAAATTTGGTAGCAATCTGTCAATTGCTAACCGAGATATTACAAAAAAAATGTATTAATTAATTTCGCGGTATCTTAAAAAATGGCAGACAAAACATGTTTTTTTTTTGCTGATATGATACTTGTAATATATGCTGTAAGCATACAAAATTAGGTTGAAATAGGTCAAATGGTACCAAATAAACAAAAATATTGATATGGCCGCCATTTTGATAATAAGTATGTAAGTAAGTTCAGTTGTTTACATTTATCTGGCTTATCGTAGTTCAACATACCTGCCAAATTTGGCGAAATTTTGTTGAGTAGTTTTCGATGTACAACTTAAAAGCTTTATTTTTTATTTGGCTCTATCTTTCAAAATCGCGTACATCAATATTCACCTCTTAAATCAATGGTTACGACTTACGCTGTCAACAGACAAAATTTTTTTCATATTGGTAGAATATTTTGCGAGATGACGTATTACTCTAAATAATTAAATGGCCACCATTTTGAAAGTATGTGCCCAGCGTGTTTCAAAACTTTAAATGCCAGGTGTCCTTACTTAGTACTTTATGTGTACCGAGTTTGGTGAAATTCGGTAAACACGTACAAAAATTGCAAGGGGGACACACACACAGTTACACACACATACATACATTCACACAAATTCACACGTAGAAGAGGCAGGAAAGAGATCTCACAAGCCTTTCTTTCCTTCGGAAAGTAGGCTAAAACTCATTTTTGGTTAGTTTTGGTGTAATAGTGATTTTCTGTCAGAATTTTGGTGGGTGGAGATAATACAGTAAGTTACAGATATAACTAATAAGCCTATTGTCTTCAACATTGGCGCAATTAATTTTTTAATAAGTTCTTAAAAACTAAGTTGGTAGGTATAACTTGACTTCTCTTTGAAAGCAATTACAATATAAATGAATTTAGAAAGGTATGCAACAGTTGTGAGACAATTACAAATACACACATACCTTACCCGAGACTTGAACACAGAAAACCTCGTACAATAAGAAAGTATGCAATCCACTATATATCGGAGGTCGGATTCGGAGAATCAACTTGGGATTTAATCAGTCTAATATTTCGACTGATTTGATTTACTAATCTAAAATATTAAAGGACCATCATTTCGAAAATAAGTGACCGAGCAACTTAAAAATGCAAGCTTACATGGCCGACCGTAGCGCTACTTGTGTGAAGAATTTGGTGGAAATCGGTTGCTTGGCCACTGTGATATGGCATAAAAAATCTATATTCTTATATGATGCAATTGTAAAAAATTTGCAAAAAAGTAAGTTTATATACAATGGTTCTGATTTGTACGCTATACATACAAAATTTGGTTGAATTTGGTTAAATGTTTAATATATATGAGACAAACATAACTAAATTATTTATGATGCTGCCATTTTTAACATTGTTGTCTAACCCATTTAAAACATGAAAATTTACGTGGACGTCTTTAGCATTTATGTTCTGCACGATCTGGTTCAAATTAGTTCAAATATTCCAGTGTAAAATGTAGTTGGAGTGTGTTGATTGGTCCACGAGATAGCATAAAACCTCCATAATTTTCATACAGCGAGCTTCATAAATGGAGGATAAAAAAGAAATGTAGTAGCACATTCGATGAGTGAATACTGCCAATATACAAATTCAAGTTAANTATAAATGGAGGATAAAAAAGAAATGTAGTAGCACATTCGATGAGTGAATACTGCCAATATACAAATTCAAGTTAAAAATAGATTACGTAGCTTCGTATATACAGCATGCAGAACTAAAATTATTTTATAACTGCCATTTTGAAAATAGATGTGTCATATTTGATAAATATGCATATAATAATCTGAAGTACCGCAGTGCAACATCTTCGCCAAATTTCATAAGAATTGGTGATTTGTTTCTCGAGATATGGGATAAAAACTATATTTTCATTAGTTGGCCTATCATACAAAATGGTACAGAAATTAGGCTCCGCATAGACATATTTGATTGTTGTAATATTAACAGCCAGCATACAAATTTAAGTTGGAATTGGTTTCGTTAATAAAATATACTGAGCTAAAGTATTTATATAGCCACCATTGTGAAAATAAGCGTTTAAACTACATAAAAGATATCAGTTTACACCACCTGCTGCAGTACTAATTGTTTGCCAAATTTGGTAGGAATCTGTCAATAGTTTCCCGAGATATTTCATAACAACTTTATTTATTCCCATGGCGACATTTTATAACATGAAGGACAAAAGATGTTCCGTGTAAAAACAGTTCATAGTTGTAATATTTACTGCCAGCACATGAAGTTAAGTTGGAATTGATTACATTGTTTCGACAGTAATGCATTCTAAACTAAAAACGACTATATAGCCGCCATTTTTAAAATAAGTATCTGACATGCTTAAAACCATCCACTTAACATCGCCTGTTTCCGTAATACTTGTTTACAAAATTTGATAGGAATCGCTCAATTTTTCCTAAGATATGACATTTATATTTTGTTTATTCGCATGGCGCTATCTTGCAGCATGGGGGGCAAAATTTTCTCCGTGTAGATAACGTTGATAGTTGTAATACCGACTGTCATCATATAACGGAAATTTGGATATTATTAATTTATTTCGACGATATAACATTTAAAACTAAAATAACTAAATATTTACAATTTTGAAAATAAGTGTCTGACATGATAAAAATATAAAATTTCATATAATCTGCATCAGTACTACTTGTTTGTAATATGTGGTAGGAATCTGTTAATTGTCTAGCGAGATATGACATAATAACTTTATTTATTCGTATGGAGATATCATCCTAATGGCCTACAAAAGTGGTTATGGATTGGTATATATGATTTTTGTAATATATACTTTCAGTATAAAAAATTTAGTCGAAATTGTATGGCAGATATACCAAATAACCCTTAAAAAAAATTGTATGACCAACATTTTAAAAATGAGGATCTAATAAATTTCAATCACATATGTTTACTTCGCCTATCATTGTATTACTTGCCTGCCAAATTGGGTGAGAATTANTTATAAAAATTTAAAATTTCATATAATCTGCATCAGTACTACTTGTTTGTAATATGTGGTAGGAATCTGTTAATTGTCTAGCGAGATATGACATAATAACTTTATTTATTCGTATGGAGATATCATCCTAATGGCCTACAAAAGTGGTTATGGATTTGTATATATGATTTTTGTAATACATACTTTCAGTATAAAAAATTTAATCGAAACAGTTTTAATTGTATGGCAGATATACCAAATAACCCTTAAAAAAAATTGTATGACCAACATTTTAAAAATGAGTATCTAATAAATTTCAATCACATATGTTTACTTCGCCTATCATTGTATTACTTGCCTGCCAAATTGGGTGAGAATTAATTTAATTGTTTTCGAGATATAATGCAAAGTATTTATTTCTTTACCAGGCGCTATTTTTCAAAATGGCCGACCAAGAACTATATTCATATCATAATTGAATACTTACTTGATGCTCTGCCTGCATACAAATTTGGTTTAAATCTGTTAAATGGTTTTCGATATATGACATATAACCGCAAATTTTAACATAGCCGCCATTTTGAAAGTAGGTACCCGACGTGGTCGAACACTATAAATGTCAGGTGGCCTTACTAAGTATTATTTGTACTAACTTTGGTGCAATTCGGTAGACGCGTTCCAAAATTGGAAAGATGGGAAGGGGGGGAACACACGCACAGACACCCACATACATACACACAGACACACAGACAGGAAAGTGTTCTCATAAGATTTTCTTTCCTTTGCAAAGTAGGCTAATAATAGCACTCCTCCCTCTCAATACCCCACGATAACTCTGGTCCCCTGCCTGAGTCTCATAATTACTTATATGCCCTTACGAGTTATTCATGCGAACTAAGGATATGTAAGGTAAGCGTATCGACACCATAGCAATTCCCCTGACAAACAACACAGAATATAAATATTGTCGTTCTCTTTGTGTCTGCAGTAGAGCGTGTAACTGTGCTGTGTCGCCCTACAGGGAGGCTGCTTCGTATTTAGGCCTCAACCAGGACCATCGTGCCCTTGTTAGGATCTGTGAGGTGAGATGAGAGGAACGTGTAGTAATAGAAGAATTATATTTTTATGTCGGTTAGGAGTAACAAGAGAATACTCACCAGACCACGGCAACGACCACCACGTTTTCCACTTAAAAATAACTTATGCTTGGACCTGCTGGGAATCGAACCCGAAAAACCTTAGTGAGATGAAAGAGGTCTTTCCAGTATATCCGCTGACATCTGTTCCAAATTCGGTGGTGTCTACAAACGAGATTCGTGTATAAAAATTTCCTTTTATTGGCAAAGTTACTAGTTTCGGTTTGGCCAAATTCCTTGAATCGGTTTTATATAAACCACAAAAAAATCGTACATTTTTCATAATTATTTAGTCCTTCCACCAAGCAACTCCGGGAAAATTAAGGAGAAATATATGTTAGATATTGTTTTTTATTATAAAGTTATGCTTTTATCCGGACATATATTTGCAAATTAATGTTTGATTTGCGAAAAAGTGCTTAACATTGTTACACATAACTACGAAACCAAGAAATACTGGTATTATTGGTAAAAATGTGAAATTTTTACCACTCTATTAAGTTCAGACATACATTAAGTGGTGAGTGAGAAAATTTGGGTGGGTGTTATCATCAAAGTCTTGAGAGCCGATAAGGGTGAAGCGTGGAAGGTATGGAGCAGCGCCGGAATGAAAGAGTGGGGTAAACGGGAGATCCCCGAGAAAATCCGCAGACCAGTGGTATCATCCGACACAATTCCTACGTGCATAAATCCGGGAACGACCCCACTGGGAATCGAACCCGGCTCACCTAGGTGAGAGACGAACAGTCTAATCACTGCAACACCACAGCCCCTACATTAAGTAGTTTTTTATTGTACGACATGTTTGCGGTATGAACTTTCAAGTTGTAATTAAAAACCTTTTTGTCGTGACTGAAACAGCGCTGCCATATTTGCTGTGAAAGAACAGAATTTTTACCATTTTAATAAATTTTGTAATATTTGATCGTAAAGCGCAGTTTCATTTCCATACAATTATTGGACTATATAATTGTACTGGATATAACTATTATATGCATGTTCCTTGAAATTATGTAGTTGGATATTTAAAAAAATTTGAATAATATATGATTTTAAGTTATGTAAATATGATGACAGTGTTAAACCTTAACTGTTGGAGGTACATTATTTCACTAGTTACAACGTAGTTTAAGTGATTATAAAAATTATTGCTATGAAATTCTATATTGTAATTTGTCATTGAACTTCTATTTAGCACTGGTCACATTTATTTTTAAGGAAATTGAATGTAAGTAGTACCTAAAAAACACCTTTGAATTTATTTGTGTTATCGTGTCCCGCTATAGTGACACCAGTTTTTGGTTTTCAACACCCTTCGAGGTTCTTGACTTGGAAGAACGCATGGTGTATGCAAATTCACGTGTTCTGCAGTTGTATGTTTTACACATATTGATAGAAATTTCAGATAATTATTAGTTATTTATTATTAATTATTGGAAATAAAGAGATGTTAATATTACGCTAGCTTTTGCTGATACCGTTTGTGCTTCTTAGCGAACTTTAACGCTTAGTGGATAAGTACTTCTTAGAGGATAAAATATTTGTTGCATTCTGTAAAAATAAAATTTAATGGCAATATGTAGTAAACTTACGTAGCTTCACTTACATGACATTCAGACAGCAGTGCCTTATAAAGTAAGCCCTGTAACCAGAAAAAAAACATCAAGCCACCATGAGAACACAACGTATTGACAATAGAAATATTGATTATTCCTCTCTGTTTAAAGTAACTTGCTTACGAAGATTTTTCAGCACTTCATTAACAGCGGATTTTCTAATTGCTAAATCGCTCGAAAACTAGCAAGAAAATCAGTTAACAAAACTGACACAAAGCATTTTCCAATCTCACAAATATCACTCACCATGTGTTGAGCAATGCGGCCGAACTAGGTAGAAAAATTAGCAGTAAACAGCGAGAGATTGCTTGACTTAGGCTACTCTTCCCCGCAGCAAAGAGTTCAGCGAAATATGCGAGATCGCTCGGACACACAACAATTTAATGCACCAGGCCACTGAGAACTCACTTCTTACTTTCCAAATTATTACACTTTTGGTCAGAAATACGAAGGGATGAACATGTAATAATTTCTTTGGTTTTATTATTGACTACATCTTACACATAGCAACACAGCCACGTTATTCGCCGAGGACAGCCGTGCACAGTAACCTGAAGCCGTCGTACGATCGAACGTTTAATTATATGCATACGTGTGTCTGAGCGTAGGTGTACAATTAACAAAACTTCAGAAATATTTTCTATCAACGTCATTTATTGTTTTATTTATACATCTGTACAATAACATTAAATAATTTAAAGATACCTGAATCCAATATTGTAGCATTATTACAGAAAAATAATTTCTGAAAATATCAACAGAAAAATGTTTAGTTGAAAATTATAAAGTTTTATTCCTACCCAGTTTCGGGACATTGTTTGCTTAGTAATAACATCAAAAGAGGTTATTAAATATTGTCTTACCTTTAAAAAATGCTGAATAAATATCTGTGATTTCACGGACACAGTCAGCAAAGGCCAAAAGTCATTCAAAAAACGTATTGCTGCCATTTTCATGGCGTGATGGATCACTTTTAACATGGACACCCGCTACATGAACCACGTTCAAAGAGAAAATCTCACGGTAAGAGCAGGAATTTATTTGTATACCTGATGGTTTAAAATTCGCGGCTTAAAAACGGTTTCATTGTTGGTGCACTATATATATATTTCTGTGCGAATTGCATAAAGCAAAAGAAAATAACTGATGGCACTTTTCAGACCTGTAGCTGGTTGAAACGTTTTTAACCTAGTTTAAATTATTATAATTCAAATTTGAGATTGAGCAATAAGGATAAATTAAGAGTACACTAGTTGTAAGACTTTTCACTTAACTGGCTCGTAACCAAGGTATTATCTTTTTGATAATGTGGTAGCCCAGTCACAGAAAATCTTAGTTGTTCATAATAACACAATACTTCCAAAACAATAAAATAGTAGGCATTTTATGATTGCTTTAATTACTGGTAAGCACATTTGCATACATGTGCAGGTACAATGCGATTAGTCGATAATGTCTTACAACGTAAACTTTAAAAAAAATTAAAAATAATTTTTTTGTAATATCATTATACAAGAAGTTACAGTAAATCGTAGCTCGTTAATGAAATATATGTGCAATTAAAATGATTGCAATATATTGCAATTACCAATAAAATTGTTTTAAATATATTGTACAAAATCTTTGAGTGGTTTTATGCATTATAGCAGGAATATCCGAATAAAGCATTAATAAATCACCTTCTGTTTTTATTTTCAGTTGGTCGGTCAAATCGATTCTTCATTTGCCTACTCTTCATTTTCTAATAGCAGTATAACACTGGCAAGAAGCGGATTGAAAAACGGATGCATGGATAAAGGTTACTTCTGCAGTACGGACTGCAGTAAAGTCCACAACTGCATACGTACTGGATCAGAGTTCGATGAAATGATTGCCGAGGAGTGTGATACAGGTAACGGGTATTATTGCAGCTCTACACTAGGTACGTGTTCTAAGTCATTTAGCAGCATGTGTACTCCACAAGGATACCAGTTCACTTGTACTTCAGTCGGAACATTCCCAGACCCTTACGATTGTGCCGGATATTACATTTGTTACGGTACAGGTGGAAATCTACATTCTAGTTTCCAGCAATGCGAGGTAGGTTGGCTATATGATGTCGGAAAATCATCGTGTCTCATACCAGGAAAAATATGCACAGAAGATCCTGTACCTTCTTGCAAAAATGTTTCACAATTAGGAGCTTTACCACAAGACCAAAATTTATATTACATTTGTGAACGTGGATTAAACAATGCAGGAAATTTTCTTTATCCAGTTCTCTACTCTTGTCCACATGGTGGAATATTTGAAACAGAAACCAATTCATGCACAACAGAATTATCAACCACTATGTCCACAACAACAATAGGAGAAAATACCACAATGAAGACAACGATTTCTCATATAAGTTCTACAGCAGATAATAATCCTATATGTAATTCTGCAGGAGCAATAGCAGATCTTAATGACTGCTATTCCTACTATCAATGTTCCGAAGATCTACAACAAACTCATAAAACATGTGAAAATGGTTACTACTTCAATGATGTCTACCAAAACTGTGTTTTTGGAACATGTTCAAACACAAATGGAAACAACAATTCACCAACAAATCAACCCTCTCAAACAACCAACAATGTGACACCTGCACCTGGTGTAACAACAACAACCCTAGGTTCAGGTATACAAACCACAACAACAAAACCATCACAAGCTACACCAACCTGCACTTCTGAAGGAGCTATTGAAGATCCTAATGACTGCTATTCCTACTATCAATGTTCCGAAGATCTACAACAAACTCATAAAACATGTGAAAATGGTTACTACTTCAATGATGTCTACCAAAACTGTGTTTTTGGAACATGTTCAAACACAAATGGAAACAACAATTCACCAACAAATCAACCTTCTCAAACAACCAACAATGTGACACCTGCACCTGGTGTAACAACAACAACCCTAGGTTCAGGTATACAAACCACAACAACAAAACCATCACAAGCTACACCAACCTGCACTTCTGAAGGAGCTATTGAAGATCCTAATGACTGCTATTCCTACTATCAATGTTCCCAAGATCTACAACAAACTCATAAAACATGTGAAAATGGTTACTACTTCAATGATGTCTACCAAAACTGTGTTTTTGGAACATGTTCAAACACAAATGGAAACAACAATTCACCAACAAATCAACCTTCTCAAACAACCAACAATGTGACACCTGCACCTGGTGTAACAACAACAACCCTAGGTTCAGGTATACAAACCACAACAACAAAACCATCACAAGCTACACCAACCTGCACTTCTGAAGGAGCTATTGAAGATCCTAATGACTGCTATTCCTACTATCAATGTTCCCAAGATCTACAACAAACTCATAAAACATGTGAAAATGGTTACTACTTCAATGATGTCTACAAAAACTGTGTGTTTGGAACATGTTTAAGCCGTAATGGAATATCCCAAATTCGAAATCTTCACTTAAATATATTTGATGACAATGATCTGTATTCAGTTCATTTTGGAATATTTGGACTGTACACAAAATCATCATGTATTAATATAACTAAAACAGTTACAAAATGTATTACTGAATGTGATCTTACGCATAGAAGTGGTATATTCGCTTACTGTGATTGTATAGAACACCTGAAACAAACATATATTAAGTATGGTAATGATCGTAACTTTAAAAGCTCGTACAAGAAAAATGTGGTTGGTATATTTTCAAACACTCATAGTAACAATATTAAAACCATAATTTATGTGATATTGCTTTCAAATGGCTCAATTCCTTTCGCATTTACTGCAAATAATGCAGGATATTTTCTTTTACGAGCGTCCAGATCTTCTCAGTCTAATGCAAAATGCACAGTCGTGGGAGAAATTGTGGACCCAGATGATTGCTATTCATATTACGAATGCTCAGAAGATCTGCAACCGACACACAAGACATGCGGTAATGGTTACTATTTCAGTGCTACTTACCAGAAATGTGTGTTTGGAACATGTTCAAGACCAAGTGGAAACGACAATTCATCCTCCAGTCAAACTACCAACAATGTAACACCCACACCAATTACAACAACCACCTCGGGATCGAATGCACAAACAACCAAACCTTCTCAGATTCCTACAAAGTGCACTGCCGCAGGGAATATTGAAGACCCAAATGACTGCTATTCATATTATGAATGCTCAGAAGATCTGCAACCGACACACAAGACATGCGCTAATGGTTACTATTTCAGTGTTACATACCAGAAATGTGTGTTTGGAACATGTTCAAGACCAAGTGGAAACGACAATTCATCCTCCAGTCAAACTACCAACAATGTAACACCCACACCAATTACAACAACCACCTCTGGATCGAATGCACAAACAACCAAAACTTCTCAGATTCCTACAAAGTGCACTGCCGCAGGGAATATTGAAGACCCAAATGACTGCTATTCATATTATGAATGCTCAGAAGATCTGCAACCGACACACAAGACATGCGCTAATGGTTACTATTTCAGTGTTACATACCAGAAATGTGTGTTTGGAACATGTTCAAGACCAAGTGGAAACGACAATTCATCCTCCAGTCAAACTACCAACAATGTAACACCCACACCAATTACAACAACCACCTCTGGATCAAATGCACAAACAACCAAACCTTCTCAGATTCCTACAAAGTGTACTGTCGCAGGGAATATTGAAGACCTAAATGACTGCTATTCATATTATGAATGCTCAGAAGATCTGCAACCGACACACAAGACATGCGGTAATGGTTACTATTTCAGTGTTACATACCATAAATGTGTGTTTGGAACATGTTAAAGCCCGAAAAGAAACGGTAGTTCGTTCTTCATTTAAGCTAGGAGACATATCAACAATGAAATTTTTTTTACATCACTTACAATTTTTTTTGGAACCATATTCACGAATAATCAAACCTTCTTTCTTCCATCCAAAATCACAAGAGATATTATGGTCGTTGCATCATTATTTCAAAATATGTCTCTTTGGAATAATAGCGTAGATGTCAACGTGCGATAACTACCTGCACTATTTTATCCCCGAGATACCAGAAATTGATTTGAATAGTGTATTTGTCCAGAATAGTACNAATGCACAAACAACCAAACCTTCTCAGATTCCTACAAAGTGCACTGTCGCAGGGAATATTGAAGACCTAAATGACTGCTATTCATATTATGAATGCTTAGAAGATCTGCAACCGACACACAAGACATGTGGTAATGGTTACTATTTCAGTGTTACATACCATAAATGTGTGTTTGGAACATGTTAAAGCCCGAAAAGAAACGGTNCGGTAATGGTTACTATTTCAGTGTTACATACCATAAATGTGTGTTTGGAACATGTTAAAGCCCGAAAAGAAACGGTAGTTCGTTCTTCATTTAAGCTAGGAGACATATCAACAATGAAATTTTTTTTACATCACTTACAATTTTTTTTGGAACCATATTCACGAATAATCAAACCTTCTTTCTTCCATCCAAAATCACAAGAGATATTATGGTCGTTGCATCATTATTTCAAAATATGTCTCTTTGGAATAATAGCGTAGATGTCAACGTGCGATAACTACCTGCACTATTTTATCCCCGAGATACCAGAAATTGATTTGAATAGTGTATTTGTCCAGAATAGTACATCTCAAATATTTGCAGTGCTGTGCTGGTGTTATAATCAACGAAAATAAAACTGATGATTTACTACAGATATTCAAAAATTAACTAAGAAACACACAATGTATTATAAGAGTTTTCATTCATATTATTTGGGACGATATCTCTGTATACGCACATCATATCAGTTATAATATATAAAAATGTATGTGGATATATTTTTAACGAATAAATGTCGCTAATCAGTTTTTTTAAATGACTTTTGAGAAGGAATAAATATTAAAATATTAAATTCCTTAAGCGTAACTTTTACAGTCCTATGTAGTGTTTAAATTTTTTCAAATCTCTATTGTATAAAAGGAATATATTTTCAATTTTACGAAAATGTCCGTATTTTATTGGCCTTGCTATATTCGTATATTTTTGCCAGTTAATATCTTATATAATTGTTAATGCAAAAGAATTTTATTTATGAATATATTTTCTAATAAGCAATTTTAAAAGTATGTTTTTTGAAACACAGAAACAAGTATTTATAAAATGGTAGGGAGATGATAATAATTATATGAAATTTTCGCTGAATATATGTGTTTTAAGAGGTCACATGAATAATCAAAAAAGACACTTACAATCGCTTTTCGACAGTTAATTTTTTGAAAGGAATACCAATTCAAGTATACATATACTAGCCTGATAATATAATTATAGGCTTAAATAGTGGTAACAAACATGTTTATACTGGAGTGAGTTAATTTCTGACATCGCATGTGATTGTTAATGAAAAAAGCTATTCGTTAACATAATTCATCTGAGCACTTCTTATTAGAAAAAAAAAGTCCTCTTCCAACAGCAAACAATATTGATTAGAAAAATATTGAAGATCAATGTCAGTTTTTACGGCAAAAAATACCATTTTAATTTTATAGTATATACTTACTTTATTCATTGGATATACACCGAGGAATAAAAAAAACTGGTAAAGGCGTGCATATGCAAATAACAGAGGTATGGAACCAATCAGAGTAACGAGATGCGGTAGGCAGCTAGATCGGTTACTTCTGCTACAATGGCAGGTNACAGAGGTATGGAACCAATCAGAGTAACGAGATGCGGTAGGCAGCTAGATCGGTTACTTCTGCTACAATGGCAGGTTATCTAGATTTAAGTGAGTTTGAACGTGGTGTTATAGTCGGCGCACGAGAGATGGGACATAGCATCTCTGAGGTAGCGATAACATTTAGATGTTCGCGTACGACCATTTCACGAGTGTACCGTGAATATNATAGCATCTCTGAGGTAGCGATAACATTTAGATGTTCGCGTACGACCATTTCACGAGTGTACCGTGAATATCGGGACTCCGGTAAAACAACACATCTTCGACATCGCTGCGGCCGGAAAAATATCTTGAAAGAACGGGACAAACGACGACTGACGAGAATAATCAAACGTGACAGACCTGCAACCGTTTCTAAAATTGGCGCAGATGGGATTTGTAACCTGCCTTGCAGGATTCATGANTCAAACGTGACAGACCTGCAACCGTTTCTAAAATTGGCGCAGATGGGATTTGTAACCTGCCTTGCAGGATTCATGAGGTTAATTGCCTCCTTAATACCTTCAGACATTAGTCGAGTCCATGCCATGTCGTCTTGCGGCACTTCTGCGTGCTCGTGGGGGCCCTACACGATATTAAGGCAGGTGTACCAGTTTTTTTGGCANTGTCGTCTTGCGGCACTTCTGCGTGCTCGTGGGGGCCCTACACGATATTAAGGCAGGTGTACCAGTTTTTTTGGCACTTCAGTGTATTATTATTTGAATAGCTAAACGAATGTTAAAGTGTAATGCTGTATTTTATGAATAATTGCAAAAGTAGTAAAGAATATCGGCATTAATAATTCCTTGATAAAATACAACAAATTCTCTTCAGATTTCTGATTGTATTCAGTTATCTCTTTTCTAAACAATAATACATGTATAGTATTTCTTGTGAAATTCTTACCTGTATACGTATATGGTATGCTTCTGTACCGGAAAAGGTTGAGGATATTTTTAACACTTACTGCAAACAACATGTACTTACAGTATTATGTGCCGGTTTATTTCTGGCAAAATTTGGTCTGTGATTACCTGGAGGTAATATTAGTTTTGCCTACAAGCGCCTGGAACTGTATCTTTGCCGCCAGAAGTTATGTGCGTGTTTTACACGAAAACGGTGAGTCCTGGGCAGATGAAACAAGAGGGCCATTTTTTGTCGATTAGGTCCTTCTGCTCAATAAACAACTAAAAAACTTAATAAATGCAGAAGGTTAAAAAGTTTTCTGCAATGAGAAGATGGCTACCACTGCAATTTTCATTAAGGTAGGTGGTGTAAGTGAGCTTTCGCTCTCAAGTTGAAGATCCCAATAATGCAAAACAATGTTAGGATAATTTTAAATTAATTTAGCTTTGTTTACCATATTTCGGAAATTACAGCATCAAATTTCTTTTTTTAAGAGCTTACATCTCCCTTTATATTCAGTTTTAGTAGAAAGTATCCTATATATTTGCTACTTTATTTTCATTCGTTTTCTTCTCACCACGTTTGTGGGTCGAATTCTGTCCCACTCATTTTATACAGATGTTCAGGAGGCATGTAAATATACTGGAAGTTTAAATGATAAGTCATTGAAAGAAAAAAACTTCATATAGGCCCTANTGTTCAGGAGGCATGTAAATATACTGGAAGTTTAAATGATAAGTCATTGAAAGAAAAAAACTTCATATAGGCCCTACATGCGTGTGTCTCATCCCAAAAGTTTCCAACGCAGTGCTTCTTTGTTGTACATGTCTTTGTTAATAATTCGTAATTATTCTTGTTCCTCTAATGATGCAATGAGCATTACGTCCATTTTTAAATCAGAATGGAGAAAATTGCTCTAAATCAGCGAATTNGTTCCTCTAATGATGCAATGAGCATTACGTCCATTTTTAAATCAGAATGGAGAAAATTGCTCTAAATCAGCGAATTTGACTGCATATCAGTTGCAATTGGTAACTCGAAACAGAGAAACTCTACTGTTCATTTAAGTTACTGGTATACATTCACTGAACTGTGATATCTTCTGATTCGTTGTGATTTGCGCTGGCGTGGCAGTAAAAGCTAAGTGCAATTTACTGATTCGCCAATAGATGACCGCTCATTAACTAAAAATTCAGCAAAATAATTATACTAGACATATAATGTGGTATGATTTCACTCTACACAGTG
The DNA here is from genome assembly GCA_002778355.1 of Clitarchus hookeri. NCBI lineage: Eukaryota > Metazoa > Arthropoda > Insecta > Phasmatodea > Phasmatidae > Clitarchus > Clitarchus hookeri. The sequence goes on along the minus strand of NQII01003722.1, from coordinate 84,064 downwards.
TTGATTAGGTGCTTTGAAAATAATGTTAAATAGAGAACATCTATACACAAAAGTAATATTTATCGAACAAAACGATAACAACTTACAATAATCTTTCACCGATCCCAATTTAACTTACAACTTAAAAGCCCAGGAAATAAAAAATGTCATATTAAACACGTTGATACTATAAAGGCAATAAAATAAGTACAACACATATTTTGCAAAGTAACGTAAATAATATATGACATCTTCAAAATAAGAGCAGAACAATTGTAAAAGGGCGCGAAACTATGGCATTCAAATAACATACGGGCGATGGAAAGAAAATTGTGCGAAGCAGCAAGCAAGTATGTCCACGTCAACGATTCAACGTTGGCTTGTTAAATTATTTACACAGTCCAAAATAAAATCTTATATAAACACATTTTGTTATGAAGATAACAGAAAGTTTTTCAAGTATGAAGCCACCATTCTCTGGGCATTGNATCTTATATAAACACATTTTGTTATGAAGATAACAGAAAGTTTTTCAAGTATGAAGCCACCATTCTCTGGGCATTGCAATAAGTTATATAAATAATTCCATTCAATTGAGTGGTCTTAAAACGATTATTGTTCGGGGGGTAAGAGATTAAAATAACTATTATGTTGAACATAAGTCACTATCGAGCTTCGCTGAATGCATTCTGTGTTGCCTAGAGTTGTTGGCATATAGCTACGTAGGATTATTCTAGAGGAGTTACCGTCACTCACAGGGCCTATAACTTACATCATTTGGAGCCAAAAATGTCTTTTAAATGTTGGTCATAGTCTTAATATTTACAAAGTAATTCGAAACATTTGAAAAATGACGAATAACGTAATAACTCTTTCAGAAGTAAATGAAGAGTTGTATTGTCACACCGTTTACAGTTAAGCATCATAATTGCGCCCGAAAATCTTACAACGAATGTTCAAAAATGTTTCCGTCTACTTCCGTACTCTTGGCCGCACGATTATGAAACGTATTTGATTTCTGCAGTGGCATGCATGATACACGCAAGTAGATCCCCACGTGTTTGTGCAGTCCTTTGGTAAACAATGTCATTTATTCATCCCCATACGCAATAATCTAGTGGTGACATATCTGGCGATCGAGGAGGCCAGGGGTGAAAAACGGCCTCGTCCTATCCATCTCTCGGGGAAATGCGCATATAAGTGTTCAACCACAGCACGGTGGAAGTGAGAAGGTGCACCATCATGCTGGAAGATCATACGACGTCTCACTGCTAACGGAATACCCTCAAGTAACAGCGGCCGTTCATCTTGCAAGAATTGCAGATACGCCACACCAGCCAAGCGTCCTGGGAAAATGAATGACCCAATAAGCTGATAGTGTAGGACACCACATCACACATTAATGCTGAAACGCTGTTGAAAACTCCTTTCAACTGTAGGGTGGGTTTGCTTATTGTCTAATTAATATGTAACTATCGGGAATAAGGCCCACATTCATATGACATATTTTGCTTCAAAGGATGCAAGGAATAAGCCCTGTGAGTTGCTNCCACAGCACGGTGGAAGTGAGAAGGTGCACCATCATGCTGGAAGATCATACGACGTCTCACTGCTAACGGAATACCGTCAAGTAACAGCGGCCGTTCATCTTGCAAGAATTGCAGATACGCCACACCAGCCAAGCGTCCTGGGAAAATGAATGACCCAATAAGCTGATAGTGTAGGACACCACATCACACATTAATGCTGAAACGCTGTTGAAAACTCCTTTTAACTGTAGGGTGGGTTTGCTTATTGTCTAATTAATATGTAATTATCGGGAATAAGGCCCACATTCATATGACATATTTTGCTTCAAAGGATGCAAGGAATAAGCCCTGTGAGTTGCTGTAACTCTTCGTGGATTATCCAGCTTAGTTGAGATCAGGCTAAAGTGGCCAGTACGTATAAGAAGCTGGTACTCCACTGGAGAGTGCTGCAGTCTGGTGGCAAGGATTTAAAACAGTTCAAACGGAAGAGCATTCTGTGAGCATATGAAATGATTGTCTGACAAGTTATTGGTTGTGTTAAAGTTTTTTTTTACGTACTTCATGTCTGATATAAAGTAAGTGAAGAATGCTGTTGATTTACCTCAGTGCGTAGAAAGTGATGTAATCGACAAAGAAAGATAATTTTTAAGGTTTTCAAAATACGTGTCATAAAATGTAGTAGAAGGCTTAATTGTTAATCTAGACAGCTCTTGTGTAGTGGCGTCAAAGTGTGCAAAGTGGCGCACAAACTAGTTTCAACTAACGAGACGAAATATTCGGCACTGGATAGTGGGATGATATCATATAGCAAAAGGAGAGGGTAATGCTGCTCGAAACCAAATAAACACTTGGAACAGCACCGTCGCTTCTAGCATACAACCGGAATAATCGGCTAAACATAATTTACAAACGTTCGACAATAGACCAATTATGTGTGTAGTAGTTTTAGTGACTTAACTAATATATAATTCATTCCCTGGTTAATTAATGCATATTCCATATCAAAAGGGTAAAACTATTCAATGTAAAAAACGTAAGTGGTATGGTATAGCCGAGTTTCAGCCAATGTATTTTAAATGGGACCTGTGTGGCTGGGTAGCTGGCGGTCTTCGGCTCGACTCGGACGAGCTCGGCAATCTTCGGCTCCTATCAGGTGGTGCACGGAAGCCGTCGAATCCGGTTTGTCAAACATACCCAAAGGTGCTCGGCAGTTATGCCCACTAATTATTCAAGAATATATTTGCTTCTGGTAGCCATATTGGTTTGATATGCTTAGATTATGTCAGATCGTAAATCTGTATTTATTATCTGATTTTAAAAATTTGTTTTAATTATATTACCTTTTTTTATATTGTGACAAAATTATACATAGTGTATTGGGGAAACATTTTAAAGTCTCTCGCTAAATTACTACATGTCTAGTCCCCTCTCTTGAAGACAGATAAATACACGAAGCCAGACTATGCAAAATAGGTATTACCTTGAGTGTTGTATACGTATAAGTATGCTACTCAAATTATTTTAATATATATGATTAAACCAAGCCCACCACACTAATAGCGACCACATGCACGAGTATGGTATAATTATGATATAGATCAGCGTCTACCAACACTTTTATAAGCTTAATTTGCGTTAATTTAAATTCCGATACTGCCAGGCCCTGGAGAGTTGGAATGTACGAGGGTGATAGACAGTATTAGCTTTCANGGTTAATTTAAATTCCGATACTGCCAGGCCCTGGAGAGTTGGAATGTACGAGGGTGATAGACAGTATTAGCTTTCATGCTCTTCTTGACCATCAATCTGTCAATCGTCCAACCATTCCATCGATATTTGGAACAATCCATTAAAATTCAAAAATTATGATCTGTTGTGTTGCATAATAACAGAGAATGACTATCCGGCAAACGCATCAAGATAATGCTGCTTCTCCTGAAGTGGTAATTAGTGGTTCAGACAAGTCATTAAGTTAAGTGAGGTTCATCCAAAATAATTCCTAGGACTTAACGGTGCAGTAAACGATGGTGTGAACTAAACAGAAGAAAAATATGTGGCCGCATAATCATACACAGTAGGAATTAATGTGTATGTATATATATATATATATATATATTAGTCCTCAAAAAAAGAAGCCTACATTTTTAAAATATATAAAAAATTTGGGGAAACATATTTTCGTAGCAAAAATTTAAAACACCTAATTCATTCAATTTATGATGTTTTTTCAACTAAGGAAAATAATATAAGAATGGAAATATTTGAAATTATTTGTACAAAACCAAGTAGATATAAAGCTGAGAAAAGTGATATAAACTAAACCGAAGAACTAGAAAAAAAAATCGTCCTTTTTTATTTAAATGTTTTGCATAAGTACATATATTGATTTATTATATATATTCTAAGGTAAAATATAATAACAAGTGTTGCTTATTTAAATATTTAAAGATGTAAAATTTTGAGCAAGAAAGAAAACATAAAATTATTAATTAAAAATAAATTTTGTGAAAAGAATTTTTTTAATACCCTAAGGTGTTAATTAGTTATAGGTGCAAATTAACATTTTCAAAATTAAGTAATAATTTTTCAAAAAACCAAAATTATATGTACATTCTGCAAATGTGTGTATATAATCTAATTTAATGGTAAGATTTCATTACATTCATTCTCGCAATAAATTCCAAGTCTCAAAAAAACATTTAATATTTTGTATACATTTTCAAAATTTTAAAACCTCACATGAAAATATTTTTTTATACAATTGTTATATTTGAAGGTAATATTTTTTGTGTTATGAAACGTTCTGGTACATACATATTATTTTATTGTATTATCATTGAGAATCTTAGATAGGTATTATTTTAATGGATGACAAAATAATAAAAGAGAAAAATTAAATGGGTATTTAACAAATTTAATTTCAAACATGAAAAAAAGTACATTATTTATCAGAACAAAACGTTTCATATTGTATTTAAAATCAGTAAGTAATATGAAAGTCGTATTAAAAGAAAAAAGAACAAGTACAATTAAGTATAAGTGAAAGTTATAATCCACATAATTTAAATATGATAATATATGAAATAAATTATTAATAACAAATAAACATGCTGAACTCTGAGAACAGTAAATTATTTACAAATGTGTATACTTCAATGAAATTTATTTTTGAAAGGGTCTCTGTGAACTGTATTATATCAAGGGCTTATCAGGGGTTGGAGGGGAGGCATTTCGAACTAATAAATTATTAAAAACTTATCAGTATTATTTCTTTGTTTTTATTTAGCACCTAATGAATGCTAAAGAATTCCTAAATATGAACATATAAATTTAGAACTACAGTGACTGACCAGAAAAAGTGGAGCATTTAATAGAATTGGTCTAAATTAAACACAATTGGGTAAGGATGTATTCCATCATTGGGTATGTAGATCTTTCAAGATTCATTGGTCTCTAACTTCTAGTACGGCCACCAGAGTGAAATAATGTTTCCATCAGGATTGTTGCGATAGTGTTATATGCATATCAGAAGCACCAGAATGTCAGCAGAGTGAAGGAAGGTTACATAACTCAGAGTTTCTGCATTAAGCAGCATTGCCAGCACTTGCCGGAAATTGGTAGGAGCCGTATTGTTTGTCTGCATAAATGCCGGTGTATGTGTCATACAATCGTTAAGCATGTGATGCACTCCGAGGTTACAGTTACTGTGTGAGAGAAATAGTTATACGAGAGTATTCATACTCTTCGCAAAAGATTCGGTCGACAAGCATAGAACGCAACAAGAGGGGATCGCCACGATAACTGGCGTCGTACTATGTCGAGTGACGAATCTATGTTCTGCACTATCGCATGTGACATTCGTGTGCGAGTACGGCGACGACGAGGGGAGAGGACACATCCTGTCCATGTTGTGGAGAGACACACCACCATTCCTCATGGCATCATGGTGTGGGGAGTCAAGTGGTACGACTTCAGGTGACATCTGGTGGTGATCCACGGGACTTGATGACATGAGGATACGTCAGTGACATCCTGCGTCCTAACGAGGAAACATTCTGATACAGCTTTTAAACAAAATAACGCTCGTCCATACGCTGCACAACTGTCCCCGCTAGAACATCTTTGAGATTAGCTCGGAAGTCTTTTCCGACCCAGTGCCCTAAGAATAAAGGTTCCGAAATAATTGGGGCCAACTTGGCGCTGAGTTTAGCTGTCTTAAAACTGTGAAAGTGAGCTTCAACAAATACCATTTTATCAACCTTAAAAGTAAATTTTTATCCTTTTTATTATATCTACTTTCCAACAGATAAGAGAGAAAATTTTTAGCTGCTTATAGCTTTAGACCAACAGAAATTCAACAAAAGTTATAACTCTCTAGTGTTAATTAATGGGTGAATTACAATGCAACTCAAAATTTACTCTGTATGGTGTATGCTTGCTGGTATCATGGTGGCTATCGTAAGCTGTTAGGCTAGCTGGCACAGATTCTACTATCTACGAGTTACAGTCTGGAACGCGCGTAGAGTAATTTGAAATTTTCAGTTATTCCTCTCAACAAGATTTGCTTTTAGGTAAAATGGTGAATTTTTCACATTCTCGGTTGCACACAAAAACGCCAAATTTTTCATCTCACGACTCTTGAAATAAGAAGCATTGCCAGTTAGATTATATACGGGTAATCCAAATACAGGAAATAACATTTTCCTTAACATTTTATAAATTTCCTATGATTCATAGTTCTTAAAGCGTGATAAAAATATAAATTTACTGTGGCTATCAACAACAACCAAATTTGAAGAAATGCCTGCCTTCGGTCTNCACAAAAACGCCAAATTTTTCATCTCACGACTCTTGAAATAAGAAGCATTGCCAGTTAGATTATATACGGGTAATCAAAATACAGGAAATAACATTTTCCTTAACATTTTATAAATTTCCTATGATTCATAGTTCTCAAAGCGTGATAAAAATATAAATTTACTGTGGCTATCAACAACAACCAAATTTGAAGAAATGCCTGCCTTCGGTCTTGGTAATGGTCAAAAAAATATCCGCACACGTCATTTCCCAAGGAAAACTTGTTGTGGCGTAGTTTTGCCTTCTGGCATAACTCACAAACATATACCCATTTAATTATCTCTTGATTCAATCGTGGTCAATAAAACATCGCCTTTATTCTGTAATCTCCTGTTCCAAATTACTGCCCAAAATATGTTTTGATAACTCTAAATCAAACAGATCTCAAATACTTTAACACAAAAATATCAAATTTTCCGGAATTCCAGTCCAAATTCCCAATCGTAATCCTTCTGATTTCACACTAACGACTACTTCCTGCTGCCAAGATATCGGCTTTGATTTCCTGACATTCTGCATCTAATCCTTTGTGTTCCTCAAGTTTTAAATAGGCCTGCAAAAATTCCTGCAAGGTAGCGGCTTCTTTTCTTCCCCTAAAAATCCATCCTTTCTTGCGTAACCATAGCCCATGGTTCACTTATATAGAACTCATCATCTCAAACATTCGCGACAAACAATCGGTGACACAATTATCGAATCTAAGTATATCCTTAGCAAAATGCCAATATTTAGAAAGACGTGCTACTATTCAAATGCAAACTGTCTTGCGGGTTTAGATGTTTTTAATACCCAACCAAGGGCAAGAGTATCTGCAAGTAGTGTGATCTCTACACCTTTCAATGACTCTGAAAACTTTTCCATCCCGTAAATTCGAAGGAAGTGGTTCTTTCTCGAAAGTGGTGTACTTTTGTTCAGCTGGCGTTAACAACCTACTTGCGTATGCTGCCTGAACTTAATTCCCTTCTAAATCTTGAGACAACAGTGCCACTGATGGTTTTGAACTGGCATCCACCTGTCAAATAAAGGGCTTTTAAAAATCAAGCCATTTAAATATAAGAGGTGGAAAATTTTTTCTTTTAATTTACCAAGTGCTTTTTCCTCTTCTAATATTTTCCTTTTGAGCACATGTTATAGTTCTGCAATTTGGCAAAATCTGAAATAAATATTGAGTAAAATCCAACCATACCAAGTAATTTCATCGAAAATTTTAAGTGAGGGGGGTGGGGGGAGAACATGTTTCACAGTTAGAATTTCCTCAAGATCTATCATTAACCTTCCATTGGACGTAAGGAACACTAAATATTTAACATTCATCTTGGCCCATGTGATTTTCTCATGATTTATCGTTAAACCTGCTTCTCTCTAAGCATCCAACACTATTTGTAAATATTGAACATTTCCCTTAATGCTATTAATATGTTTGCACACATTATCAATATATGTTAACAAAAATTCTCACTAATGTATTACCAAAACTTTGAACAACATAAGGAGCATATGAAGTTGCTTCCACTGGCACTGCCCCATCAAAGTCACATTCCGAAATCTCTCCGAATGCCCTGAGTAAATCGCACTGTAGGAAAGCTGAATTAAGATAGAAAATGGAAAATCGCTTTGCCCTTTCCACGTTTTCGAACATAGACAATATAGCGGGTAAAGGGCATTGATTAAAAAATGTGTTTCTATTTACACGGCAATAATAACAGTTTATCCGGTACAAACACGAAATTTTCTTGTGTAACAGAAATGGCGGTCGAATAATTACTAACAGATTCCTCAAAAATACCCTGACTTTCCATTTGATGTATTGATCTTTTAAATCCGTGTATTTTAGACGACGAAATACTATACAGAACTGAATAAACCACACTCTAAAACTCGAATATGTGGAAAACCACAGATTCGCAGTGAAATTTAACTACTCGAAACAGTGAAAATTCTCTACACTGAATCAGGGGAAAATCACTGATTGTTTCGGTGAAAAATTTCACAGATTGAATAAATGATGTGAAACTATTTTACTGATTGAATAAGTGACGACGAACTACAGCGGCTAATTAAATATTGTTTTTATTGAATTTAACCAAGTAATTACGAGAAATAAACATATTTATGATAGTTTGCTGTTTATATAGGGGAAATTTACCATAATTTAAAAAAATAAAAAATAAGTATTCGCACTTGGCCGGGATTGAATTTACACACACTCTCTGTTTCACTTTTAGACCATTTACATACCACCTGAGTTACCACGTTAATTTAATTATGAAGAGGAAATTAGGTCTTCCTCATCGAATGTGTGTAGTTTTAAATTGTATGCCCTTGCNAGAAACCACACTCTAAAACTCGAATCTGTAGAAAACCACAGATTCGCAGTGAAATTTAACTACTCGAAACAGTGAAAATTCTTTACACTGAATCAGGGGAAAATCACTGATTGTTTCGGTGAAAAATTTCACAGATTGAATAAATGATGTGAAACTATTTTACTGATTGAATAAGTGACGACGAACTACAGCGGCCAATTAAATATTGTTTTTATTGAATTTAACCAAGTAATTACGAGAAATAAACATATTTATGATAGTTTGCTGTTTANCAATTAAATATTGTTTTTATTGAATTTAACCAAGTAATTACGAGAAATAAACATATTTATGATAGTTTGCTGTTTATATAGGGGAAATTTACCATAATTTAAAAAAATAAAAAATAAGTATTCGCACTTGGCTGGGATTGAATTTACACACACTCTCTGTTTCACTTTTAGACCATTTACATACCACCTGAGTTACCACGTTAATTTAATTATGAAGAGGAAATTAGGTCTTCCTCATCGAATGTGTGTAGTTTTAAATTGTATGCCCTTGCTTTTCGTTTTTGGTTTTATTGGTACCGTTAGGATTTTTAAAACGAATAGTGCATATCAGTGCATTCTCCTTAACATATTATATGGCGTTTAAACCTTCAAACAGAGCGCTGCGATGATTACATGAGATCAACAAAATGAAAGACGTAAAACGGAAAGAAAGACTAAATGTTCATCTTACCTCATAAATAAGTGTTTTGAAAGACGATACATTAAAACAAGTATTTTATATTGGTTTTATTAGTTTATGCGTTGCTATATCACTTAATAGACGTTGTTTAGCAGCCATTTTAACATGTTGTGTGAAAGCCATTTTTACATGATATTTAACTAATCCATCAGTCAAAAAACAAATCACTGAAAAACAGTAAAAAAATTATTGATGAATCAGTAGAAACGCCACTAAATCTAGGAGAGAAGAAAAATTGGCATTATTTCACTGATTCGTCAGTTAAATTCTCTGAAGTGACTGTTGAATCAGTCAGATAATGTTAACTGATTGAAATAGTGAAATTCTCACTGGTTCAAATTTAGAGTGCAGCTCATTATTTTTCAGCCTCAAAACAATCGAGTACTGAGTGTAATGTCCAGAACAATCGAGTACTGAGTGTAATGTCCAGAACAATCGAGTACTGAGTGTAATCTCCAGAACAATCGAGTACTGAGTGTAATGTCCAGAACAATTGAGTAGTGAGTGTAATGTCCAGAACAATCGAGTACTGAGTGTAATGTCCAGAACAATCGAGTACTGAGTGTAATGTCCAGAACGTATGGTTACTATGTCCGCGTATTCGGACTTAAACTGCTCAACTGCTCAGTCTGTGAGACTAGAAAATTGCATCCCTGCATCACGTGATATCTACGATGTTTATGTATGCTAACACGATTGTTCCTGACCAAAACCAAACACCAGTTGTTTATTATAAATATTTAACTTGGCATGTGTCTGTCCCAGAAAATCAAAACCGATAATCATGTAAATCAAGCCAGGCCAAGCTATGAAATTTCATTTCCGTGATAACTTCTCATATTAATCTAGCTACACAACTAAAACGAATCACACCGCAATTTGTTAGTGAAAATCCCTTCGTGATTTTCAACATTCTGTCGCTCAATATCCACCACACATTACAAAGAAGTCTGGATATTCAATGAACACCAATAAACACGAGGCCGCGGAATCAACTCAAGCTGAGACCTCAGTCATATTTATATTGCTACCTGATTTTATATTGGTCTGTTATACTTTTCAAGCTGAATACTCTTGGCGTTTGCATACCTACTTTTTTTTAAATCTCCGGACACTCCTACTCAGGTGCCCCTTTACATACAATAAAATCATACATTCTGATTGCTGTTTCTTCACACTTTTAGAATTAAACCTTTACAAAATGAATCCAGGTGTGAAAAGTTTTGGTTGGTTGTTAAATATATCATTCATCACAAGCATTTTATACTTTTGTTAACATAAAAAACCCTAATATTGGTGTATATAGTACATTTATTTATATTTCACCTATACCTCATGTAATTTTATTTATAACGAATATCAATAATATCATAAATAAATTAAGTGTGATGGCAATGCCTTGTTATAAGTAGCTCTTACACAAAAAATTACACTAAGTGCGCACGAATTCGGTGCGTTGACACTTTTTTTTTTACTCTGTTAAGTTATGTTTGCATGAGGATAACTAAGAAAATTAACATTAGCAGTGCATCAGCAAAGTTGAAAGTAACCGAGAATAAACTAATCCATATATTTTGTATATTTTGATGACAACGGTGTACGTTGATTGTAAGATTGTGTTTGCTTTGGATTTTCTGTTCTAAGATTGTCCTGGGCCATAAAGACTCTCACACTGCCTGCGCGGTTTTTGTTATCCTTTTAATCTACATTTACAAGTTTACAGCCAAGTGGTTATTACGAGCACTTAGAAAACATCATTTTCACATAGCATCACTTTTTTTTTATTATTCTAATTACTCACACTATTCCCTTGGGTGCTTTCCCCGTTTACAATTATCCTTCCTACTTGTGTTTTTAACTCCGACAGCTGAGGTAGAGATGCTAGTTTAGACAAAAAAGTAAAATACCTACTATATTCAGGTAATAAATTTAATAAATGCAAGGCGACTATACTCTTCCTGCATGCTGAACCTAAAACACTGACCAATCCTTGTATTTAGTTAACAAAACGCTGCATTGATTGTCCCGGCTATTGACACTTCTCAAGTAGTTAAAGTCACAATTCTCCTGCTTTTCAAGGCTAAAACCATCTTGTTTATCTGCCAGTACTTCAAGAAGGGCAGCGGCGTACAACACCCTTTCAGTAATTCGTCATTATACGATGCTAAAAACGTTGAAACTTCAGGAAAAGACGTGGACTTTAAAGTCCGTAATTTCTCAGTCAGCTCACTAGGTACGTAACGTAAAGTCCATAAACAGGGTAGAACTCACCCGAGCCTGATGTAGTTTGGGCTGCTTCGCCATTCGCTTTCCTCACCAAAGTGTGCTCTTTACCAGTAGTTCAGCAATTCCGTTAGACTAAGTGAACTTCCCCAAATTCAGCCAACATTAACGCCAGGGCAGATTTGCATAAATTCTGTATCCAGGTTCCTAACATATTTGAAGGCAATTTTATAACCAATCCTAAACAAACACACTTACCAAACTGGATGGAACACTTGTACAATTAGTAGCATTTTGATCTCTTCTGCGATGTAGACAAACACTTTGTGAAGCTGATCAAAAGTTAAAAAATATTCATAATTCCCCAGGAGCCCCAAAAATCGCCAAAATATCAGTAGAGTGTGCAGGAAAACTACAAATATGTAAAAGAAGATATTAATTATTCAGGAGACAATTATTGCATCCAGAACGAAACGGAATATCTGCTTCTCCAAGAGAAAATAAATTATCACTAGCTACGTACTCTGAGATGTATATTCGCCATTATGGACTTAAACACAGTATCGCAGTAGGACTACGGTACGTGCTTCATACTACTTTTGTTAGATATATACTAACGTAAAAAAAAGTTATTTTAAAAATTAAATTACTTCCTCTGTTTTATGGTGGTGACATGAACCACCGCCATGATTTTAATCTTATGAATATATGAAAAAATTACTTCGAAACATAACATCCTATGTTGCAGAGTTGTGACATATGACAGCACCATAATTTAATTAATTAGTTTATCCAAAAATCAAAATTTCTGTGATTAACAATTACAGCGTTTGTTGTTAAAATTCTATGCACAACCAATTTTTACTTGTCTCTAAATTGCACACCGATGTCATTAAAAAAATTCATTCAAAAACATCACAACCACGCCATTACACAATACGATATACAAACAGCCTGCTGGGAGTGTTCGGGATGGTGCTGCGATTTCTCGCGACGCTGATAAATTAAGAGGTGCTGTCAAATGACAGCCCACTATTAATTTGTGGTACATTCCGCTGTCTGCTACATATTTCATTTTTATAGTACACGTTGTAATTTGACTTTATCGTTTATAAGGTGCTAAATTATGTTTTAAATCTGCATAAATTAAAATCATTATTCTAACATATTTGAAGCAAAAATATTTACATCATCATTAATAATTTTCAAAACTAATTATTTTCCTTAGAAAGAAGGAAATGATATCATTTTCGAGTATTTTAATTTTATTTTTAGATGTAACGTAAGCCAATTTAAAAACACTTTTAATGTTTCTATTCTAATGTTTATGTTCTTACTTTTGGAAAACCTTTAGTATAAACACTTAAAATTATAATTATGTAAATCATTTAAAAAATGGGTCCAAATTCCATTTATTATATTATTTTCATTTGCCTTAATAGCGATTTTGAATTAAAAATTATAAATATATCCCTTTTACAACAGAAAAGTTGATGTAATAAATTCATAATATTCCATGAAAGAAATAAAATAATAGACATTTAAATATATGTCAGTTTTATCATATAAAATAAAAAATTTGTTAAAGCAGTCAATAAAGAGTTAATTATTAAACTTAAATATTTATAAATGAATTTATGCAGCCAATGAAGGATTTAGGTTTTATCTGTTGAATTATTTTTAAACAATTAAAATGTTTCAAAATAATTTTTAACAGTAACTAAAATTGTATTTTTATAATTTTTGTACAAAATTCTGTTTTAGATATATGGTTATGATATAATCATTGGGTGTATATTTATAAAATATATTGTTTACCTATTTACTATTTAAAGCTTATATGTGTAATAGTAAATTTTATGTAATCAACGATTTTATCATTATTGTGTAGTTACAATATTAATATACCATTATATAAATTACTATGTTTCACAAATATTAAAAAATAACTGCATTTACATATTTTATTTGCTATTCAAACAAAAAGAATTATACTAATTGCCTACGAAAATTGTTTTCAAAAGTATAAAAATAAAACCGATACATATTACTTTAAAAATAGTAAATCTAGTAGGCTCAAGAATTTGCAGGAATATAAGAATTTACACTATTAATATTTTTAAAAAAAATTTTCTTATGTTTAATATGTTTTCAATATTATTGGTAATTTGTGTTAAGGATATTTTATAGGCATTCATTTTTCGTTATTTGAGGTATTAATCTTCTTCTTTAACGACATGTCTTTTTTCTTGTATTGCTTAATAAATTGCCGGTTAGATTATGTTTATTTATAACTACTAATGATAAATGTAATTTGTACTTTTGCCCACATATAATGCATATTATTCTCATGAAATTAGAATTGTCTACAAAATACTTAGTACTTTTGTTTGGTTTCTCTTTATTCCATAATAATTTAAAGTAATATGTCACGCTACTATTTAGTTATATACATCATTATATAAATTTATATTCTAAAAAGTTTCAGTAAGGTGTTATTTTAAGGGTTATTTAAACTTAAATTTGTGTGTCAAATATTTTAAACCAACCTTACTATATTTATATTCATTTTAAATAAAACCTATAAATTGATAATTTCGTTTTATTTCATGTGAGTAAATAAAATTGCACACATCTGTGTATTATAATTGTATTTCTTATTTGTAACTCATTTTATGAAATTTCATAGTTTTCTTTTCTAAACCTGGTCGAGACATTTGTTACCAAATTAAGTATTTTTATCTACTATATCCTCTTTAGCTTCTTTTGGTAAAATATAATCTGCTTCATATTAATTTTTTGCCTTAAATTTTTCTAAATTCATGTCGATTTTTAAAACAAAATTATTTACGTTTATTCAAATTGTTTATATTTTTAATAAAGAACAAGTTATTTGCAACCAACAATTATCATTTTGTAGGAATTTAAAAATTATTTTAAAAAAAATTATGTTTTTTATTTCAATTATGTTCTATATTCTATAATTTAAAAGATAATGCTTCAATATTTTAAGATATTTACTTTGTAATTGTACAGAAGAAAGTCAGCCAATTTTTGTTTAACGAATATCTTACTATTTTTGTTAAACTAATTTTATTTAAAGTGAATTTTTAAAAAATGAAAAAATTTTGTAATTTTATTTTGTATAGTTTAAAATTAAATATACGATTTTGGAAAAAATATTGTGTTTTTATTTAATTTGACCTAAAATTTACATGATTTATATATTTAAATATTTACATTACTTACAAATTTATTTTTGTATTGTTTACTTTATACAGTTTGTAATATATTTAAATATTTTCCATGTTAATTTGTGTTGTGCTTTGAACATTGTATTGATAAGCTGAATTGTTGTGCATTGCGAATATATAACGTATGTATAATGTTGATTAGTAATTTCTTTCTGTGTTATTTCCGATTTGCTTAAGGAATTATTTAAATTACAGTTTGCTTGTGAACTTTACTCTAACTTCCTTTTGATCATCACAAAATTTAAATTTGGAATGACTTGTTATTTAATTTTGCCTTTTTCCTTTTACATTAGATTATTAATGTACACTGTTTATATTTGCGAAACAATTGTATTAATATTTGTAGCTTGATTTCTTGAAAATTCATAATGTTCTGAAGTTGTTCTATGCTATATCAATATTTTCTACTATTAGGATCTAGTGAACTTAATTTACGATATTATTACCTATCAAATGAAGAAACATTTGGATATTGAAAGACACTTGTTTTTTTGGAATGGGATTTATAAAGTGTTACTAATTTTTTCAGTGACTTTTTTGACTGTTTTTGCCCAAATATTGAAGTTTTATAAGTATGAAAAGGAAATATTCCTTTTCATTTCTTTCATTTAAAACATTTCTCTAAGTGTTTTAAGCAGTGACATATGTTTTCCTAGGTGCCATTTTTATCCTTATAAGAGAGTAAATATGTTTAGTATTTTATAACATATAAGAAAAAAAAACATAGCTTTAATATATATTATGTATAATATATATAATATTGTTTATGGTATCTGTAGTAAAAAAATTAATACATTTATTTTTCAAAATATGTCTATTAAATATATGTAATGTATTAAAATACAAAAAAAAATTTAATGCATCGATGAAGAGAGAGGGAATTAAATATTTATTGCAATAAATGAGTATTCCACATTTATTTTGAAACATATTTTATTTTCCTAATAACTATTGTTTATAGAATATTTAGATTAATAAACATTATTGTATTGAACAGATTATTTCCTTTTTCAATTTTTGATATTGACAATTTCAGAATATGGAAATAATTATTGAGGCTTTTGATTTTCCTGGAAAAATTTCGTTAGTATAAAATAATATAACTAAATATCTGGGAGAAGAATAAATTAATTGGATATTAGCAGCGATATAAAAATGTTCAAGGAAATTCAATTTATTCTGATAAACATGGAATTTTTTTATCATTATGTTATATTCTGGTTTTGATAGAAATAATCGTGATCATTACTAGAATGCGATATATAAAATTTTCTTCATAGAATTTCATTATATAATATTGTTGATATGTTTATGAACAATAAACAATACATGATTCTGTTGATGTAAAATATCAAAATATTGTCAATTTGCAAGAAAAGTTATTTTTATAATTTTAAAATGTATTGGTTTTTCTACCCAAGATCAAGTATTCTTTGTAGTGGAATAATGTTACTGCTTCAGAATTAGTAACGAATGAAAAGTTATATTAGAATAATTTGAATTGAAGTAAAACTCTATATTAATATATAATAATAAGCATTTGCATTTATGAAAATTTGTTTGTTTTAATGGTTTTTTTATTTAATTTGTTTTATTTTGATGACAGTTATTAAATTTTGGCTTTTAATTATAAAATATTTACATTTTCTCATTTTTGATCGAAGTTAATATTGCTTAGCAATAATTTTTTTTTTGTTTNTTTGAATTGAAGTAAAACTCTATATTAATATATAATAATAAGCATTTGCATTTATGAAAATTTGTTTGTTTTAATGCTTTTTTTATTTAATTTGTTTTATTTTAATGACAGTTATTAAATTTTGGCTGTTAATTATAAAATATTTACATTTTCTCATTTTTGATCGAAGTTAATATTGCTTAGCAATAATTTTTTTTTTGTTTCAAGTTTTTGAGTTTTTATAATTTTATGTGAATTTTATCCTAACCGCATTTTATAATTTTGATTGTGTGTAGGGGTACTTTTATTTAATACAATATTAATATCGAATTTTTTTTTTTAATAAAAATTAATATGTTCTCGGCATTTACTCTGTGGTTTTTCCTTAAAATAAAAATTTTGAGTAGCTTTTATTTGGTTTGTATGTCAGGTTCTGTCACTTGTTTTATTTTTTTTAATTATTTGAAGAACAGAAACAAGAGTTCCTTATTGCGAAATTACAGGTATTTTTTTAAACTAGAAATGTGTAAAATAAATGTTTTTATTTAAAATTAACATGCTTTCAGTATTTATGTTTGTGTTTGCCTAGAATTAATTATTTTTATGTTTTCCCTTTAACGTAAATTCATTTAAACATTTCTATATATTATTTTAATTAATTAATTGTGAAAACCGATTGGAATAATGTTTTAGGAGGGGAAATTTGATTTAGAGATAATGATACTATTTTGAAAAATAATGCGCTTACTTTAAAATTTATATGTTTTCGGTATTTGTTCTTATATTTTCCCTTAAAATTATAATTTTTAACTATTGTTTAGTTGAAATAATTTTAAGCTTTTTAAAAAACAAACTCTGTAGAAATTTTATAGTGTGAGATTTAGGCCATTCTCTCATAATTATAATTTTGTATTTATTTATGTTATTAATAAAATCATCATAGTGATTCAACCTGTACGTTACGAAAGTGCACTACATCGTAAAGATACCGCACGATATTTTCGATCTTTTCAACAGTTCATCTTTCCATCAACTACTACACTCATTCCATTAATTAAAATAATGTATTAGTTACCGTGGAAAGCTACGCCCACACACACATTGATAAGGAATTGAAACTACATGATTGTTGCATTCATCTTTGTCATCTTGTCAGTGTCCNAGACAGTGTTACTTGAAACTACATGATTGTTGCACTCATCTTTGTCATCTTGTCAGTGTCCACTATGTATTGGGAAATAAGCACATTCTTCCCCGATCACGCGAATACTGCAAGGCTGACTTTTAAAGCACCTGTTCATATTTTTTATTTACTCTCTCTCACTCGCAGATGCTGGCTGCTGCATATACCTCCAGTCTACAACAACCTGGCAGAATGTCCTCCCCTTAATCGTGGGTCACATCTGGTCGGTTAGTCCCAGAATATATAAGAAGAGACCCAACAATTTTGTATAATAACATGGCTCCTAGCTACACACTCAAGCAGAGGGAACACTGATTTCGCCTCAGGCAGAACTCATGATTCATTGTGACTTAGCTACATGTAGTGAAGCTGCTAGAATATTGTTTGTTTAATATTAGTTGAGAATCTTTCACGGCATGTAGGATGAGCAGAGGCCCAACGAAACATGTGAAACTAATATACTTGTACCATGTCTAACTTGTTACTGAATTATAACACAAAATTCCAGGGTCTCTGCTGCTAGCCTCATGACACAATATCTCTGTCGGTGGGGAAGGATGGGGGTAATGGTAAAAAGGAGCAATCAGTCGCCCGCAGAAGCAGGGAAGTTGCACAGGGGAACATCATGTCGAACACACATGTACACAAGACTTCCAGCAAGTGTTTACCTGCCACACTCTTTTCCATCAGTATAATCTGTCTCACGAACATGCACTTTTTGATAGTCCAGAAAATAGTCTTCTGTAAAGTTATTCCAATGGAAAAATATTTTTATGTCGAAATATTGGGCAAGTAGACAGTCAGCTGAGGGTGTTCATGTATAAATCACATGTGGCTGCGGGAGACACCGTTATAGCAATTGAAACAGGTGTAAACAGGACTGCGTCCAGAACTGTAAAAAAAGGCAGTCATTTTTGAGACTATAGTGTGGGCACAATGACAAGGGGATCAGAGGATAGGATTAGGATTCGTCCGCCGTAATGTTTGACGTCACAGTAGCCGGGCGCTGAACCCCGAGCACGATTTCTCCTGCTCTGTCATTCCAGTTGGACGTCGGCCATGTTGGATGTGGGCGACCCTGACTTTGACATGGAGATAAACTTGAACTTGACCCCCTAGTGATCTTAGACTCGAGATATAAAAAAACTTCCTTAAAAACTCGAAAAAAACCTTAAAAATTAGGAAAAAAACTTACATGACTAATGCCAACTATCGTTTTGTATGTGACCTAGAACTTAACCTGAGTAACCCTAAACAAAAAAATAAAAGTAAAATTTAAAAAATTATAAAAATCTAAAAAAAATTACATAACTGATTCCGACAGCCATCTTGGATGTAAGTGGCCGTGACATTGGCTCAGTAAACTTTCAATCAAAAAATTAAGGAAAAGATATTAAAATATAAATAATTCCTTTATAATTGAAGAAACGATTATATTATTGACCTAGACCTGGCCATGCCGGATGTGGGTGATCTTGAACACGATCTCGGAAAATCGAAAAAACTTGCANAGAAAACTTGCACGAACATAATAATTTGTAGAAAAACGAATAAAATAATTCGTAACTTCCCCACGTGCCATGTTAAATGTGAGTGACCTTGTGGGCCCGATTCTGGAAAAGATGGCAGAGCACAGCCATTACTTGGTACGACAATCAGCCGCCTTTCAGTAACACATGTCCCCCTGCAACCTCACAACCATCACACCTACCAAGACTTCAACTCCTCATTATTTTCTCAAGAGAGCTCGACTTCCCTCCCCCCAACCAACCCACCATTATTCCTTGCCACCAACCATGGAGCCACGGTCGTGTATTAGTGAGACTACTGGCCTCCCACAGACGAATATCCCGGTGGAGATGATCCCAGTAATTCGCATGTGGGAATCGTACCAGACGATGTTGCTGGTCGGCTGGTTTTCTCGATAATCTCCCTTAATCCCTGCCCTTGCAAGCCGGAGCTGCTAGATACTCATGCCACTTCACCCTCATCGGCTCTCAAGACCTCGATGTTAAGAGCTACCCACATCTCTCCGCTCCACTTTTCTCCAACCACCTGACTCTTCATACCATCACCNCACTCCACTTTTCTCCAACCACCTGACTCTTCATACCATCACCATCGCACCATCGCTTATCATTACTGGCCAGTAGTCACGGAATACTACATCGGCATATAAATAATATAACCAAAATCGCACAACATCGCAGTTATTTGTCTGATGCAACAGGTTTGTTCGACTCTTCCATCACAGAGTGCAAGTTATTAGAGACTATAGTGGTCTGGGGCAGAGAGATTTGGGTGACTCTTAACATTGATGTCTTCAGATCCTATGAGCGTGAAGTGAGGTGTGTAAGGAGCAGTGCTGAAATGTGAGGGTGAGGGGAAAGGGAGATCCCTGAGAAAACCAGCCAAATAGCGGCATCGTGTGGCACTATTCCAACATGCAAAAATCTGAGAGCGACCCTACCGGGAACCGGACCCGGTTCGCCTTGGTGGGAGTCGATAAGTCTGATAACTACACCACTATGGCCACATCGGATAGTAGAGATGAAGANTCAGTAAACTTTCAATCAAAAAATTAAGGAAAAGATATTAAAATATAAATAATTCCTTTATAATTGAAGAAACGATTATATTATTGACCTAGACCTGGCCATGCCGGATGTGGGTGATCTTGAACACGATCTCGGAAAATCGANAGAAACGATTATATTATTGACCTAGACCTGGCCATGCCGGATGTGGGTGATCTTGAACACGATCTCGGAAAATCGAAAAAACTTGCACGAACATAAGAATTTGTAGAAAAACGAATAAAATAATTCGTAACTTCCCCACGTGCCATGTTAAATGTGAGTGACCTTGTGGGCCCGATTCTGGAAAAGATGGCAGAGCACAGCCATTACTTGGTACGACAATCAGCCGCCTTTCAGGAACACATGTCCCCCTGCACCCTCACAACCATCACACCTACCAAGACTTCAACTCCTCATTATTTTCTCAAGAGAGCTCGACTTCCCTCCCCCCAACCAACCCACCATTATTCCTTGCCACCAACCATGGAGCCACGGTCGTTTATTAGTGAGACTACTAGCCTCCCACAGACGAATATCCCGGTGGAGATGATCCCAGTAATTCGCATGTGGGAATCGTACCAGACGATGTTGCTGGTCGGCTGGTTTTCTCGATAATCTCCCATAATCCCTGCCCTTGCAAGCCGGAGCTGCTAGATACTCATGCCACTTCACCCTCATCGGCTCTCAAGACCTCGATGTTAAGAGCTACCCACATCTCTCCGCTCCACTTTTCTCCAACCACCTGACTCTTCATACCATCACCATCGCACTATCGCTTATCATTACTGGCCAGTAGTCACGGAATACTACATCGGCATATAAATAATATAACCAAAATCGCACTACATCGCAGTTATTTGTCTGATGCAACAGGTTTGTTCGACTCTTCCATCACAGAGTGCAAGTTATTAGAGACTATAGTGGTCTGGGGCAGAGAGATTTGGGTGACTCTTAAATTTGATGTCTTCAGATCCGATGAGCGTGAAGTGAGGTGAGTAAGGAGCAGTGCTGAAATGTGAGGGTGAGGGGAAAGGGAGATCCCTGAGAAAACCAGCCAAATAGCGGCATCGTGTGGCACTATTCCAACATGCAAAAATCTGAGAGCGACCCTATCGGGAACCGGATCCGGTTCGCCTTGGTGGGAGTCGATAAGTCTGATAACTACACCACTATGGCCACATCGGATAGTAGAGATGAAGATNCCGGTTCGCCTTGGTGGGAGTCGATAAGTCTGATAACTACACCACTATGGCCACATCGGATAGTAGAGATGAAGATGTAGCATTTGTTTAATGCGACCAGCGAACGTACCGACTTCATCTTTAACGGTACCATCGCTGAATCAAGCTGGACTGTTCATCTTGTCGATGGTAATGTGCCACTTATCAAATGTGCTACCACAAAATAAATTAAGAGTCTAGGAAGGTGCGTGCTGGAAAAAGTAACAGAAATACATTACAGCAAAAGAATACTGTCATTGCCTAAAGTTAATAACTACAAGATGATACACAATAAAATTGTAATTTATAAGGAATTAAAAGAAAGAGTAAATAGGCGGATTTGTGTCGTTATATACACAAAAGCTTTCTCAACATTAAGTCAGTGATCATATTTGCACATCATTAAACTGGAATTTTAAAATATAACGAAAATGTATCTTTGTATAAAGCATACTATAACAGCTTAGAAAATATTAAAATTATTATAAAATGGAATATGAAACAACGGGATATGATAAAACGTGGCCCCTTGCACAAAACTAGTAGATCCCTTTAATAATTAGACTACCCTTATATTTTACGACTTTTGCATTAATCTCTTGAGGATCATTAGCAAAAAATTGTCTGCCAGTCCAAAATTCTTGCATTACCAAAAAAAAACCTTTTCATTCAAACTTTAGTGGTTCAAAATTTTCAATACATGTTCCATCGTATGATACAAAATTATAATGAAAACTAGTTGATTACGATAAATAGTAGTGATGGATTAAGCAAACCTATCCTAGATCCACCGAAAAATTCTGGCAATGAAATTGTTGCCAGGTGATCCAGACAAAGTAGACCTTAAGCCATTTCTCCAGCACCCAAACGGAAGATTAAAACGAATTTAAGGTGCAGAGCCAAAAGTAGAATAGATGTCGAACGAAAACNTCTCCAGCACCCAAACGGAAGATTAAAACGAATTTAAGGTGCAGAGCCAAAAGTAGAATAGATGTCGAACGAAAACAGAGGTGTGAGGGTGAAAGTAGAACAGAAACTGTGCTTGTTAAAGAAAACCCCCTGTAAAAAGCAAAATCACGGCCTAATTAATGACTGATCACGAACGTGTTATAAANGTGCTTGTTAAAGAAAACCCCCTGTAAAAAGCAAAATCACGGCCTAATTAATGACTGATCACGAACGTGTTATAAAGATACAAAAACGGTTGTCATCAAACTTACCCAAAAGGGGATTGAAGGAGCAGCTACGTGTAGTTGAACATCACAAACAGCAGGTTGTCAAAAAAGCACTAGTCGCCTAAGTTGCGCTAACTATATCTTCTTGAAGGATGTTTACTACTCTACATTATTAAAAAAAAAAAAAAAATTAAATGTGCGCACTGCCACTACATATTTCACCAAGGAAAAATTTTGGTAACATCTTTGGCGAAAGCACGTCTCTCAGTAGCGAATGAGTAGATGAGAGATACAAGAAATAGTGCATCCCACACGGACTAATATGCTTAAATTTAGTTCGAGAGTTGGCGATAGATGCCCCGGGGATACGCAAATGCAGGTCAGGGCTGTACAAAGGGCACTTTTTTTCGGTCAGGATGCCCACAGACTGTGGATGCAGCGTACAATTTGCTATGCAGGCAAACGGTTCGACAAGAGTTAAGGCACGGCGGGTACGAGAACAAGAAATACTGTAACTAAAATGGTCACTCCAATATCCTGGCATACGATATCAAGTGCTGCAAGCATAGGCGTTCTCTCAGCCACGGGCAGTGTAGAGACCTTCTTGCCTGCCTGCCTGCATGGACTAGGAACAATATAAAAAATACTATATAGCCCCAGTAAATAATAGTGACTCGATATATCCACCAAAATATTATATTAAAACATAAAATCTCTAACCAACTACGAGTATGTATCTCAAATCGCTAGAAATTAATAACATCATATTAAAAAAAAATGTATACTAAACAAAATATAACAATTTTTTTAGTTTCAAAATGATACTGTACCATTTGAAAATTATTAGGATAAGGCTCTTGAAACTTTGAATATACAAGGGCAGCATACGCTTAGTCAGTTTCATATATCTGACTATTTTGTCTATGCTCAATATAAGCATAGTTGATCATTATTCCGAATCATTAGCGATATAGTCACAATCAAGAAAACCAAACCAACCAATACCAGCAAACAAACCTTCAATACCAGTCAACCATACAGTTTGTACATACCAGCTGAACATATCAACGAAGCCAATTGGCCAGCAAGGTCGAGTGGGCATTTCAATAGGTAAGAAAATTCTTAAAATTGATCCATAGAAACCAACCATACAAGACAAAAATGTGATCAGACCATATCAAATGAATTTACCAAGTGACCAATCTTGCAATAATCACGACCAGCCAACAATACCAACTGGCCATATCAAGCAACCACACCAGATGACCATACCAACTTACCATAACACCCAATCATAGGAACTNAATATACCATCCAGCATCCAACCAACCATACCGGTCGACTATACAAACCTGATATACTGGCCAACCATAAGAAGTAACCATGCTAACCGAGACCATTCGAAATAGCTATACCAGCCGACTATACAAACGAACCATACTAACCGACCATACTAATCCAATCTCACGAGCCGATCATATGAACCAGCAATACAAATCATACCAGCCATAATACAAACCAACCATACCAGAAGATCATACAAACCGTTGATGAAACCATGTCATTCTATCTCTCCATACCTGGAAACCACACGAATCAACCACGTGAGTTCACCATTAAAAAAAAACAATAGCAGATGAAATATGATCCATCCATATCAGTAAATCATTAAAGAAATCCATATGAGCTGACCATACCGAACGACCTTACCAGTCGACTAGTATAAAACTTATCAACATCAGCCAAACATAGCAATTTATCATACTATACAATCCTACCTGTAATAGAGACTGACCATTACTAGCTGAACATATGAATGACCATACCAGCTGTCCAGGTCAACCGACGACCAACCATGAAAATTTGACTATTGTCAACTGACCAAACCAAAATACCATTCCAACCATCCGTACCAAAATATGATGACCAATCTCGAAACAGGTCACCTAATACGAATCTCATTGCCAACATTTCACACAAAACATCGCAAAATGTCGCTAATCACCACATCCACTACGATGTTGCAATGAATCGAGTATACTAATTAACACAAAATGATGCAAAGTTCATCGCGAGGCATGTCGCGAAACTAATATGCGATCTATAAAATTTACTTTTATATATATATTGAATCATGCTGCGAACCATGAAGAAGGCTACAACAATACATTCCTCCAAGAATGTATTTCACTATATCACAAAAAGTGCCTCAAAAAGGATGTTGCGTGCCACATCATGAAGTAATACTCGAGTTATGCAAGACCAGGTTCGGTTGAACGTTGGGAGAATAACTTCACCATAAATATTCATGAGACTTCGTGGGTGAAGATGGAGGTGATGCCTGCATCTTCAACTTCATCATAGGCGAAGGAGAGGTCTCATGTCTGGCCATCTTCAATAGGGCATTGTGCCCCCTTCCACTGCAATACACTCCGCAACATGGTCTGGCATAGAGTCAAGCAGATTCTGGATGTTGGCCTTAGGCAGACAGGCCCACAATTATTGGACAGTTTGGTCCTAATCCTGGATACCATGGCATGGCAGTAACTGCCATTTCAACTTGTACCACACATGATCGATAGGTAACATGTCGGGGGAGCAGGCAGTTCGTAATGATGTTTGGGAGAGACACGTGATGTCGGGATTCTTCTGGAATATTGCACTTGGAATCCCGGCAAGAAATGGGAGCAGATGTGGGCATCAGATCTTCTCCACATACTGCTGGGCCGTCAATATTCCGCATAACACAGTGAGAGTGGACCAGCTGTCATTGACTATGTCTCCCCAGACCCTAGTCCCTGTCTTTGGAAAAGTGTGCCAATCAATAACGAGGTTGCGATTGGAACATTCCGCAGGGGCCCTCCACACCAACTCACAACACCAAAACACAATAATGAAGCAGCAGTCATCACCAAAACCACACATTGCCCGTCTCTGACACTCTACATTGATCAGGACTAGCACCACTACAAATGGAACTGCCACTGTTGCAGAGTTGATGACAGTGACATGTAATGGATAGTAGGATACCAGATTCTCATCTGCAAGACATAGGGAAATGGTTTGTGAGTACACATGAACCATAACACTAGCAAGTAATGTGGGCCACGTCGGCATGGTATCCCTCCATACCTTGTGCACAATCCAACGATCCTCTCAACTGGTTGTCGATCTTGTCCATTCTTAGTCCTCTCTCCACGTGAGGCTTCCTTCGCATATCCACTGTTCTCATAAGCATTGGACAGTATGGTCCGAACTATCCACATGGTGGACTATATGACTTTACGGCAATCCTAAGTTTTACAGCCCGATTATGTGTCGTATCTCAAAGTCTGCCAATTGTGTAAAGCNATATGACTTTACGGCAATCCTAAGTTTTACAGCCCGATTATGTGTCGTATCTCAAAGTCTGCCAATTGTGTAAAGCCATGTCTTCGGCATTTTCTAAGCATTCTAATACTCTATGTATACTTGCTTGGTATCGTCTAGTGTTNGGTGTAAAGCCATGTCTTCGGCATTTTCTAAGCATTCTAATACTCTATGTATACTTGCTTGGTATCGTCTAGTGTTATTTGTGCTAATGTGGTTTCGACTACATGTCAATGTCTATGCCAGAGGGTCGTTGCTTACAGTACCACTGCTGGCTGTGCAGTCAAATGCGAAGGGAGCAACACAGGATCATGTGCAGACCAGCCAGTACTCTCGCTATTTACATAGTTTCGTGGTTTTCGAATGGTTTCATCGTGGTGAGCTGTTTTTATTGTTCGGCAGCGTATAAAATATAGCAGTGGTAGAAATTTTTATTCATAGAGATATCAGACATTACTACTGACCTTCGTGGAGTGATACAGTCATTTCGCTTGAATTATTTCTTTGCAATAGAGTCAGACTTTCGCGCGACATGATAAATTAAGATATATTTAAGACCATTGCTTGCCATCACGATGTACTCAGAGAGGCTAATAGACCACTTGTAGCTATGAAGGCCGAAATCGACGATACTATTGAATCTACAAAGAAGTGAAAATGCGATGATGGCGTGTGTTTGAAAAGAGACGATTCTCTGAATGTACATTTGCTACACAAGGAAACAGTTCGTAGGAAAGTCCTCAAACCTACTGCTCTGGTTCACTAGTACCTGTGATCGTACTAATATCACAATGATGATACAACGTATGATGTGTATAAATACAATGATCAATAGTTTCTCATTGCCAATAAAATTTCTACTTGGAGAGATTATTAAGTAGGGCGATTACAAGATGCATGGGACCCCAAGTCTTTATTAACCTTTATTTCGCAAGGAGTCAAGGAAACAAACAGAAGCCGACCTGCTGGAAGGTAAGACATTACTCGAACTGACGCACTGCTTTACCAAGAAAACGATCCTGAAAGGGGTGCTTCTAATTATCAAGTTCACGAAAAAATTAACACATTCTTGCAGACCTCTTCAGTGGAATAGCATTGAAAAGCATTAAATGTCTAAATAAGATATTCGTTGACAAGGATATAAAATTCATATTCTGAGATGACCCAAACGAATTGGTCGATAGGCTGCAAGAGCTGGTCTCTTCGCAGAGGGCTGGAAATTACTCGCACACCAATGTGAAAATTATGATCTTTGAAGAACTTAAAAAGGGAGCTACATACAATGATTATATTGGGAATCGCATGTGAACTACGTGCTGCTAAGTGAAACAACTTCTGTGGGTGAAGTGACGTGGTGTGTAGGATTTACGGCATGTTAGAGGCCAGCCTCATTAATATTAATCTGTATGCCAACAAATGCTACAAATACATGTTGCCCATCATCTGTTTGTTTAGCCAATTCGCCTATGCCAAGCCAGCAAACTCTAAAAATGATGTGGATATCATGAAGGCGATGGCAGAGGTATTGTTTAGGGGTCGTTCCCCGACCAATCTGCAAACCGAACAGGGCAATGAACTTTAGAATGCAACGTTGAAGACCCTGCTGAAGAAACACAACACAAACAGTTATTCTATTTACAACAATATCAAAGCATATATCGTTGAGAGTTTCAGCGGGACTCTGAATTGAAAAACGTGGAGTCATTTCGCTGTGAATGGCAGCTACAAGTGATTGACTATAGTGTTTATACTCTTTCACTAAAATTACTCTACGATGCACTAGACCACTCACATGAAACCCGAAGATGTGAAAGACAACTCCTTGCTTCGCACTTTTTACACTATTGCGAAGATAACAGATCCTTGCGAGCCCAAAGCCAAGGTCAGCCACCCGGAGCACATATCCAAAGAGAAAGGCATCTTCGAGAAATGATTCAGGGCAAACTGGAACCCTGAACTATTTCGTGTGTGACATATACGAGATTGCGCACCGAGGACCTACTATCTCGAACATATAAATAATGTTCCTATCCATGGTGGTTTCTAAGTGGATGAGATCCAGCCTACGAAGTTCAGATGTGTATTTTAATGGAGAAAATTCTCTGTAAGTGAAATGTGGTGGTTGTATGTCATGTGGTGTGGTTTCCCAGCCTGCTACAATTCCAGGGTCACCGAAATAGACTTTGAGAGGTGAACACTGTATACTGAACATAAAATGCATTTTTAGATTCTATTTTCTCAATTGTAATATCTCACGTTAATTTCAAGAAAATATATTTTTTTAATATTTTTTTTATATTTGGCAACTATAGACTACTTTTCAAAGGAAAGAAAAGCTCATGCGATAACTTTCCTCTTTTTGTGTATGTGTGCATATGTGTGTGTAAGCGAGTGTAGCTGTCAGTGTCGGCATGTGTGTGTGTGCCCCTCTTTCCATTTTTGAAAACACGTTTACCAAATTTCACCAAACTTGATACACATATCATACTTAGTAAGGACAGCATGACTTTTATAGGTTTCGAGCACGTCGGGAAGTTACTTTAAGTACGGCGGCCATTTAAAAATTTAGGATGGTATACCATATTTCGGGAACCATTCAACATATTTAAACCAAATTTTGTATGCTGGCAGAGCATCGAGTGACTATTAAATCTTGAGTTGGATATTTTTGGTCCACCGTTTTTGAAAATTAAACGAAGTTAATCAATATTTTACATATATCTTGAAAACTATAAACAGAATCTCATATAATTTGGTTGTTAAGTTATACTTTGATAAGTAAACATATGGGAATGAAATTTATAAGGTTTTTATCTTCAAAATACCAGCTATAAAACATTTTAGGTTTATTTGTATATCCATCATAAAAATTAAACCAATTTCGACCAAATTTTGTATACTGAAAATATAGATTACAAGCATCATATAAACCAACACATAACCACTTTTGTTTGCTTCTTTGGAAGATAGCACTATACAAATAAATAAAGTTATTATATCATATTTAATTTTATAAAATTAACCTATTCTTACCAAATTTGGTAAACAAGTAAAACTGATGCAGATAAAGTTAAGTTATATTTTTTAAGCATTTCAGTGACTTATTTTTATAATAGCGACCAAACAGTTTTTTTATATAATTTATATATCGTCTGAACCATGAAATAAATTACAAATTATATTAGTATGCTGGCAGTAGCAATTACAACTATAAACTCTATCTGCATTAAGGATCTTTTCTCCACCATTTTGTAAGATAATGCTACACAAATAAGTAAAGTTTTTAGGTTATATTGTTATATTTATGCAAACAATTAACAGATTCCTACCAAATTTGGCAAACATATAGTACTGCAGCAGGTGATGTAAACTAGTATGTTTAAAGTAACAGGCACTTATTTTCGAAATGGTGGCTATATAAATATTTTAGCTCAATATATTTTATAAACGAGACAAATTCCAACTTAGTTTTGTATGCTGGCAGTACTTTAAGAACCATCAAATTTGTCTATGCAGAACCTCATTTCTCTGCCATTTTTTAATATAGCTCCACCAATAAAAATTAAGTTTTTTCTCATATCTCGGGAAACCATAAACCCATTCTTACAAAATTTGGAGAATATGTACTGTGGTAGGCCATATCAGTTTATGTATTTTTTAAGTATGACACACTTGTTTTCAGAATGGCGGCTATAAATACATTTTGGTTTTGTATGCTATCTCTAAGAAACTATACAATTTACTGTAACTTAACTTTGTATATNCGGCTATAAATACATTTTGGTTTTGTATGCTATCTCTAAGAAACTATACAATTTACTGTAACTTAACTTTGTATATTGGCAATATACATTCATCACATGTGCTACTACATTAATTTTATGTTCTCATTTTATAAAGATTGCTATATGAAAATTATGAAGCTTTTTATGCCATATCTCGAGGACGAATCAACTGATTCCCACCAAATGTTAAAATGGAACATTTCAACTAATTTGTACCAAATCGGGAACACCATAAATTCTGTAGAAGGCGATATAAATTTTAGTGATTTAAATGGGTCAGACAACAGATGTTCAAAATAGCAGTTTCATAAATAATTTAAGTAAGTTTGCCTCATAAATTAAACCATTTAACCAAATTCTACTAAACTTTATATGTACACAGAATACATTAGTAGCATCGTATATAAAGACTCTTGTTTTGGCAATTTTTTACGATAGAATCAAATTCAAAAATCAAGTTTTTTGTGCCATATCTGAGGGACCAAATAACCGATTTCCACAAAATTCTTCACACAACAAGCACTATGGTATGCCATGTAATCTTACATGTTTTAAGTCACTCAGTCAATTATTTTTAATCACGGTCCTGTAAATATTTTACGTAAGTAAAATATTTACTATCATACGAAACATAAGACTGATTTAATTTGAAGTTGATGCTCCGAATCCGACCTCCGTATTGCAGTGGATTGCACGATAGCTTATTGTACGAGGTTTTCTGTGTTCAAGTCCCTGGTAAGGCGTGTGTGTATTTGTAATTTTCTTACTAATGTTGCATAAGTTTTTGGTTTCATTTCTGATGGCACTGCTTTCAAAGACAGAAGTCATGTTCTACCTACCAACTCAGATTTTAAAAACTAATTTAAAAGCTAATTGCACCAATATTGAGGAAAGTAGGCTCATCAGTTATACATATCAGGAACTTCTTGTTTCAATTATAGTAGAAAGTTATCTGAGTTTAATAAAATGTATTAGAAAAATGCTGCGATACAAAAATAAAAACGCTTAATATGTTAAAATTAAGGAAAAAATATTTAAATTTTATGTTTTTTTGAATTGAATCCAACACGAAGCAGTTTGCGCCCCGTCACCAATTTGCACAAGTGGTATTTGCGCACTCTAGGTGACAGGTTTGGCAATGGGTTGCATGGGCAGCCTCTGGTGGTAGATTCTTAAAACACGCGATACCAGTGAGCTTTTGTAGACATATGCGGAGCCAGTTAAAGGAAATGGTAAAAACCATTGAAGATTGTTGGGGGGGGAGGGGCAGTGAAATGTGAAGCTTATGATTAGCTTGTGGGTGTGGAGGGGAGCGGTGGTAAGTTGATAAATTGGTTGACTACAAAGCCAATGCAATACAGTTAAGGTGGCCAGTGGTTAGCTAGTCGCCGTTCTAGCAAGATGTGTGGACCACACTATTTACGAGAATCAAACCCTAGACCTCCTACATGTAAATGTTAAAATTATTTTAACCGAATTTTTTTTTAATGGTACATGTATTTTTATTGTTTAAATATTTTGAATTCATTCCCGATTTTTCTTGATTTCTCAAGTTAAAGGTCTCTAGTAGTAAATTTCAAGGTTACAAAAATACAACATGGTGGTCGGAGTCATTAATGTCAGCAAACATGGCGGAGAGATTCCTTCATTTAACCAAACATGGTGAACAGGGTAAAAAAAACATGGCCTTTGTCCCTCTTGATACACTGCGTTTGACTTGGAGCCTTAAGTCTGCCTTGCTGATTTGCGAATTTTTTCAAAGAGCCTCAAATCCATCTTACTGATTTAATGACTTGTGCGCAAAATAAAAACGTTAAAAAAAGTTTATTTATTTGTGGCAATTTTGTGGATAAAATGGTGATTTAGGGGTGAAGAAATATATCTCACAAATGTTTTTTCGGGTTAAAACATGCCAGTTTGATGGTCGTGACGTCATAAATTGGCTGTCACCCGAGGTCATTCACCATCCCACAGCTCCGCATCCATTGCTCACTGTCCAAATCTCCTTTAATATTTTGCTATATTGGAAAAAAAGGTTAATTTTAAAACGTTACTGTAACTCGAAAATCGATGCCAACATGCTAACCTGTGTTTTAGCTGATTCTTTTGCTGAAACAAAATTTGATCTCTCTTTTGTAGTGAGATACTCTTACAGAGCTTACTGCCAGACTTTTAGCTGTAAATACTATCTTGTGCGTTCATTAAAAATTTCTGTTTTAAGTCCTCTACTTGTTATATTTGAATAATTTATTTAGTTTATAATTATCTGTTATTTCTATTTAACGTGGAGTGCATTTGGAAAATCGGCAACTCTAATGCCTTACACTAGTACTCCAGCAACTAAACATTGAGTATTAATAGTTACCTGTGAAAATTAGAGTGTCAAATAAACGGGTTTGTTTGAATATTTTCCAGCTATCTTATATCTTGCTAACACGAACCCTTTGCCTTAAAGAAAATTCTGTTTTAGTCAGCATACGTTTATTTGTTAAAGTTTTAAAGAACTAATTTTAAAAAGAATTCCAAAAACTGTTGTGAACATACGTAAGTAAGTATACATTTGTTTGTTAAAATTTTGAGGAAGTAATTTTAAAAAAGAGTTCACACAATTGTTGTGATTTTATATTTATGAATCTAAACTAACTTTATTCAAACCATCCACCACTCCATTCTTAATTAATTACTCAAATGTTTACGTTTTGTAAACAAAATTTATGTTTAAAATTGGGAGATTTAATAATTTGGCTTAGTTTTAAAATTTGTTTATTTAGGATATTCTACATCCATACCTCAAAGATTCCTCCTTTCGCGAGAGAACTGTAGTATCACTAGCATTGCCCATTAACAAAAATTAAAAATAATATTGTAAACTAAGCTACCATAACTTATAAAGCTATTGTAAGAACACTCAAACATTATTATGATCTCAACCAAAGGTATCAAAATTATGTTCTCTCACACCTGTTACTAAAAAGAAAATATATCGNCCTTTGCCTTAAAGAAAATTCTTTTTTAGTCAGCATAAGTTTATTTGTTAAAGTTTTAAAGAACTAATTTTAAAAATAATTCCAAAAACTGTTGTGAACATACGTAAGTAAGTATACATTTGTTTGTTAAAGTTTTGAGGAAGTAATTTTAAAAAAGAGTTCACACAATTGTTGTGATTTTATATTTATGAATCTAAACTAACTTTTTTCAAACCATCCACCACTCCATTCTTAATTAATTACTAAAATGTTTACGTTTTGTAAACAAAATTTATGTTTAAAATTGGGAGATTTAATAATTTGGCTTAGTTTTAAAATTTGTTTACTTAGGATATTCTACATCCATACCTCAAAGATTCCTCCTTTCGCGAGAGAACTGTAGTATCACTAGCATTGCCCAGTAACAAAAATTTAAAATAATATTGTAAACTAAGCTACCATATTAGGAACTTATAAAGCTATTGTAAGAACACTCAACATTATTATGATCTCAACCAAAGGTATCAAAATTATGTTCTCTCACACCTGTTACTAAAAAGAAAATATATCGNCAACATTATTATGATCTCAACCAAAGGTATCAAAATTATGTTCTCTCACACCTGTTACTAAAAAGAAAATATATCGAAATTGATTAAAACTATATTCTTTCACTAGGTTTTGCACGTGCTGTTACATTAAATCAGTATAGTGTGTTCAGTGCATAGCGTTCGTGAAATAACAAACCTCTTTCGATGCACAGTAGCGAGTTCTTTTGAAAACTCTAAAACTTTAAAAGACAGGTCATATCATTTTGTCGTTTTCTACGAAGCCAATCAAAGCAAAGTAAATATGCACGTAATATTTTTTGTGATTTCAATTCATGTAGCCTACAAAATATCTATTACTTCGTAGCCAATGCTGATTGTATCCTTGTGGCGCTACTAAAAACACTTGTTAATTAAGTAAATCGATAGATAAGTACAATTTTTAAGTCGGTGATATCCTTGCTGACGACCTGAACTCTTTCGCTTGGTAAAAGATAACGTAATCAGACACTAAATATATAATATCTCGACAAAACTAACTCAGTCTTTGGTCCCGTTCATGAAGAGTGAAGTCGCAAGATAACACAAAGTGAACGTGAAGAGCAGAAACAGAGGTCACATTCAAGTCGATCATGGCCCAGAATGTGAATCTTGTCTTCTTTTTCCTTGTGGTACGTACAGAAAATAATAGAAATGTGAAACGAATGCATATAACGTACACGGTGGTTTGAATTTTACCGTCTCCGGTTTGTGTTTATTTGATAAAAAATTAGTATTTTTTTATTCAATAACATGCTGCTATTCATTCGGCCACAGACAACGTGTTACGAAGGACGCATGAGGTAACTTATACGACTTTCTTTCAATTTGCGCTACCCGATTTTCTGTAGTTAATCAAAATTAAGCTAAAATTATATTTAATTATTTTCAAACGCGTTACGCACATTAGTGCCAAAATATGCCTTCAACCCATAATGGTCTGGTTATAATATGGAATCTCTCCCGCCATCTATAGCCGTAATTCAACTTTCTAGATTACATAAATATTTCTTTATTATTAACCGTTTAAATTATATTGTACCTAAAATATTTCGTATCATTTTTTAAACTTGCACGTCTCAACTTAATTGATCTTATAGGAGCGTTTCCCACGAGGTTAAACAGACTGCTTAATTTATATAAATTTTTGGTTTTTTTTTGTCACTTGTAACGTTAATACAATTTTCTCTTAACTGAGTACAGCAAATAAAACATAGATGTTTCCTGTAAATTTTGTCCTATATGTTTATAGTATGTAATGGAATATGAAAAGATCTCTTCTCTCAAACTTATTTCTTCCACGTTAAGTAGTTAGTAATTAGGTAGTAAGTGTTGGATTGTTTGTGTGGACTTTCAGATCCTTAAAGATAAATATTCTTTCCCGGCTGTGACCATCTGTTTGACACGCTGGCTCTGGGTGACTAACTAGTGAGGTGAAGGTACCGCGTTCAGTTCTTAGCCGTTTCCTCGGGTTTATCGGGCGTAGAAAAGTTATTTTCTCGGCACAGGACAGTGTGTAGATTCGTCTACAGCATCTCCATACTGCGGAAAACAAAGGCTGCATATTCACCACCGCGACATAAACAGTCTTGTCTCAGATAAATTACCACCAACATGACATCATCATCNCAAAGGCTGCATATTCACCACCGCGACATAAACAGTCTTGTCTCAGATAAATTACCACCAACATGACATCATCATCATCGCTCCGGTAAACTTAACAACTAGGTCTTCCTCAGTATTTGTTTATAAGGAAGGATTATAGCCCTCACCTTAATANGAAAACAAAGGCTGCATATTCACCACCGCGACATAAACAGTCTTGTCTCAGATAAATTACCACCAACATGACATCATCATCGCTCCGGTAAACTTAACAACTAGGTCTTCCTCAGTATTTGTTTATAAGGAAGGATTATAGCCCTCACCTTAATATATACTTCACTGTATATATTTCCTATGCAACTGACGTAGTAATGTGAAGGTATTCTTAGACCCTTCATTTAAAATTTAATAATGCAGGTGGTGCAAAGTTACCCTGATGATACAAAGTTCCCCCAAATGACTGCATTTATTCAATAATTTACCTTTAATTTCTAATACTTGCGTCTTATAGATTATTTAAAATATTATCTAATTTTTTATTCAAAAACATTCCTGCCATATATTTTTTTTATAGTTTTAAAGAAATTTATTTCAATATTAATGGGGGATTAGAAAAGGAAAGTAGTTTTTATCGTTTTACTTTATAATCTATATGTATATTGCTACAACTTTGTTATAATTAAGTTTTACACACACTATTACTATGAACTGGCGTAACATTAACACGTTTTTTACAATTTCAAAGCGTCATTTCAACTGAACAGGCGTCCTGATATTACCTATCGGATTATGCAGTTAAAATTTTTACATGTAGCGAATGGCTACGAAATGACCTAAAAAATGACGCTCTTACAAAAGCGATTCAGTTCAACGTGATACCACTACAGGTACGCCATTGCTATGTGGTTAATTGTAACCGGTAGGATTAAAATGTTACGAAAGATAATTATTTTAATTTTTCCATATTGTTTTGATGAAGAGAACTTATTAATTGCGACACAACTAAAGCGCATTGACGTCACAAACAATACTCTTGACTTTGCCATTGAGTAAGATAGTGTGTTCTCTAGGTAAACTTATATCACTAAGAAAACTTGGTGATAAGATTTTTAAATTATACGTATCGTCAAATCGTATGTTTCGTTCTACAAGTAAAAATTCAATCGATTCCATACATCATTTAAGAAATTATCAGTAACATATATATATATATTGGTATACAGTATATAAGCACATAAGACATTTCTGATGTTCAATTTAGAACCAAGTAAACTATTTTATTTCGCCACAGAATAATTGAGTAAGTATAAAAGAAGCGAACTAGGCTGATGGTTCCCAAATTTAAGCGGGTGGTTATGGAGGTGGCAGCGTTTTGCTTTTGAGCGGGGCATATCATGTTCGGCTCACGTGCACCTTCGGTGTGTTTTATCGTGTATACGTAAGAGACAATATGAAACAAGTTTTATCCTTCAACAGTACTTGATTTTTAGTGGTATAATGGGTCCATAATTGCTTTTTCTGGGTGAGATCGCCTACCCTCATTGGGCTGCGTTCATGTACGACGACCTGGAAACTGAATATATCGCCAATTTTAGTTGGCCAGCCAGGTCCACGGACCTCAGACATTTTGAGCATGCTTGTTAGTCACTCAGGAATATTCAGCACTTCCACAAACCACCCAAGTGCTTCGGGTGTCTTTGATGCAGAAATGGTACCTCTTACCTTGATTACCTTGAGAAATGCTCGACAATCTTGTTCTTAACACGAGAGCCCCGTGTATCATGTGTATTGCTGTCCGGGGTGATATTATGCCATGCTTGGTTTTCCCCATATCGCACTTCATGGACGGTGAGACAATTTTCGTTTCGGACGTGGCCCACTTTCTGAAACTGTAATGTATTGTGTTACATGTTAACTTATATCCTTTTAATTATTTTATCTATTGGCGTTTAATGTTCTATTAAATTGTCATTTGCTTTCCATTTATTAGTATACGTGTTATTGTCGAAATAATGTGGTAATTTTGTGTTATGGCTAACCGTTTGGGCGAAACGACTCCGTGAATCTAGCCTATGATCACCAAATGGCATTGCAGACATGGTGGCAAAACTTCTTACAGCGATTACTTCAGTTGATGAGTATGTGCCTAATAATGGGATAGATAATATTATGCGGTCCCATACCACCGAACAGATGGTGGCCGCTTTGAAATCTGATATCAAGTGATATGGACCCCTATTGTGGGACCCTAGTTAATCTCTCATGCTTGTACTGTAGTGTGGTGTGTATTAATGTCTACTGTCATTACATCCTATGCCACATTTTAAATATTACTGAACGCTTTACTGTGTCTATAAAGCACCACTGTGTAACTGGCGCAGTGCCTCGCTCATGGGCATACGCTTGAATCATGGTGCTGCTGAATCCAAACTGTTGGCCATATTAAAACGTTACCCGTATATTTTCTTCTCAGTTTTCCCTTTACTACAAAACCCTGGTATTCCAATCCACTGATGTATGCATACAGCCATAAAATTACTTAAACAACTCCTTTCAAAGAAAGAAAGCAAATAAAACCAAGCTTGCTATGTAGTGAAATAATTCAATGAGTAAATGATTTTCCTTTATTGTCACGTGTTATAATTTTATACATTATTGACGTTCACAACGCTGTAGTAAGAACACAATGTGTGTTCTCGAAATGCTCTGCAAGGACAGTGGGTATCACGTAAGGAACATTATATAAATACCATGGTAGTATGCGTGCTTTTTAAATGCAAAGCGGCGGGATAAAGGCAGTTGTAACAAGACGGCCATTTTTGTTATGTAGATCGCAATTCTCAATAAACAAGAATCAAATGTTCATAACTTCTGATGGTAAGAATGTTGTCTGCAATACGAGGGTGGCCACCCCTGTTATTTTCATTACAAAAGGGTGGTATTAATGATGGTTAGCTTTACCGTTGAAGATCCTGATAACACAAAACAATGTTACGAGGGTTGTAATTTCATTTTACTTTGTTACCAAAATTTTGCAAAAAAAACGGTTTTGATTCTCGATTTTTAAGGCCTCATATTGCTCTGAATAATCGGTTTTGGTATAAAGTGTCCCATATGTTTTTCTCTTACTTTTTCATAAATAATTACCTCCCGAAGTTTGTAGGTCTAATTTAGAATCATCCTGTATATATCAGGAGAGAGCGGGAAACATGCACTCCCCCTTCCCTTTTTCACCGGCCATCATCGTCGTAAGGCACCCGTTGGCATGTAGCGGAGTTCTCGTTTTGGGATTTAAATTGGTTGGTGTTCGATCGAAGCTCCACATATTCCAAGGAGAATGAGTCAATGATGACGGCTATTGGACCCATGAAGGTAGTAATAAAAGGAAATGCCATGGTACGACGTCAATGAAGCTGCATTTTTGTCCATCGCCATATCGTTTTATTCTAATTGCATGGTAGTTTTACCAAATAAACCAAAAAATATTTGTCTGGTCGATATTTTGAAATAAGTTCCAAATCAAAATTGGATTACATACGTTTACATGGTGCACTGCAGTATTACTTACTTGCCAAATTTGGCGAGAATTGGTTTAGTAATTTTCGAGATATAAAGTAATAGCTTTATATTTTCATGGGGTGCTACCATCCAAAATGGTTGACTAACCAAAATATTAATCTCTAAATGCAATGATTGCACGACGCGCTGCCAACATACAAAATGTGGTTTAAATAGGTCGAATGGTTCCCGAGACATGAAAATCACCCTAAATATTTAAATGGCCACCATTTTAAAATATTTTGCCCTGCGTGGTCAAAAAATATAAATGCCAGGTCTCCTTACTAAACAATACATGTCTACCGAGTTTGGTGGAATTTAGTTAACGCGTTCAAAAATTGAAAGTGTGGTACACATATTAGCAAGACACACACATACACACATACAGATACCCTTACAGGAAACTGATCTCTTAAGTCTTTCTTTCCTTCGGAACGTAGGCTGTAAACGGTACTATGTATTGTAAAATGTTTGGTTTTGTCTACATTTATTACACTTGTAGTACTTAACTTTCTGTAAAGTGTCTCGCACGTCTTAAAAGAACTGCAAAATACAAAGAAAACAAGGGGTTAACTTCATAACTAATGAACCTACTTTCCTATACGTGGACGCCACAAATATTGATGAAGTTCTTAAAAGGTTATTATTTAGATGGGTCTTGACGTCTCGTTGACAGCGGTATAATTAAATATTGAAACAGAAATAAACGCAATATTAGTAAGACAATTACAAATACAAATGTGTCTTACCCGGGACTTGAACCCTAACACCTTGTACCGTAAGATGGCGCGCAACCAACTACATCACGGAGGTAGAATACGGAGCATCAACTTTGGTTGTAATCGGTCTAAAGTTTCGGTATACTATTTTACCAATCTCAAATATTTAAAGGAACATCATTTTGAAAACAACTGCGTGAGTCACTTAAATCATGTAAGTTTACATGGCCCACCGTAGCGCTAATTGTGTGCAGAATTTGGTGGAAATTACTTGACTGGTTCCTGAAAAATTGCATAAAAGCTTTACTTTCTCCTAGGCACTATTGTACATAAAGGCCATAAACCAGGCTCTGTATAGCCATCTTATGCTTCTAATAGATACTTTCAGAACAGAAAGTTTGGTTGAATTATTGGTAGATCATTAAATTTAATTGATAATTTCAATTATTCAATTTATACTGCAACAATTTTTGTACACAATATTCTATCCATTTAAACAATGTAAGTTTACATGGTCTACTGTAGTATTTATTATGTGAAAAACTTAGTTCAAATCAGTAGGTTGGTTTCCATTTTTGCAGGCACTATCTTCTATAGCAGCGGCCTAAAGCCTGCCTAAAGAATATTTAATATATCTAATAAATAATTTCACCTTACAAAATTTAATTCAATCTTGTTATGTTGTTTAACAGATAAAACAAACTTATCTTAATTATTTGAATAGCATTCGTATTGCAAATAATGCCAGACGCATTAAAAAGGGTAAGTTTACTTGGCCTACTGTAGCACTACTTGTGTGCAAAATTCGGCGGTAATCAGTTAATTGGTCCGCAAAATATGACATGACATTATCTCATGTGGCGCTATCTTCATTAATGGAGATGAAAACGATTATGTATTGGCAAATTCCATATACTTAATTAAAATATTTGTTTATCCCCATTTTAAAATAAGTGCCAGGCCCGCATAAACATGTCCGTTAATATGTCCTACCGTACGGAAGAACTACTTCTTTGGCCAAACAGGTATGAATCGGTTGATTGTTTTCCGATATATAACACTTTATATCTTCATGAAGCATTATCTTACAAAATTATGGACAACAGAGCCTTTGTGTAGATACATTTCTTTGTTGTAAATTATATTGTTGGCATGCAAAGTTGAGATAAGGTTTTGAAAATAAGTGTTTTGACTTACTTAAACACTGTAAGTTTACATAGCTTACCGTATTACTACTTGTTTGCCAAATGTGATAGCAATCGGTTGATTGCTTTCCAAGTAAGGACAAAACATGATTTATTCCTGTGTCACTATCTTTCAAAATGGTGGACAAAAGAGAATCTGGGTAGACACATTTCACGGTTGGCTGGAATATAATACACATATAACTAATCATTGTGAAAATGTATCACTTTATTGGAATCATAGAAATGATAATATAGTTTCATTGTGAAGCAAAATAATTTTAATTGCTGTTCCAATGTAAATTTTGATTGTGAAGATAAAATAATAAAAAATATGAAGGAACTTTTCCATTTTTATAATTACTTACACAATAACTATATAAAAATTATTACAATCAAAATTATAATTTTAATATAATTAAAGATCTAAGTAATTATGCGGAAATTTTTATATGATGTTAGACTTCAAAATAACCTTGTATCCAAATGCCAAAAAATATAAATTTACTAAATCATTAAATAGTCATAACTATAAATTTCTAATTTCTAATATCTCGCCGAAATAAAGAAAAAAAAACACCTATCTCTTTCAAATACTCCTGACTGACAGAATTGATGTAGGGGTTAACATGTATACAAATATCCCTAAATAAAATGTTTCGATCAATAACGAAAGAAAATTAATGTATACCAATTTTCAAATGTGGATTAAAAATGGTTTTAAAAAATGCAAAAGGTACAATTTTTGCAATATGTTTATAATCCATAAATTTCTGTATTCTAATAAAAATGAATGAGCAGTTGTAGATTTCTATGTTCCATCAAATCTCGTTAATTTTTGGGCTTGTTATTATAAAAGTAATTATACTTTTTTCATTTTGTTCATTTGGTCAAAATGTTGGTTAGAATATTCATTTTTAAATTTTTT
Source organism: Clitarchus hookeri (assembly GCA_002778355.1). NCBI lineage: Eukaryota > Metazoa > Arthropoda > Insecta > Phasmatodea > Phasmatidae > Clitarchus > Clitarchus hookeri. The sequence continues at coordinate 42,624 of NQII01003722.1, read as the reverse complement.
AACCATTTTATAATGATAATATACTACACAATTTTGATTCAGATATATGTGGGCATTTATGTTGAAATGTTTTACATTTTGTTTTTAAAAATATTAATATTCTGACACAAGTATACTATTATTAAAATACAGTTATATCACTAAAAGCATTTATCAGCTTTTAAAATAAAAAATATGGCATTTATATAATAATATACAATAATGTTACAGAGTTTTAATAAATATATAAAAAGAAATGTTAGCATAAAAATATTTTATTAATTACAAGGAAAAGATAATTCAATGAACATATTAAAATTAGAATATAAATGTACAAAACTGTATAATTTAGAAGCTTTCATAATTTATGATGTTATTAGATATGTAGTTGTTTTCATACCAACATAGTTAACAATATTTGCTCATAAATTTAGTTAAAATTAATTTTAAAATGTACTACAAATGAAAAATACTATATTACTGAAATAACGAATATATATCATACAAATGTAAAAGATTTTAATCCTAATGAAACTTACTCAATGATATATTTTTAATATGAACAATCATATGTAATTTAATTAATTATAACTGACTAACATGATTTAAATAAAATTATACTTTAGTCATTTAAAAAATATTAATTTCAAATATTTTTTATATAATTTCATTATACTTGACAATTTTTTTATAAAATATATCATATTTTTAAAAAACAAATTAATTATACTGCTAACAGAAAATTTTATGTCTTTGAGGAAAGACACAAAATGTATCGTAATATTTCAAACAATCAATTTAATGAAACTATTTATAATCCTATAAAAAAAGATGTAATAACAAAATGAAATAAACTTTTTTAAAGAGAATAGTTTATATACTCAAAATATCCCCCCGAAAATAAAAATGTAATTTAAGGAAAAAAGCCATTATTTAAATATAAGCTTGTTTTAAAAACAGAATTAATTATTACACTAAAAATAAAACTTTTATAAATTTGAAAACTTGTTTTAATTTTAATTAAACATATTTATATGCACATAAATTTAAAAGTTGGAGAACTTAGTTATTCTATATCATTGCAGAATGAAATTAAAAGAAAAAGAAATATTTACCAAATTACTAAAATTTTATTATGTTTTATTTTAACTGTGCCTTTAATTAAATTATTTTTGATAAAAATAACTTATATACAATTATAGCATGTTCATTCTTTGGTGAGCTTTTTTTGAAGCCCTAGTTACCTTTTTCCGATCATCTCTTTCTCATACTTCAATTACTTTTTATAAATAAAAATTTCCGTAGATCTAATAAATGCAGGGTGTATATTCCACTGGACAGGAAAGTTAATTTCCAATGCCCGAATAAGATGTATTTATTGGTTATTATTCCAAATAATAGGGCTTCAGATAGTGCTCACTTACCATAAATAGTCTATAATAGTTTGACATGGAACTGAGATAATAAATTTTGTGTATCGTTTAATTTTAAAGGTTTGTTTATTAATGGTTTAAATTAGACAATAACGGAAATTATATGTAATAATTGTTTAAAATTATTATTATCCAAATTTTAAAGAAATTGAAATAAATAATAACTAAAAAATACAAAAATTGAAAACACCTAGGCCTGAAAATATTCAAAATATGTTTGTTACACATGTGATTCTTTAGTATTACCATTTCTGTAAAATGTAAAAACTTGCCAAATCGCGAAAATGTAATTAATAAATTATATAAACCAGTTAAATAGAAAAACATGAAAAAAGATGTAATTTTTTAATTAATGATTTGTGGCTAGATTATTTAATTAAAATTAATTAAGGATATTTAAAAATAAATCAAGCATTTAAAAACAATTTTATGTTGATGGGTTTACTAATATTTTTTTGCTAATCCAATTAAATTTCAATCTATTAAAAAAATATAAAAACTTTTAAATTAATTTTAAAAGTCCTGAATTTTAATAACAAATGCAAAGAAAGAAATTTCCATAAAACAATTGGGATTTTATGGAAAAATAGAACATTTATAATTATTCAACTTTTTCTTAAGTTAAACATCTTTGTAATATTAAATGAAATAAAAGAAATTACATATCAAAATAAATTTATGACGGCAATAACAGAAAATTATAGGCCTCCTGTAGTACTTAATAAATAATATAAGAAAATATAAATAAAATCGGAATTAAAATGATTTAGGAAAATATAATATATATTAAGTCAATGATATAGTGAGAATAAGAAATTGAAAAAAAAAAAAAAAACCATTCTTTGAAATTTATATGCAGCTATTTGGCTGACTGAAATATTTAAATGGATAAAGCCTTATAACTAAATTTTCCATAATACATTGTAAACTATATGAATAATCAAGCAAATATTGAGCAATTTTTTAATGAAAATGAAATAATTTGTCAGCTATATAGTTAAAAATTGTTTAAGCAAAAAGTAATCAAATTTAATTTGAATGGCTTCGACCCTACTAATCACATTACTTTTGGATTAAAATTAACTATGTGTTATAAAATATTTTAAATATTTTTATTTAGGTTATTAAAATTTTACTAAAAGGTTAAAAAATCGTTTAACATTTCTTATCAACATAAATACTTTTTCATATGGATATATTACAAAATATTCAATAATAAATATACAAGTAGTTAATAATAAATGAGATAATGTTCAATTATAAAACAATGAAATAATACACAAACAGATAGTAACCAATCATTTAAGTGCACGGTTATATATTTATAAAAATTTCAATTTAATTTCAGTATTTCTAATTATTTCCTTTCCTATTTCTATGAATAATTACAAAACCATAATATTTAATGCAAAAAACAGATTTCTTAGAAATTTCAATATTCTATTTTTATTTACCAACAATTTTCATCATTAATGATTTTGATTTTTGTAAATTTTACATATATAATTGATTAACTCTAACAATTATATTGGAACTTTTGAATATCTTGAGTAAAAAAAATTAAATATTTTTATGTCTTTTTTATAATATTTATGCAAATGGAACAAAAACAAATATTTCTGAATAATTATTTTCACAAAAATCTAACAAAATCATTTTATGGAAATTATTAAAAATTACTATTATTTCCAATTTTTTTATGTTACAAAAGTTTTCTATTAAGCAAATATAATTTTTTTATGTAATATATAAATTCGTAACAAATAAATTTTGATATATAAAATTAATCAATGAAATGGTTTTTCCACAAAAAATTGCTAATTATTACAGATATAATATTATCTGACATTATATAACAATTTTTTCATATTTTTAAATATTTTTTCTTCGTTATAAAAACACTTTTTCCCCGATTATTTTAAGTTATTTAGGTTAATTTTTTAATTTTTTTATTTTTAGCTTATATTAATAGAAAATTTAAAAAAAATTGCGCATTCCTGTTATTTTATTTATATACTACTAATAAACATACCTTCTTCTGAGACAAATATTTTTTTATGCTACTAAACTGATTCTTTGTTAGACACACCAAATACATTGATGCTATAGAAATACATGTCAATAATGTCAGTTAACAATTAATTTGGCTTAATGTAGGTTTTTTATCAAGCTTTAATACAAAATTTAATTTCGATAAACTAAAATACTCCTTAGCAGCTGGAGACTGTTATTTACTCTATCTAATTAAAATTTACTTATTTCTATAAAGATCTAACTTTCTTTCACATTTTCAAATAGAATCACAGAACAGAGATAAATGTAGCAGAATTAACCAACTTGCTTATTCAAACCAATTATTACGAAAAAAAAATTTGTTTGAAATGAAAGTTTTCTCCGAATAATTGTCTAATTTTTTTATTTTTTTTGTAGAATGGGTAAACAAATAATTATGGAACCATCTTAAGTGCAGTGTTTAACTTAACTAGTTTTTATTGCTCCTCACTTCGTAAAAATGGACAAACGTAATATTTTTGCACGAGTGTGAGTAGAACTAAAAAGTATTATCTAGCAGAATGTGATGGGGTTGAGCATTAAGGAATTCTTGTTATTTCACTCCGCGCGGTTGCCTTATTGCCTCAACATATCCCGTTTAACCCCCAAATCAGTTCGTAAACCGATTATTCTTCCCCCAAATAACCCTTCCTGCAAATAAAATACATAATTTTTTTTTGCTGGAATCCATAAATGAGCTAAGCATATTCGAGTTTCCTTGAAAAAATCCGCAAATTAGAAAGGCGGACTCGAGGTTCCACCTCAATCTCAGCAGATCAGGAGGGACATTGACAATGTTTGTTTACATTATGGACCTCGACTNTTCCACCTCAATCTCAGCAGATCAGGAGGGACATTGACAATGTTTGTTTACATTATGGACCTCGACTGCCATCTTGTATATCTGTGACTTTGACCTTGCCATGCATAACATTAAACACAAAAAATTAAGAAAAATTACTAAAAATCGTAAAAAATTATCTTTACCTTAGGCACGCTTAAACCCTAAAAATATTTTTAAAAATGCAAAAATTCGTAAGATGTATTAAAATTTTGGAGGATACATGTTATTTTAATTATGGTCGCCTTATTGAATTTGCATGACCTCGACTGTGACCTTAAAATAGACCTACATAATCTTGAATTCGTAAATTTTAGAAAAATTGAAGAAAGAAAAAAAGCATTTAAAATTAAAATTAAAAATAACCAAAAAAGTATTTTCTTGTGACTACCATAATCGATTTCCATGCCCTTGACCTATAGAAAACTAAAAAATTTAGAAAAATCGCAAAAAAAGTCGTAAAATAATAAGGAAACAATCAATCAAAATGCGAGATTTCAATATTTGCCAAAATTTACCAAACTTAAAAAAAAATCTGTATTTATGGAGATACCTAAAATTCGCTTTTTCATTTGGCTCCAATATACACTTCAAAATCATGTACACATACGAGCCACAACAGTTTATTCGTTGGCTTCTGCTGTGGTGCGAGACACTTTTTTTATTCCACGGGGTTACACATGACATGGTTACATTTTTTCTTTCTGCTCGTTAATAGTGAAGGTTGAACACTGGATATTAAATTGTCACAATGTAAAACTTGCAAATCAGCTAGAGAACTGCCAAATTCATGTATTACAGTAATGGCAAGGATGATCGTTTATACAGGTTGCGACACAAATAACTCCCGCATTTGTAATGTAAATAACATAGCAGCGTTTGAAGCTTTTCCGAAATTTATTTTGCAGTTTGAACGAGCTGTACTGACCATTTACTTACAGACACATGCACATTCAAAATCACGGGGTTTTGAAAATTATAACCTCCAAATTCCAAACGTCCTTTTCTATGCATTTCTGAAGTCTCTCCCTGAGATTTCGTATTACTCACATGGTAACGTCCGCTGAAATTGCCGTGATTTCTTAATGGATGGCAGCTATCAGGTCGTCCAGTACCCACACCTTACGTTGTTAGATTTGCACCTTCAGGTATCCCCATAGAAAGATGTCACAAGGTGCGAGATCGGCGGAACGGGCCGGGCACGGAATGTCACCTCGTTGGAAGATCAGACGCCCTGGAAAAATTTCCCTTGGGCGGTTCATCGATGCCCTTGATGCACGCNATGGATGGCAGCTATCAGGTCGTCCAGTACCCACACCTTACGTTGTTAGATTTGCACCTTCAGGTATCCCCATAGAAAGATGTCACAAGGTGCGAGATCGGCGGAACGGGCCGGGCACGGAATGTCACCTCGTTGGAAGATCAGACGCCCTGGAAAAATTTCCCTTGGGCGGTTCATCGATGCCCTTGATGCACGCCCAGTAGCATCATCCTTTTGTAATCACACAATGAGATTCCCTACTTCGTTGAGGTTCGGCTGTAGTAGGAAGTTGTGCAACACCTCTATGTAACGATCAGACGTTACTGCCACAGTTCTGTCGTCCACTTAAAAAAAAATACGGGCCTATAATTACAAAGTCAACGACGGCACACCAGACAGTAACATGTCCGCTGTAGAGGGGTCGCTGGATGATCTAATGAGGATTGAGTTTTGCCCAATACCAAAGTGAGCTTCTTCACTTGACGGTACACTGGCGTCAGCTCGAACAACTTCCAGGATAAACTCACAAAATGCTGTGCAGTTGGCACAATCCCGTTCACTGAGTTCCTGCACACCCGTAATTTTGCGAGGATGGAACTTCATCTCTGTGTGTAAAATTCTCCTTGCGGTGCGCTCAGATACTTTCATAGCAACAGCATGCCTACGGGCCGAACGTTGAGGAGATTGCGTAATGGCTTGTCGCACTGTTTGGATGTTGTTTGGTGTTCGAATGGTTCGAGGCCTACCAGGTGGTTTCTTTTTTAAAGTCGAACCCGTTATTCTCAAATTGGCGACCAATGACAAAATTATTTTTTCCTTTCAGGAACTTAAGCGTTTCGATTTAGCCGAAAGTGTATATTAAATAGGGGTTGTGTTGTGGTAACAGAGTAAGCAATTTGAAGTTAGTCTCCACCACGAACCCCCGCTGTTCTCCACTCCACGCCATGATAGCGACTTACTGAAATGGTAGGCACGTGCTACGTAAGGCCACACTGGATGTGCATAGTAGTAAGTTTTCATACCGCGTGAATCACTCATTCCATCCGAGGAACCTTTCGAATTTAAGAGACTGCAATTCCTCCTTCAAATTCGGTTTCATTATTACTATTAGTAAGGTCTAGGGATAGTCCCTAACGTTGGTTCGGACAGGTTTCTAGAACTTCTTCTCGCAGGTGCAGCTATGCTTGGTCAGCTTCGGAATACGCTCACCTAGCAACTTTATAATCCTAGCATCTGAGGAATGTGGTGTAGAAAAATGTCCTTCGGTTAGAAAAATGAATAGCCGTTTGGTCTAGTTCATGTGGGCGAAGCTGCGAATAGAAAGCTAGTGTCTGTGTATAAAATGAAGTACTCCAACTCACTGCTGTCTGCAAAAGCATAAAAAGTTATGGGTGGCTTCCCGTTAGAATGTAGGCACCTACTATAAACGTTTTGGCCAAAATTAGGCCCATAATATGGTGAAAAGGGGTAAAATGCGTTTTCGAGGACTCCTCAACAGCTCATTAACGCTAAGATACTGTTATAATTTTTGCTTCATAAGACTACCTAAATTCCTCAAACATAATTTCAGGATTTTTTGAAATTCAACCCATTAGTGTGTCCCTTGATAGCTCACTAACCCATCGAAATATTTTGTGCCATTTGCTTCAAAAGGCTACTTATTCAAAAGCCTAAAAATTCCTGAGAGGGCAAAAAGGGTTAAATATATTTTTGAAGTATCCTCACAAGATATCGTTATGCGTTTTGCTTAAAAATCGGACTATATAATTAGCCAAAAATTAACTTCCGATTTTTTTTAAATTTCAATATAAATAGCTAAAAATTTAATTAGGATATTTTCTAAATTCAAATCTCTAAAAGGGTAAAAAATACTCGAGTATGCTTTTGATGATACGTTACCTACATAACACCGTTTACGTGCCTGTAACATTAAAACCAACATGTTTTGTAAATACATATAAAACTAAAATTATCAATATAGGCTGTTCACGGTAAAGTGAGTACTTTTAGTATCCTTGTTACTTTTTCCTTCAAGCAATTTTTTATCCGTTAACCACATTTTAAAATAAATACTGCCATGTAATTAGTAATCATATTGTGTATATTCCACCGCAATCGGGAGGTAACGTCTAAGGCTAAAAAGCTATATTTATTGACTATTATTCCAAATGAGACGGCTTTCAACAGTGCTCACTTTACCGTGAATAGCCTATAGGAATGAAACGTCGCTTTCTCTCTTAGAAATAAAGTTTCGTTTTCCTTACAGTCACGGAAAAAGTTATCAGAAATGAGCAGAGTAAATAACTCAAAGCTTGTTTTTTCTCTTTTTTTTTTGTAGGCTTCTTTGTCGGTGAAATATATCGCGCTCTAATTGTTCCTCATAAGTTTCTGTATATTTGTTTTTATCACATCTTTTACCACATTTTACGATTCTATTCGTTGCTACTAATTAAGGGTAAATGTGAGTATTACGTTTATTCAAACTGTAAAGTAACTTCTTTACGTTGCCAAATTTAATTGGCTGCTTGCAAAGATAACGGCCAGACCAATCACCGAGAGAACTGTCGAAAAAAAATTTTATAACTATGGCCAGGCCGTTTGATTATACTTGGTTTTCCAACGAATCTGAACTTGAATTAACTATAAATAATAGTTAATATAACTTGAATAAATTCAATTTGCATTACAAATATGAATAATCAGAAAACAATAATTCGAGTAAGTCTTTATTCCGTAGTTTTGAAGAGACTGAAAAGGTAGAAAAAAATCATTGATGGTACTGCGAGAATTGAGTAACTTTTAACCATATAACTATATAGAAAAATCATTATCATAGGTTGGTTGAAATGTTCGAAAGTGTAAAAATGAAGTAAATATATGTTCACACAGTTTGTACAAATATATAAAGCAGTCGATTACCCCGTGGGATTCATCAACTGTACGTACCCTCCTGGCCTACCACCGCATAGACTTTTGCTTATGTTTGGATCTCCATTAATGTTACTGAGACCCAAGGTGGGTTGGGGGGGGGAATACTTAACGAACATACCACTCATTGCATCCCACCCCCCAGCTGTGTTTTGCTCTGACTATTTCGGCCCACGGACATTCACTAAAAGAGGCGGGAATAGTACTGAAGTAGGACTGCTCCTCGCATGGGCAGCTCTACGTTACCTGCTCCAGAGTAAGCTCATATAGCCACTGGTAATCCTTGCACCAGAGGTGTGGTCTATAAAGAGGTCCTTCGGAAACGAAAATGAAGAGCTGCTTCTTGCAGTACACGTGGACTAAGCCACAGACAGATCGCTAGTTAGTCAATGGGTTTTCTGAAAGGATGTTGCAACACTAACTTTTTTAAACGAAATAGCATAGACAGCTGAAAACAAAGTAAATGTTTTTCATACAAAATAGTCAAGTAGTTGTTTTTTACGTTGAGTTTCCACTCTCACTTCACCACATCAAATTGTGCTTATCAGCTTAAGGTACTCAGAATGATAGTGGCATAATACAGTATTTATTATTGAAATATTTCCTTACATTATTACCTGCATATTTATAAGGCGCTGTCAAATAATACACAGCTGGATTATTTAAAACAGAAGTATTGCTCCCACCTCTCCGTACTCTCTTTCTCTGATAACATATTTTTTATTATGGATGTATCGATTTTTTTTAAGAATTATAATTTATTGTTGAGAGTTTTGCCTAAGTATTTCACGGTATATTTTCAAGAGATTGTAATTCCAGGGTGTTTGTATTCAAAAGTGGTATATAACTTATGCTCTGCATGAAGACACACCACAAATTCAGGAATACTGAATCAGTAAATAAATTGAAACAGAACAAACAAATAATGCTATTCATTTCCAGTAATTAATGACTACTATTCCAAATTTTCTACAAATATGTAGTCTCATTAGTATTAATTTCCACACAGTACAAATTATTTTACTTATGTGAAATATGGCTTCATGCAGTAACAAAACAAAAAAAAATGCCTGCTCCTTTTAGAATAAGAGTTTTTTAAGGCAATGTGTAACTACTTCAAATCATATCAGAGTAACCGCAGTATAATTGTAAACGATGTTAATTTGCACGAACTATTTAAATTAAAACTCTGAGTTACAATGTGTGTTTAAACCTGCATTTGGTATTTGAAATTGTCTTCTGCCGTAATAAGGGGAAACTTTTCTTTTCTCCACAGGTTACAGGATGCCAGGCATCTATATTTTGGCCCTCGACGTGGTTTGGTCAGCAGAAGAACAACAGAGCTTCTGCAGATGTTAACTGCACTTCGGAGGGCTATTTGTGTAGCCTCGACTGTGCAACAGTGTACCAATGTTTAGGAAGCTCTCCATCTTTCACGAAGATCACTCTGCAATCTTGTGACGGTGGCGATGGTTACTACTGCGACAAGCACTCGGGAACATGTTCTAGTACATTCGTCAGCAGCTGCGATCCACCGGAGTACAAGTTCAAGTGCACTTCAGTGGGTATCTTCCCCGATCCATACAACTGCGCTACCTACCACGAATGCTATGGTTATGATGAAAACCCTACACTGGATACAGAGCAGTGCGCAGAAGGCTGGTTGTACGACCCACTAGCGATGAGTTGTACGGTAGAAGGCACTACATGCAAGACTCCGCCTGTCCCCACTTGCAAAGTTGATTATGCAATGGGGCTAATAGAAGAAAACCCCAACTTATACTACATATGCAGAAAAAACGACAAATATGGTTACTTGTACCCTATTCTGTATGCTTGTCCACATGGTGGCGAGTTCGATGCCACTTTGAAATCATGTGTGGACAAAGCTATCACTTACAGCACGACCACGACGACGACCACCACCACTACAACTACACCCACACCAACCACAACAACACCAACCACTACAACAACGCCAACCACTACCACAACACCAACCACTACTAAAACGTCAACCACTACTACAACACCAACCACTACTACAACACCAACCACTACTACAACACCAACCACTACTACAACACCAACCACCACTACAACACCAACGACGACAACAAAGCCGACCACCACAGAGCACCCAACAACACCACCCACAACCAACACTTCATCCACCACTCCTGGAGGAAACAGTTCTGGAGGGGGTGGTTCTGGAGGGGGCAGTTGTGGAGGAGGCAGTTCTGGAGGAGCCAGTTCTGGAGGAAGCTGTCCTGCAGGTACCAACAGTACAGCGATTACATGTCCAGGGAAAGGTATATATGGCGACCCCGAAAACTGTATTGGATATTTCTGGTGCCCAAGTGCTGGTGGTATACCAAATCATCATTGTTGTGAGTATGGTTACCATTTCAATGAAATTATAAAAGACTGTCTTCTAGGAGAATGTCTTGCCCAATGCTGATATATACAATGTTGAAATATCAGAGATTATCATAATAATTTCAGTAGCTGTGAGAACCAAAGTTCAGAGTAATTAATATGTATGGCTGATATTTAATTTTTCCTAAATAGATATTTGTGACAGAAAGTAAATTTTTCATTTTACAAGCTGTTGGAAATGTCGATTTTCTGGTTTTTTGTCACAGTATATTGTTCCACTATAACATGTGATTTTTAGATATATAAAACTGATTTTATAAATAGGCCACAGAAATATTATTTTCATATACAATTAAATGTTGTGTAAAAATCTCTCTTGAAGTGAAATAAAGCAGTTTGTAAAATTTTTCTAATATTTACCAATTTTTTTTATGATTACGTGATGGTTGTAAAGGTTACAACCGGGTATTTAAATAATTTATGATTTGTGTGTAATTACGTTTACTAGATTTAACTGACAGATATAAGATCCAATCTGTCGCACAGTAAAATCCCTTAGATAAATAAAAATATTTTATTCATTATTTTACTTAAGTAATTGTCGAAACGTTTCTTGTATTTTAGGGTAATATTTTGCTCTTATATTCCAAACATGCCTGGTCATAATTATTTTAAAACATTGGTGCATAATAATGTTTTTATTTTTTATGTCAAGATCATCAGATTAAATATGAATGCAACATAAATAACAATACAATAAATAAATGTATATATTCGTATGTTTATTTACTTAGTGTGCTTTCCTAATATAACTCTGAACTAAAATCAGACACATATATTGAATATTCTTTGCCTGAAATATGTTATTCTAGCGCTAGCTTCCACGTGATACAGAATTTCAATCTTATATAATTATTCAAGAAAAATTAATGATCTACGAATGTGTTTGCTACCTTAACTGCCTTTAGGAATATTCTGCTATTCACTTCTTTTAAAAGGAAAAAATTGTTTCATAGAAGCTTTATATTTACATTTTGAGTAATTATTGAACATTCTCGACGAATTCGAGCTGCTAGTGTTGCTGCTCTAGTAAAAAAGGTATTTCATTCATATATACCGCTTAATCTCAGATTTGAGTAGAGCTATTTACTATATGATCGATACAAACGACAATCCACATACGTGGTTTAACGGGAGGAAGTAGGTTTAATGTTTCGAGAATTATGCGTTCTGTGAGCACCATGCTGCACAGTAAAGTGAAAAATTAAAAGTGACAATAATAAAGGAATATTCAGCAGTGATGAACCATTTTGAATCCGTGTTATTAATGGAAAATTAAAATACAGCTCGGTATTTGAGATAGAGGTTTGACACAACAGCCTCCTGTTCACTGGAACTTAAAAAGTACGACGTGTGTTGCTGTAAACCACTTTCATGAGAGAAGGTGAGCAGGTGAGCGGCACTTCATTTACATATAACCATCATACCGCTCGGGTTGAAGGTTAAAACTGCATTAAATGTGGTGAAGTACTATTTGTTTTAACAATCCTAACTTCATCAATTTAACTGAAAACGAAAGGAAAGGGCATGCAATTTAAAACTACTTACTTTTGATAACTAGTATAATATATATAATTCCCCACTCTTTGTTAATGTTGGTTTAGTAGCTCAGTTGGTAAGGTAATGGTATAGAAGTGGTGTGGAGATGGTGTGGGTTAATCACAACCACCCCTAAATGTTGTTTACTTTTTTTAATTACTCTAAATTGTGCAATATACGAAGTTGCTATCGGAAATAGGTTTATTTCTCGTAATGATTTGTCAAGATTCAATATTATTTAATTCGCTGCACGCATTTGGTCGTCACTTGTTCAATCAGTGAAATTGTTTCACAAAACCTTATTCAATTAAATTAGTTTCACTGAAACGACCAGTGGTTTTCCACTGATTCGAATTTAGATTGCGGTTCCTTTGACGCCCATTCTCTGGTTGGTTACGCGAGGACCTGGGATGGGACCTTGCGTCTGATAGGCTCTTCACATACTGCGGAAGATTCCCTATTGGCTGGGCTGCCGAGTGGTGACTAGGTACCAGGCGCTGATTGGCGAACGGACTCTCAACACTTTTCATACTGATGACGCCATTTTGCGGGCGTGTACGTCTGGTGTGCGCTGCATAAGAGCTTGTTTCACCTCTGTAGTCTGAAGTACTCTATGATTTTGGGAACGAGCGCTGGCGTATTTGAACCGTCGCTCTGAGGTAAGTAATTCAAACACATACACGTAAATAAAGACTGTAAAATTAGGTTAATTGTTTGTGAACGAAGAGGAAGGCCACGCATGTGAATTTGACTGGAACATATCGTCAAGATACTGCAGTAATCTCGCATAGCACAGCGAGAAGGTGTTGGTTGACTTTCCTTACCCACGTATCTACATGGCATAACCTCAAAATACAAAGCCAGTGCATGGGTGGTGACGCTACATTGCAAACATCAGTTGCCAAGTTCGACATCGCGCATTGCAGATAAAAAACCCACAACACAACATACATGTTTAAAGAAATGTTATTTCTACTGTAACTGTTTCAGTTTCTAATACATATTACTTACAGTCGGTATATTTTTGACATTTGGAAACAAATATCTGACTGGAAAGATTTAGATGCGACTGGGAAGTTTCAAATGCACGGGTGAAAGTCAAAGTGGCGTAAGTCGCTTTTTAACTTTACAAACTGTAACACCTCTTATATAAAAAAAATTTGTTTTAGCTTTATACCAGCAGAGTCAGTGTCATTACTGAAAAAGTTTCATTATAGAAGCATTACATGTCATGGTTCTATGCAAATTGTTGTACTTGATTGTTAATACGTGTTCCTTGGTTGTCATTAAAAAGTTCGAATGAATTAATATATACAATTTGGTATTGTGCGAATTGTAGCATAAATATGCATTATTACTTCATATATTTTGTTTGCGGTGATGGGTAAAGTGATCAGATAAGCTTCTTTTGCCGTATTTTTCTATAAATTATCCCACATTTTAATCAGGAATAAAAAAAAAAATTAATATGGCAAGTGACACGGGCTCTAAATTTAGATATGACATGTTTGGATTCTGATACACCAGCCTCGATTCCCAGCTCAGTGAAGTAAATCGTAGTTCAACTCTAGGGCCAGCAGGTGGCAGCACGTCATTACGGAAGGCTGGGAAAAAAGCTAACAACCGTATAATTTTTCTCAACACTGGATAAATGTACTTATTCCACTTTGGCTTTGAGACTTCCAAATGTAAGAAGGTCAACCGATTTATTTACAAAATTTGGTCTTGCACTAGGAGAAGGGTTAACCAACCAAATACTGGTTTGTGTTGAGCCAGAAATACATTTAGTTGCCCAAAATATGTTTTGTTGAGTAAAAATAATTAGAAGAACAACATTTATTTTGTTCACCTTACAAAAAATACGCTTGAATAAACAAAACATCAGTGTTCGGCCAAAAGGAATTAGACTGCCAACATAGTATCGAGCGGAATCAACAGTATATATTTGCCCTGCCCACACATTTGATTGCTGTATTTTAATCGTGTTTTAGGTTTTTAAATATAAATTTGGCTATCATAAAAACAATGGGAGAACCCCGAGAAAACCCGCAGGTAAACAGTGACGTCCGCCACGTTTCCAACATGCGAAAATCCAGGTGACTTCGCCAAGAATCAAGCTCAGTTCGCCGTAGTGTGAGGCTGGTAGTCTGCCCACTACCCCCCGCGGCCCCATGCACACAGTCGCAAGGTGTTGAGCCACTCTAGCGTAAGTTAATATCCAACTTTATTGCGATTTACTTGCTTTTTAAGTTCAATGTTCGAGGAGCGGATGGTTTTGCAGACTTCCCTGTGTTGGCCTCCAGAAACACACACTTAAAAATTTCCGTATACTTAGGGAAACTTTGACGGAAATGTACAGCAAATATACGGAAACGCAATCCACAATGACGAAAAACGGAGGTAAGTCCGTAAATAGAAAATAAAGAATGTATCCGTATCTGCAATAGCTTCGGGTTTCGGGGACAAAACAATGCCGGTTTACAANGTAAATAGAAAATAAAGAATGTATCCGTATCTGCAATAGCTTCGGGTTTCGGGGACAAAACAATGCCGGTTTACAAGGAGTTTTCTTCGCTACTGTAACCCGTAAGTATTGTTTCTGCGGCAGTTAGGATATCCACGCCACAAGGACCTCTTCCTTCTGGCATTACAAAGTATAACATCAGGCATCTGTAACATTAACACTTAAAGTACACTCACTTCAATAGAAACTTAAGGTGAGTGGTTAGAGTCATCTTCTCATGGGCTCGTAATTTCCTGACTTGGGTTCGAATCTTGTTCAAATATAATATACTTCAACTCTTGTGAATAACTTTTTTTTTACACAGTAGAACATCTACGTAACTATAATTATGTAATTTTTCATTATCTCTTTTTATTTTAAACTTGAAGTTCAGGAAACTTACTAGGAATTTAACGGAGAGATTCAGTGATTTCACGGAAAATTTAGTGAAATTTACGGAAAGTTCGTTTTCAAAAATTAATTTTTCCGTTATTTTACGTAAAGTGTACGGCAACATGTGGATAAATTATGACCAGCACTTTCCCGTAAAATGAAGCTAATTTTTTAACAATGTAGAAGCTCGTTAACCAGTCTGCGACGGCGCCAAGGTAAGATCACGCGAAGTAACTGTAAAACGCTATTAAAATTCTCATGAAATTTAAAACGCTACATTTGACACAGTTGAGACAAATCGAATAGTTATACATTTTTAAACAAAACCTACGCATTTGCTATCGCGAGTAGTAGCTTGGTATTGCCTCTGTCACACGTTGTATCTGAGACTCAACCGTTACCATATAGAAAGGTAACCATGTGAAAGTAGTTACGAACTTTTCGGGAACTTCGAAAATTAAGTCTGTAGTCACATGTCGGGCGACAATGTTGTAATTAATCTTACTATTGGTTTGTGTTGATCCGTAGTATTTATTTATTTAACTCTCATAAGTTACAAGATATTTTTTTGTAATTTTTGACAAAAACTAGTACATATTTTTGCGTTTTAAGCAATTTTCATTTTAAAATTAACTCTGATATATTAAGAGTTAGCAAGCAATATCAAAAAGCTAGATTTCCTCCATATTTTCTTTGTGTGTATGCAGGTGATAAGTTATTGATCATAATAGAGACTTTGAGTCATAGTTTAACGTGAAGATGCATTATCAACATTAAACTACAACGCTGTTGGACTCAATATGTGAGTTATCTGAAAATGTTTTAAATTTGAGTTAATAATCCATTATAAAATTATTAATACGCTATTTTGAAAGAACATTATTTTCTAACTCTTCCGGCCTTTACCAGGCTCTGACTCAGCTCATCCTTCAGTTCACTGCTGTATTCGTGTTAATATAGTTTAATTTGAGCTGGGAGAATTATATATGTAGTTTAAACATATACATCACAAAACGTTGTAAAAGATGTCCCAAAATTCACGCAATAAATAATGTTGATAGAAAACCCATATTTTTAATTACAAATTGTAAATGTTTTATTGATTTATAAAGTATACAGTATAGGGTTATGTATGGAATAGCATATCGGGTAAATGGCCTCCGCCGCTTTGCTGGCACACACGCCCTCTTTGGTAGAAATATTCCATAACCGTGTTGCCTAAATGTGGCTGAATGTCGTTGATACAGCCCTTTATTTCCTCCTTCAAGGCGTGGGTGGTCATAGGTTTGTTGGCATAAACCTTAGATTTAAAAAAAAAAACCCAAAGAAATAAGTCCAACGGCGTTAAATCGCATGATCTGGGTGGCAAATTCTGATCACCAAAANTACATCACAAAACGTTGTAAAAGATGTCCCAAAATTCACGCAAGAAATAATGTTGATAGAAAACCCATATTTTTAACTACAAATTGTAAATGTTTTATTGATTTATAAAGTATACAGTATAGGGTTATGTATGGAATAGCATATCGGGTAAATGGCCTCCACAGCTTTGCTGGCACACACGCACTCTTTGGTAGAAATATTCCATAACCGTTTTGCCTAAATGTGGCTGAATGTCGTTGATACAGCCCTTTATTTCCTCCTTCAAGGCGTGGGTGGTCATAGGTTTGTTGGCATAAACCTTAGATTTAAAAAAAAAANGATACAGCCCTTTATTTCCTCCTTCAAGGCGTGGGTGGTCATAGGTTTGTTGGCATAAACCTTAGATTTAAAAAAAAAACCCAAAGAAATAAGTCCAACGGCGTTAAATCGCATGATCTGGGTGGCAAATTCTGATCACCAAAACGGGATATTACACGACCAGGAAATGACTCATGCAGTAATTGAAAACTGGATTATCATGTCGCAGATAGCGACATGATAATCCAGTTTCGTGTGTCTAAATTGCAAGATATGGATATGGATGACATGTGGTTTCAACAAGATGGTGACACATGCCATATAGCCCAAGAAACAGTTCAATTGAGTAGAGAGGTTTGGGCGTCTCTTAACAGCGAGGTGTTGAGAGCCGATGAGGGTGAAATGAGGCACTAACCTCACGTTGGAAATGTTAACAACACATCGAGAGTGGGTAGGTACATTGCTGACGAGTTTAGAAATAAAAGGATAACTACCTAGTAAACTAAATTTTTCGGGGGTTGAATGCAATCGGTGACTAAGATTTTATCAGTCCATTGACCATGTCAAAAAAATTAATTATAAAACAATAAGGCAAATTCAAAGGTTGTACCTATCTAGTACATAGTAAAATAATTGAATACACATGTTCATGTAATCTGTAATATTTTACAGTATTTTCTTTTAAAAACAGAGTAGTCTCTTACATAATCTGTTTTACATTCGATACGTTCGTTGCCATATTTTTGTAATAATTTTCCTGTGTGCTGCTGGAAATTTTTTATCAAAGAAACATGGTAGTATTTCACTTGATGTACTTAAGACTTTCCAAAACTCAAAAACACAGGCTAAGTGAAAATTATTTTAATTTCTTATATGTGTTGAATGTAACATTCTACTTTTCTCTCAGTTCTCAAACTGCAGTCACGGCGCCTCTGGGGGGTTCAAGTGGGCCTGGGTAACACAGGAGAACTAGTCAAACGATAAATAAACAAAAAAACTTTTTTAACTACAGTGGCTTTGCAAAAAAAAAATTATCACTCTGGACGAATCGCACGAGTACGACGAAGGTTTCTACACAGTGTTGTCACAGCCCGACATGTGTCCCATTTGTTTTGAATGCTGTTTGCTTTCGCAGATGTGCCCTCCGAGGCGTAAATGTCCCTCCTGCATTCATAGCTGGAAGACACCGAAAAAGGAATCAATAGCAGCGTGAGTCACAGAGCTGAGTTCAGTGCCCCAATGACGCGTTCGACAAGCCTTTACCCACCTGCATGGGTTTGAGAGAGCCCGTATCGTTGTTCTCCGACCTTTCAGCCCGTTGCTCGCCACTTGAAACGTTCTGCCTACACTTTCAGTCAGAGTTGGACACAGAGGGAACAGGAGGGTACACACAGACGTCGAGAATGTTCGGGTCGACCCTGGTGGATCACCAGCAGGTAGGTAATCTCTCAAGGGGCGTTGCTTCGCACCATCTAGAGACATGTAATGGCAGCTGGGGATACGTCAGTACTATACACAAGCGGCTAGCAGAGCGGTATCTGTCGTGGCGACATCCCTTACGACGTCTACCATTACGACCTGGGTATCGCCGAGCACGTGTGACCTTCTGCCGGGAACGGGCAGACTTGCAACTTGCCTTGACCAGCCGATTGCATTCAACTGCAGCGAATTAAAGTATGGTAGTGCCTACATTATAGTCTGGCAATATACTTTGATTGGGGTCTGGCAGGTATGCACAGTGATATGGTGTGATCATGCCTTAGCTAAACGGCTTGCCTGATCACACCTTCAAACTTTAAACCTGGAAACGAGCGGGATTGCAATGCCACCATTTGGTCGTCGATCCTTGCGAAAGAAGACAGTTGCAGAAATCCCCTCCACCGGTCACTAAGCGGGGCCGTAGAACCACGCGCTTGATATAGGCCGGCGTAACACCCGGAACAGCGTCTTTCGTCTTTAGTCCTTTGGGCGACCCGNTAGAACCACGCGCTTGATATAGGCCGGCGTAACACCCGGAACAGCGTCTTTCGTCTTTAGTCCTTTGGGCGACCCGGCCAGCGAAGCAGACCAGGAAGATGGGTGTGTCCGGCCATCGTTAACCGTCTCGCAGAATCAGTCTCCAGCTGCAACAAGGTGATGACTTTCCTGTTAGGTTTAATTAAAATGGCGTTAATCGTAATGTTATTAAATAATCATCTTGGTATTCAATATAAAGCTCCCCCTGTTAATAGTCATTTATATAGCAACTGTATAATCTTCATGTAATAAAACCTCATCAGATACTGTTGNAGGTTTAATTAAAATGGCGTTAATCATAATGTTATTAAATAATCATCTTGGTATTCAATATAAAGCTCCCCCTGTTAATAGTCATTTATATAGCAACTGTATAATCTTCATGTAATAAAACCTCATCAGATACTGTTGTGCTCTACCGAATCATGAGTCATTATTTCAGATACGTCCCCAGCGCCCAGCATACTCTCACATTGACATCCGACATTGTTACTAGTTCGTAATAACAGCATGGACTTACTGTAACGACTGAAGTGGCTTAAATACCTGATATGGCTTAGTGGCTTTATAATAATTAGTGCTGGGTTATGTGCGCACTGTATGTTGCTTTGGAAGTTACTCCTGTATTACCTTTAAAGTTACAAGCAAAGGAGACCCGATTGGCCAAACGCTGTGAATTNACCTTTAAAGTTACAAGCAAAGGAGACCCGATTGGCCAAACGCTGTGAATTGTATATCAGTACAGAGAATAATGCCTTGGCCAGCGCCGTGATCAAGGCTTTACTATAGAGTGACACACTGCCACAACAAGAGGTGTCGTGTTGTGGGGTGTCAATTCCTACGATTCCTGCACACCCACTGGTGATGATTTAAGANTGCCACAACAAGAGGTGTCGTGTTGTGGGGTGTCAATTCCTACGATTCCTGCACACCCACTGGTGATGATTTAAGATACCTTGACGGAACGGCGATGCCTTCTGTGACTATGAGCGCTCCCCGTCCTGGTGCAGCTGAACAACCCCATTTTCCAGCAGGATAACGCCTGGCCTCACACAGCTCGGGGATATCTACCCTGCCTTCGTGAGGTCACGTTTCATTGGCCAGCAAGGTCCCCAGACCTATCGCCCGTCGAGAACGTTTGGGACCAAATTGGACGGCAACTTCAGCCACCGGCAACGACAGCGGTTTAGGAGAGTCAGTTGAGCCAGCTGTTGCAGAATCTTCCTCGGGAGAACATCCGACATCTATATGCCTCCATGCTCAAACGTATTGCCGCTTGTCCCCAATTTACAGGTAGTTCAACACCATTCTAAGTGCATCCTGCAAGTTTTGGTCCCCTGCAATACATGCTTTGTATGTAACAATATGTTGTTCGATTACCGTTCTGTTAAAAAAATTCTGAAATTCATTAACATTCTTACGGAAAAGTACAGTTAATGCACTGAAACCCGATTTGTGGTTTATTGGAACTGAGCTCCGTAAATACAAAATACGAAACGTTCTCGTATTACCTATAGCTTCGAGATTCGGGAATGAACAGTGACAAGCATACACGAAGAATTTGTTTGCTACTCCAACCAAGAAATTACCATTTATGTGAGATTTAGGATATCCAGGCAGGGAAGTTAAATTCCTTCGAGCAACTAAAAGTATCACAAGGTACTGAAACAGCAACATTTAAACTGATCAGATGACACTAATAACTGTAAATTTAAGTGTGTCATATTACGAAAAATAATATATATACACACTATATACTTACTAGAAACTTGTAGTTAAATGCTTAAATTCAAAGACTGTATATTTTTTATTCTTGTTCAAACCTGGATCTAAAATGGAATATTTATACATATTTCATTTAATTTATATCCACATGCATTAAAAATATTTTTTCTTAAAAATTTTTTATTTTTAGAAATTTGAAACAAAAAATCTAACTTGGAACTATAAGGAGAGATTCCGTGAATTCACGGAATGTTCTGGGAAATTAACGTAAATTCCATCATTGAAAAAGCTAAGTGTCCGTAATTTTGCGGAGATGTCGAGATGATTTATTTTAACAGTATTTTCAGTTATTTCATGGAAATTTGTCTTATAGTGCGGTGGGCTGGCGTCCAGTGATTTACGCATGTATAAATGTAGCGAACGTTACCTGGCCTGTTGCTTTTCTCGAGGCATCATTCCACCATTGTTCCATCTCTACTTGACCCCTACTGGGACCCAACACACGGTTGGGGACGATTCTCTAGGTCTCTCAGCTTCGTGCTCAAATCACATATAAGGCGTGTTACAAGCAAACAGAGTAGAGTACAGGAGTATCAAACAACTCGTTTATGGCCTACATGCACTCATGATGCGAGTTTTAGAAACTCCCGATCAAAGGCCAATTGAGAGACTACAACTATAACGAGTTGGTGAGTAGGAGGTAATAATAGTCATTCACTAACAATGTTTGCAGCAGCCATACATTTTCGAGGATGCAGAAGAATTGACCCACCTGGTAGTTTTCAAGAGAACCGATTTAGCTTCGCCATCTTAACATGGATCATATCTTGGATTTTGTAATGGCGGTGGCTGGGGATCCAAAAAATATAAAGAAGAGTGTTATATGAGATAAGAATATTGGTTTTTAAGTGTCGGGGTTACTTAAATTCAAGTGGTCGTCGCTTAATTATAGCTGCAGCATTAAATTGTTTTAAATATTTCCTATCAAATATCTTATGATATGTTATTACCGTCTTATTTATTTTAATCAATTCGTTGTGCACTTCACAGTAAGACTAGTATAATTTCGTACAAAAATTCTTAACAGTATTTAATAAACGACTGGGAAGGNGTTGTGCACTTCACAGTAAGACTAGTATAATTTCGTACAAAAATTCTTAACAGTATTTAATAAACGACTGGGAAGGCTCAGCTGATCTGCTTACTAAGAGTCGGGCGAAACAATGCTAATTGCTATTGACTCCGAAATAAAGCCTAGTATGATTTAATTAAGAAATTGGGAAGATATTTTTGACAGCCTAATTATCGTTCGAGCAGGTTTCACTCCATTAAATTTTAAAGAGGTTTAATTTATGTAGTTTGCTATTACTCAATTGCACGTATGAAAACTATCATTCTAGAACACCATTATTTACTTCAGTCATAAAATACAAAAAATTTACGCAAATATGTGTAGTTAAATCATGAAACCAACTTATATGATAGTGGCAAGTAGGTTGTTATGAATTCAGTTTATTATTGCATTGTCNGTAGTTAAATCATGAAACCAACTTATATGATAGTGGCAAGTAGGTTGTTATGAATTCAGTTTATTATTGCATTGTCATCACTCCAAATTATTGCAAAAAAACCACGTACAAAATATATTTGTCATCACTAACATGACTGTGCATTCTATATGCTTACTGCGAAGTTCAAAACAACTCAAAAATGTTTCTATTATGTGGTCACTATCAGTGAATGATTGTCATCCGGTCACGTCAGAATTATCTGTAGAGATAATTTACAGATAACAAAGAAACAAGCTATCGATAGCCTGTTTCAAGACTTTTTGCAAGCCTGATTACTGCTATTAACTGTACTATACAGATAAATAAATCATATAAGTCTTTACTTGTAATGTGAAAAATGACTTATTGTTGAACTGAATGGCGTCTCAGAATTCCTGTAGACGAATGGTCGGTCGTGCGGCATTACAAAACCAGGTCAAATGTGTAGTTAAAAGTTTTTGAGAACATATTTTTATATATTCTCTGTTCACCAAAAACACGAAGGGCAAAGTGTTCATCAACTGACTACAAAACAAGCAAGTTTATATAACAACGTTTGTGCGATTTCTATAAAAATTGGGAACATTCAAATTTGCTTGTTCACTTACCGTCCTGTGCCGTAAGTAAAAGTTCAATTTATCCATAAATAAGGTGCTTTTATGTTAACACAAGCATAAAACGCATGTGATACATGGCATATTTACGAAACAACCGAACACGTCNATAAGGTGCTTTTATGTTAACACAAGCATAAAACGCATGTGATACATGGCATATTTACGAAACAACCGAACACGTCGTAAATGGGGGAATTTCTCGAAGACATCATTAAAAATGCGTATGATACGTGACATATTAAGAAAACCCATTGAAAATGTGTGAAGATACTGCTTTCTAAATGTATCGAAGGTCGTGTGTAATACTGTCAGACAAGGGGATTGCCAGCCACAGCACACGGTACCGGCTCGGACCAGCTCGCCCGTGCAGCAGGCGGCAGCGGACAGTCATCGCCGGTCGGGATTCTTCTTCAACCGTCAAAGACTGACAGTTTCGGTCCGTGGTGATGCCGGGCGGTGAAGTGTACGTGGCTTTGTTGAAGCCGCGGTGAAGCAACGGCTAGCGCGCTCGCCTCCCACCAAGGCGAACTGGACCCTACTCCCGACGGAGTCGCACCCAGATTTTCGCATGAGGGGAATCGTGCCGGACAATGCCTATGATCGAAGGGTTGGCGGGGGTGGGGGTGTTTCGGTAACACCAGTTTTCGCCGCCCTTGCATTCCGGCGCTGCTCCGCATCCACGCGTCTTGCTTTAAAGACGTGTTAATCACGTAAAAAACACGACTACCCAGGAAAGTTCGTGGCTTATTGAAGTGCAGCATCCATAACGAATCTCTAAAATTCTGAAAAATCGTCCGGCACCACTTAAAACGATCTTGCTGTCCACTCTAAAACTGCGCGCGGGTTTAGAAAAATTCTTGTAGGTGGAGCACATCAACTAATTTGAAATGAAAGTCTTCATCGCCCACGACTGTGTAGAAGGGGGCTCTTATCTTCGTTATTCAAGCAGCAAGTGATAAAACTGAAGAAAGGTACGATTATCATTGCACTGCCAAGCGCCTATGACAGTCTGCTACTAACTCCTCGCTCAGAAATCAAAACTTAGTGGAAATAATACCGCAACTCAACTATCCACATTATTCTAGAAACTACTAAACGGAGAGTTGTCTCCGATTACTTGCAGCTACACACACACATATTGGATATCGTTCTGAAACAGGGAAATACACTGAAAAACATATGTTTTAAAAAAATTTCACAGATAAATATGATTTGATGTTCGGGCACCACGAACGAGTGGTGAACGCTATTTTCATTGATAACCTTGCACACAAGAAGACCCTACAGTGGAGGTGTTTGAGCTGCTGATCAGCAATGTGATCACATTACAATATTTATGCAAAAGTACTGTCATTGTTTTCACAGCGTGAATATTGATTTAAGAAACGACTGTGGTCCGAAACGTTTTAGATTATTAATGACCATTTAAATTTTCCTAAAAGTCAGAATTATGAAAAGTGTCTTCAGATATTTGCACGACACAATTATAAACAGCATCGCAACTCTGGATCCTAAATGAGTGTGTGCAGTTACCAGTTAGTTTTTCAGTTACTGCATTGTATAATTTATATAATGTAGACAATTGTAAAGATACTGTTTTTCCAAAACTAGATGTTTNACTGTATTGTATAATTTATATAACGTAGAAAATTGTAAAGATACTGTTTTTCCAAAACTAGATGTTTACATGTGAACTACTCATCGTGCATTGTATCCAAGCAGCTACCTGCGAGAGCAGGAGCCATAAATGCGAAAGCAATGGTCCATCGATGTACCACGTCACAGCCTTCACACGGCCTACAGATGGCTAACCATGCTTTCTTTCACCAGCAATATGTGTAGGTTATGTGCAGCCGGTGCTGGAATACAGTTTGTAAGCAAACAGTAGGCCGTTTGATGGCTGTGACGTGGTACATTGATAGACCATTATTGTTGTAAGCATATGGGCCACTCGTAGGCCATTGTGCTCACCACACCTGTGCCAGTTATGGGCAGAGTATGGCTAGTCAAGTCGTCCCACTTGAGGACCAGCGATGGTTCNAGAGTATGGCTAGTCAAGTCGTCCCACTTGAGGACCAGCGATGGTTCTGGGTGCATGCTAGCTGCTGGTAAACTTCTTGCGGGCATCGTATCTGACTGTAAACAATAAAAGAGCCATATGTGCTTTGCAGCATGGGTTGGCTCGGTCAAGTGGCTTTCCGTATCAATTGTGAAAGCACTGTAAAGCACGAAGAAGTTCTTGTACAATGTCAATACTATTTTCCATGAAATGCAAGGAGAAAAATAATAAAGGATGTTTTTTTTTAACTTATTGACGTCTCTTTTAATTATTTATCATTAAGGCCACCTGTTTCTCGCCAAAAAAATTTTCGCTTGGGCTATAATTTAATATACTACGAGAACGCTAGCAAATTTCGTTTGGTTACTTCTTGGTGTGTTTGGGCGAAGACTCTTTTATACTTAGCCGGCCCAATCAGAATTAAGTTACTCCAACACTGGGTGTCTGTAATTCGCGAAGAGAAACCAAAGAAGTGTGACAATTGATATCACCCAATCAGAAAAGACGATTTGAGGCCAAATGTTTTGGAGTAAAACTATTAGTCTGAACTTATTGCGAAAAATAATCGACAGAATAAAAAAATATGTGACATATTTATTTTAAAAGCATATTTACGAAATATTGCTTGAATATATTACAAAATGCTTTTTTTGTTACTATGTAGCAGGGAAGGTGAAAATTTACTATATTAATTAAATGTGTGGCACAAAACGCTCTGCAATAACGTAAAAATATTTTTCCAGCAAGCAGATTGTTTAGTTATACTTTCCCGTTATTACAGTTTCTTGTGGCGCATATTTCGTGAATAAGCAGTACATTTTCAATTATAAATTTCACTTATTTCTTAACACACATCCGAGTAATATTATTAAATTAAATTTACTTCTCTCTATGACACAAATTTTCAGAAGGGCTTTGTTCATTTTGAGCAAACCAGCAGCATTAGTACGTGGCCGAGTTCAACATCTCGTGGTTAAGTTATAGGTTAATATTAGATAATATCAACTTGAAAAATAATATATACTTTTCAAATACATTTCAGAAGTCGTTTTGTGGAAATATAACACAATATTATAATTCTCTCCTTTGGGGCATTTTAAAACAAACTATTTCTCTGGGGGCGTGTTTGCTAGAATTAAACCCCATACACAATTAGAAAACTTTAGCATTTGATTTCACTTTTCCTTACCTTTGACGAAACCATCAATACACAATACAGTTGTGAAGTCAAAGTACAGACAATTTAAAATCGGCTCTGCAAGCTTTGTAAAAATGTGTATCTTGTTATGTAAATTATTATAATATTATCGAAAAATGAATTTCACTTAACTTTTTTTTAATAGGCCTATATTTATATTAAAAGTTNTAAATTATTATAATATTATCGAAAAATGAATTTCACTTAACTTTTTTTTAATAGGCCTATATTTATATTAAAAGTTCATTTCAAAACACAAAGCCCACTTGTTTACACTATTTTAAAATATTAATTCATATATTTCCTACTCACATTATATTCGNTTTCAAAACACAAAGCCCACTTGTTTACACTATTTTAAAATATTAATTCATATATTTCCTACTCACATTATATTCGCTTGCCATTTATTTAATTAAACCGAGCTTGGTTTAATACACCAAGATGAAAATCGCCCTATAATAAAATAACACTCATTCCAAATAACCTTTGTTAGATTTTCGGCAAAATGGCTGCTTGACTTTACTTCAAATTTCAAATTTTCGAAATCGTTAAGTCAAAAGTGCTTGACTTTACTTTTGACAATTCCATTGTGCCAAAGCTCCGTAGGAAACAAGATGTCAGAAAGCAAACGTAAATTCAAATCGCAAAGTCAAATGTTAAAGTTCTCAATTGTGTAGCGCCTTTAACCTGAGAAGGTCTGCCATTTTCTTTTCTTTCCACTGTTGTTTACAGAGCCGTTTTGTTGGCCAGTCATTATGTCAAAGCAGTCATGAGGTATTCGAAATGTTGTAGGGCGTCATTTCGACTCAAAAAATATAATTTCGCTTCGTAGAGATATTTGTGCTGTAAATGCCTTTTAATAACAGCAAAACTTTGTACAGCGAGTTTTGCTCTCATAAATATTGGTCTTTGAAATTTTTAAATTGTTTATTGGCATATTTTCATTCACTTATATCGTGTGGTGTTATCATTTGGAGTAATTCCACTGCAAGAAATCAATTATTAAAAATACAGAACCGGGCGATAGTAAATTCTGGGTATAAAGGGAACAATTTTTCGTGTAGAAAATTATTTATAAAATGAGTATTCTTAACTATGAAATTTCTATATAAATAAACATATATACAGCATGTCAGGTAATTCACATATATGGCCCGCACCACACGAATCTGTGATCAAAACAAAGCAGAAAATATGATGTGCTAAAAAAAAGCTTAAGATCTTTGATTAATGAGTTAAACGACATGAAAGTAGATAAAATGACTTTATTTCACGTTGAGCACAGCATACAGCATCAGCGTACATAACTTATAAACGTCATAAC
Source organism: Clitarchus hookeri (assembly GCA_002778355.1). Lineage (NCBI taxonomy): Eukaryota > Metazoa > Arthropoda > Insecta > Phasmatodea > Phasmatidae > Clitarchus > Clitarchus hookeri. The sequence continues at coordinate 15,081 of NQII01003722.1, read as the reverse complement.
AGGTGTTTGAAGTTTGCTCTGCCTTTGGCAATGCACTTCCTCGCACTCTAGATGCATGCAGCATGCACGGAGCTTGGCCGCCTGGTGCACACATGGCCATTGCCATGTCCCAGTACTCACTGCATGTGAACTCGGTGACCTCCTTTACACTACTGAGCTCGGCTCGTTCCCTATGCCTTACGAGAGACACATTAGTTACAGCACTGCCACATCACTCCAACTTTACCTAATTGGAATACCACACGTTTGCTACAAAGGTGTTTGGACGTTTCATTCCGTTTTTTTCGTAAACGGAAAGACTTATGCATTTATACCAAAGAATATTTCCTACTTCGTTTCGATCAGATGTTCCCGAGGGGCAATCCGTATCCACGAATTACCTGACAATCGTATAGAACCATATATTTAATTTTATATATTAAAAAAATATTTTTATACATGCTAATGTCCTATATTAGCAATAATTATTATAAATCTGTTAAAAAGTCATGTATTAATGTTTATAATACCAGAATTGTGAATTTTACGTTACCCCTCAGTCCGTCAGAAAATGTTCAAGAAAAGAGTTCTAAAATCAGCTGATCGTATTTTTTATAAATTACCTGTATTTTTTATCAAACAATTGTTATTCTCAATATAAAATGTTTTAAAATTAAATTGAAGCATTATTTGCTAAGCTAAGCATTTTACACTGTTAATGAATTTATTTTCAACTTAGAAAATAATTACAATTTTTTCTTCTTTAAATTTTTATGTGTGAAANCCGACTTTACAGGCAACCATTTTTTTTTTATTGATTAGAGATTTTCTTTTTAATGTATTAATCTTGTATACTTCAAACTGCAAAGCATGTTTTGCGTCGTACGTTTATTGTTAGATTATATCATGACATGTTCGGCCATAACAAAAGTGTCAACGAAGTATGTATATGTATGTGTTTATATATATGAGGATAAGATAAAGTTTGTGGGATAGGAGTCCAGGTACAAGGTGGTGATGTAGTTGGCGGTGGTTGTGAGCTAGCAAGTTGCGGGGCGTGTATAGCAGGTGGACGACGTCGCAGGNGTCGTTAAGAGTAATGGCGATTATGAACACAGTTCCGCCGTCAGACTCGGACCGACTGCAGGAATAAAATAATTGCCGGCCCCGGCAATCATTCTCGAACATCGCAACTTGCCTGCTAGTTGACGAGCATAGAAAAACTGCGGACAGTTACTACGTAGATGTTCGTGTTGAAACTTTCCTGTTTAAAAAGTGCTACAAAATGTTTCACAAAAGTTATAAGTCAAGTGGCAGTATTTCAACGAAAGGACAAACAAAGTTACATAATTAAGTTAGTATAATTTGGTGTAGCAAGATATTCTCTGTGTTATAAATAAGGAAACCCACATTTAACAACTGCCTTAGTAGGATGATTTTCCACATAGAATCGTAACTCGAGTAGTAGTTAAACTAAATGTCAATTAAAATATTGTTCCGTTTAAGTTTCTTCACGCATTTTAGAATTTAACTTAATTTTTTAGCCTACTTTACGAAGAATAAAAGTAATACAAACAAGATTACGGGGCACTCACTCAATAAAAATTACATTTAATACCTTCTTGTGAGATAAAATTTCCTTTAGTAATTTATATCAATATTTTTATATTTCCACTTTCTTTGTGGACAGGTGGAATAAGTAATTCTTTGTATTTTGTTCATAACTAAAATATTTAACCAATTCTTACTCAGTGTACGCAATTATGAAGGTACATAACGCACACGTAGCTACAGGCAGTCCGCGATGAACTGAGCACTTTGAAACAAACTGCTTGATTTGTACTTGTACGCACATTGTGTTTTCTTTCGCCATATGCGGGACTGCGGTGGTGTAGTGGCAAGAGTACTCGCCTCCCATCTAGGCGAGCCGAATTCGGTTCCCGGCGGTGTTGGATTTTCGCATGTGAGAATTGTGCTTGACGATGCCGCTGGTCGGTGGGTTTTCTAGGGGGATCTCCCGTTTCCCGCGCCCTTGCATTCGGGCTCTCTCCTTCATACTCACTTTGCTTCGCCCTCATCAGCCCTCAAGACCTCGATGTTAAGAGCTGCCCACATCTCTCTCTCCACCCTCTACTCTCCACCATACGCACAATTAACACTGGCATGGGCCTGGTCACAATATTACTGCGTCGGACAAATTAAAGTACGAAATTAATAGAAAATTACAAATTTTGTAAATTTCCTAATTTCTACACTTATACGTATTAAAATAACAGATACAGTATTCACAAATGTTGACTTGGCACTTTTCATAGGTTGATTTGGAAAGTGCTCAATTGACCATGAACAGCTTATACCCTGTAAGGCTCAGTGTCTAGTAATATCCCATGTCGGTATCTGATTCGCAAACCGTGCTTCTGTTTTATGTAACGAACGTTTCATTTAACTAAAGCCCAACACAAAGTCTAAAGCTAATTGGCTATGTTAACGAAAAAAAATACTCTGTTGGCTTAAGTGCAGCATGCATAACATTTTTTTCTACAACATCTCAGGCTGTGAATTAATGTGGGGCTGAAAATATGAAGACACTTGGTCTCGAACCACAATTCAAACTAAGAATGATAAATAGCTGAAGCTGCATCTGTAAAAACGCTTTTTTATTTGAGAGTATCCGCTCTCTCGTGCTTATTATAACTGCTTTTCATAGAATCAATGATGCCATTTGTTTCCTCATATGGGATAAAGTGCACATGTTAACTCTGCAGTGACAATATCCACGTTACTGTATTGGCCTGCTTTGTTTTACGACTAGTGCTATCCAAACATCGTGGATCGCATTTAAGTTTACGACACTGCTAATGTGAGTAAGTTATTTGTTATATCTGTTCACTTCCTGTTATCTCGTTTAAATTCAAATAGCATGAATAATTAAGTAATCTGCCTTATTTTTACTTGCATAAAAGGGTGGGTTTGGTGACAACGCAATTTTTAGAGTTGTATTATTTATGGATGAGTCATTGTTCGGGATACACAAAAGACGAAAATCTGTCTACATTATCATAATTCCATGTTGATCTACTGAATTGTTTGCTTTCGAGACACTTTGACCTATGGGCTCGTAACGTTAATAATATAACTTTATTTATTCATTTAAATTTTGGTCAGAGAATATTAGGTATTGACTATACTAAATTGGTGCTTGGCAATTAACAAAATACTTTTACGGACATTAGAATTTATACTATAAAAACCTTATTTTAGTTTTAGGACAGTTATAAAAAAACATTTTTTTTAATAAATTTAATACGTGAGATAAAATGCATTTATTTATCTTTGTACTTTCTAAGATTACACATTAATAATACGATTTCAAATGTATTCCATTCTTTCTCCAGTAACTGAATAGCACGACAATGCATTTCAATAAGTTATGTGAGTATCAACCATCTTTAAATATTAAAATATATATATTTACGCAATATCGTATATGGACGATTCCAATTCATTACATAGAAAACTATTAAGCAAAAGAATGTTTCATTATTATCTGATTATTTACCTTAAAATATTTAAGTGTGTATTTTTAAAATTAATATACAGGATAAGTATAAAAGAATACCAGAACTTTGAAGGTCTATACAATCAAAACCAAACAACCTACAATCTTGATTGAACAATCAAATGAACCGTGGAACCATGAAGTTTGTTTACCATACATTCATAAATATTCAATGTGACCACCATGAGCGGCCCGAATAAAAATTGAACTAAATTAAACGCAGATGAGATTCCTTACCTTACTGAGTGCTGAGAAGTTCAGAATATTCATATATTTCGAGAGCGTGAAGCACAAGAGTAACTGAAAAAGGAAGGTAACAAAATCTCTCTAGAGTGTAATATCTCTCCTGTTGTTTGAATGTCCCACCAGGACGCATCATGAGGCTACATATTTGCCACAGAGCCGTTAGATGTACACATGTTGCTTCAGACCATCATAAATATGACTGTGCTCACGGGAACATGGTGAAACGTGGAAGTGCGTATTGTGATCAGGGTTTTTGCATCTAAAGGGCATCTCACTAGCCGATATTCTTCGTAAACTTGTTTAGGTGTATAGTCCTGATGTCACGGAAACAGGTGTGCAAGATAAAAAACGATCTGTTCAGCGAAGCATGTTCACCACAAATGGCAATGCTGATTCAGGACAATCGTAGGATTCAACTTATCAGAATTGCTGAGAAGCTCTACATCTCATTGGGGAGTTTAAATAATGCTATTCATAGCAACTGCGCTATCAATAGACATGTTCATGCCAGGTACCTTGGTAACTCATAGATTGTCACAAAGCCACTAGCATGAAATTGTCTCTCATGCACTTGATGCGGTTTCATGAAAGAGAAGTGCTGTTCCTGCCCCAATATTACAGGCGATAACATGTAGGAGCATAATGCGACACCGGAGACGAAGCAAACATCTATTCCATCCAAGCACACATCGTCTCCACCTTCCAAGAAACTCATAACTCCATTCGCGAAGGAAGCTATGTCGATGGTCTTTCGGGACCAAAAGGACGAGATTCTGGTTGATATTCTCACCAGTGGAACAATAGTGAATGCTGCTAGCTGTTGTCACATACTAGGGTGGTTACGAGNTATTCCATCCAAGCACACATCGTCTCCACCTTCCAAGAAACTCATAACTCCATTCGCGAAGGAAGCTATGTCGATGATCTTTCGGGACCAAAAGGACGTGGTTCTGGTTGATATTCTCACCAGTGGAACAATAGTGAATGCTGCTAGCTGTTGTCACATACTAGGGTGGTTACGAGANTTCTGGTTGATATTCTCACCAGTGGAACAATAGTGAATGCTGCTAGCTGTTGTCACATACTAGGGTGGTTACGAGAGGCTATTCGCAGAACACGATCTGGACTTCTCGCAACGTGCGTTGTGTTGCTGCACTGCAACGCCCGATCACACTCAGCCACGGGCATGCGTGTATTGTTATGGCACTTCGGGTGGGAGGAACTGTATCATCCTCCCCACCTGGTACCCAGTGATTTCCATCTATTCGGACCATTTAGGAAGCACCTTGGTAGTTGGCGATATGGAAGTTCAGCAAGCGGTGATGGTGGGGCTTCAAGGAATGGGCGTAGATTTCTTATATGCCTGCATCGATGCCTCAGTGTACCGATGGAATTAATGTTTGGCCAAGCATGGTGACTGTGTTGAAAAGTAACGTGTACCAGTGCCATACTGACGTGAATCAGTACATCTGTCTTGGAATAAAGTTTGCTAGTGAGGGCTCTTGTAACCTTACTATTAGAATCACCCTCGTATCTTCACATGAGGAAACAGTACTGCCATCGCCATTACATGTTTTTATAGTACATAACACAAAAACATGTTTTCAAGCGGCGAAATAAAGGAGAAAGTAGCTGACTGTCTTCAGAAGTCGGTGTGCAGAGGCTCGGTCCTGACTNGTTTTCAAGCGGTGAAATAAAGGAGAAAGTAGCTGACTGTCTTCAGAAGTCGGTGTGCAGAGGCTCGGTCCTGACTGCATCCGCAATTTTTTGTGGGTAATATTTTTTGGCCAAAAAATAATTATACTTAATTTATTTGACATCGGAATGCACTACTTTTATGACCATGCTTCTTTGTTAATAAACTGTAAACAATTGTTGTTCTTATGTTTTAATTAGTGAATTTATTTAAAATGAAGTATNATGCTTCTTTGTTAATAAACTGTAAACAATTGTTGTTCTTATGTTTTAATTAGTGAATTTATTTAAAATGAAGTATTTGGTGTTTTTTTTAGACTCCTGAGGAGTAGTTTGGGATGGTAATATGAATATAGTCATTGACTATGACGTAGTTTTGTAGTAATGGAGGAAAAAGTGCTCAAATCGAAAAACAGTTTTATACTTTCGCCAAGTAACTCCAAATTACTGTGTGATTTTTGGTCAGTCACAAATGAGCTATAGGAGTGTTAATTATGCATTCTCTTTTTTTACATGGCTTATACTAACTACTAAGTATGGTTTCCATTTATCATGTTGTGTAATGGTTGTAAAAATATTTTGAAGTGAGATGTTATCTCGGCCTCGTGTTATCATACATAATACTGCACCATCACAGAGACAGCATCCAAAACTAGAATTGTTGGAAGACGCCGGGTTCTCGGGAGGGTTTGGACAGCTGGTGGGAGTCCTAGCACTAGGACTGTGCTATACCCACTTTTCGATATCGTTTTGAAACATATTGACCATATCGGTATCGGTGTGATGTATTGCTCCCAGATAGTATTGAAAATCGATTGTGATATGTCGCATATATCGCTTGTATGGATATCGCAAATATCGGCATCACAAATGTCAGTCATATTGAAATGGAAAATATCGCATTTTTCCAACATCGCATATCGCATAGCATATCGCTAACATTGCAATGTGCGATACATTACCAAACACTCTATAGCCATATTGGAGTTACGGAATTTTAGGTAGCTTGTTTCGTGATCGATATATCGCAATATCGCACAACCCCACTAAAAGACAGGTTAAGGTCGGCTCTCTTGCTTACACAACCTTGAGCAACACGACAAGAGAGGAACAGACGCGTCCGAAAACAGGGCAGCAGAATATTTACAATATTTTCGCCAACACATTTTCAGGCTTGGTGAGACCCTACACCACCTTTACAATTGGCCTAAATACGGGCAAAATGTGGCCCTACCTGGCTGTTCAAAGTGTCGAAAGACTATCAGCAGTATGGCGTCATACTCCAGCCACTAGCAACATTTGAACAAATCACCATCAGGTGCCGAAACTGCAGAAGCAGTGGGGTGAGAAGTGATAAGTGTGGACAGGTCTCCAAACTAGTAGTTCTTTGCAGTCAGCAGGCTACCAGCGGCCTGGAAGTCACCTCTCTTCCTGTACGCCAAGCGGTCGTGGTAGAAGTTTGGGTAAGTTTATCTTACTCGTTATCCTTCCGTATTGGGAAGCGTTTGGGTGGAATGTCGGCATTAGCTGCCTATGGCAAGCAGCGTGTCGTCGGCCTCGGGTGGTAATTTCGAAGGGTTGATGCCTGCTAATGAAAGGACGCTGGTCTAGACCGCCTAGTAAGAGGACTCGTTTACGAAAAGTGTTCGTAGAGGTTGGAGAGGCCTCAGCCCTATCAAGGTGGCGTGTGCAGATTCAACTCTTTACGATGCTGTTGACAGGTGAGGTGGTAACCACGCCCACCTACCACGATAGGAAAGAGCGTAATCTCTTTCTAATCGATTGCATTCAACTGCAGCCAATTAAAGCACGATGGTGCTAATTATTATTTTCTAGGTTCAGACATTATGGGACTGGCCAAAGTGCACAGCTTGGATTACTTAATACCGAAAGTGGCAAAATAAAATGTCTGGCGTGGCTTTGTGGCTGAACTACTGCTGGCCGCTGTGCACAATGTATGTTGCTCTGGATTGTGCTCCTGTTATACCCAATGGGCACAGGCACAGGAGACTCGACTCCCCACACGCTGTACAAGAGAGTACATACAATACCTTCGTGTTACTGGCACAGGAGCCCCGATTGCCCACATACTGTACGTAATTACAGAAAAGCATCCTTCTCGAGCTATGGCCCTTTTTTAAGCACTTTCACCGTAAACCTATTCCTGGACAGCACTCTGAAGGTACACTAAATAACTTTTTTCGAAACTTTTATAATGTTTCAATTAACGTTAACTGTTTTCGTTGCACCTGTTCCCTATCTTCATTGGTTAAAGAAAAATTAAATATAATAGCTGGCATTACTAAAGTTGGTCTGCTTGTGGGTTCCCCTGCACGTGGAGTGTGCAATAAAAAATGTTGTTAGTTAACTCAAAATCCTTTTGTCAATATAGACATGACAATGATATTGAGGTGCCAACAAAATTATTTTGTCATTCCAGCATTCAGTTGAAACTACAAAATGACGTTTGTGTTCAGCAATAAATTCAATGAATTTGTAGGCAATAATGTGATCGTTGGTCGCAGCAATACAGGCTAGTGAAGTTCACAAAGGTGTTGTGCGGGTTGTCGGCTTTTGAGAGGAGGAATAGTCTATCAATAATAAAACACCAAACTCGTATGCGTTATTAGTGGAACTCGACCCTTGAATCTCTCAACTGCGAGCTCAGCGTTTTACCATTACGTTACGTTTTCTCAACTTTAAACCGTTGTCTGCAGCATGTATATAACAGAAATCTAATAAGTGACGCACGCGATAAGGCTTGCACACTTCACCTCATGGAAAGTTTACTTTATGGAATCATTTACGTGTAACATTTACTTACTTGGAGTAAAGGAATAATATAAGCCGTCCATAATTACTTAAGAATATCCCTAGTGAATTAGTTCGTAACCTGATGCAAAGAACCGAACACAGAGAAATATGCGAGAGCGCAAGCGGAGAATAGAACGGATGTAGTTATGCAGTCGCAGTAATATGTTTTACTGTGAATAACATGAAAGTTGCTGCGACCAGCTAAACCTTTAGTGGCAGCCAATAACAGTTTTTTCAATACACGATTATGTAAGTGAGCACTGAATAGCTATTGTACTAGTCAATATACCGTTTTTTACCAACAGCAAAATTTTGCCTTGGAAAGCATCAACCAAGCAGTTTTTGTAGCCACAGACAAATCTCTTTTTTCAGTGTGGTGGCCAAGTATTTTTTTACTCACAGTATTTCTGCAACGACGTGTTAGCCCATTGTAAAAAAATTATGTATTTTTAAGACTGATGCAGTATTTGTTTTTACTTCACAACTACTTTCTNACCAGCTAAACCTTTAGTGGCAGCCAATAACAGTTTTTTCAATACACGATTATGTAAGTGAGCACTGAATAGCTATCGTACTAGTCAATATACCGTTTTTTACCAACAGCAAAATTTTGCCTTGGAAAGCATCAACCAAGCAGTTTTTGTAGCCACAGACAAATCTCTTTTTTCAGTGTGGTGGCCAAGTATTTTTTTACTCACAGTATTTCTGCAACGACATGTTAGCCCATTGTAAAAAAATTATGTATTTTTAAGACTGATGCAGTATTTGTTTTTACTTCACAACTACTTTCTNGTGTTAGCCCATTGTAAAAAAATTATGTATTTTTAAGACTGATGCAGTATTTGTTTTTACTTCACAACTACTTTCTTACTGTAAGAAAAATCTTAGTTCATTGAAAAAAAAAAACCAAAAATAACGTTTTAAATTTATTTTCAAATTTAAGGTCTGATGATTGCTCACCAAATTAAGTCAAAATATTCTGAGAACGTCGCTTAAAATGAACTTAACCGTTCTTCAGCCGAGGACATGAATTAGACGAGTCATATTCTCTTAAATTATCTATAAACACATGTAAATAAATGATTTTAGCGGTGCAGGTACGNATGAATTAGACGAGTCATATTCTCTTAAATTATCTATAAACACATGTAAATAAATGATTTTAGCGGTGCAGGTACGATACTATGCATCAACATAAATATCTGACTGTTTGTTTAAAGAAATAGGGACATTAGAACTTAAAGCAACACGCAACGAGCTTCTAATGGTGCTGCTGTGTTCCCAGTTGCCTGTACACNATGAATTAGACGAGTCATATTCTCTTAAATTATCTATAAACACATGTAAATAAATGATTTTAGCGGTGCAGGTACGTTACTATGCATCAACATAAATATCTGACTGTTTGTTCAAAGAGATAGGGACATTAGAACTTAAAGCAACACGCAACGAGCTTCTAATGGTGCTGCTGTGTTCCCAGTTGCCTGTACACCACATATGGTACACTCATACTGGCATTCGTATTTTAACAATAGCTCTGGCACAATGAGAAAAGTCACGGTGCGAGAACGAACACAAATTTACGCAAAGGTACAGCAGTTAACCTAACTTACTTACAAACGAATACGGCTCTCACCAACACCATGTTCGCATGCCCAAGTCACGCAAAGGGACAACACATGCAACAAGCATGTACAAAACCACTACTCCAATCTGCAACCAGGAAAAACGAATTACTGCTACCACGTGTTATGTACCACGTTCGCGACAGAATCGTGGGCAGCCTTATGCACTCTCGCATTGACACGAAGTGGCACATAAATGGAAGGTGGGATCTAGTTACTAGGTCGTAGAAAAGAGGAGACTACAAGAAGCAAGGCAGAGACTAGCTCCTGTTTGGATTATCACATCAGAATCATGCATTAGCATTAGGTACACTGATGGTGTAGATGTAACTTTTCACGCACAACACTACAGCTATAGAAAAAACAACCCAATTTTATATTCCAGTAAAGGAAGATATAGTTCAATTCATGAATGTTCTCAACAACACAACATGATGAGTATTCAAAGGGGTTATCTTTGCCATTATTTGATTTTTAATCACAGTACAACTTAATAACAAATATCTATTATTACTATTTTTACTGGTAGCTTATAAAGTTAGGTACCCGAAATATATATACTTATGTATATATATATATATATATATATCAAAGCTCACGTATTTTTCTTTTACCAAAATGTTTATTGTTGTTAAAAAAACCATCATTTCTTCTTTGCAAAAAAATTTTATTTTCGTAACAATTACACGTATCGTAGCGCGCCAGACCAAGAACGGCTGCAGCACACCCATGTGGTCATGCAGCAGACGAAGCCAGAACAAAATATGTTACATCTTTCCTTATGACGTTATTGCGATGTGTCGGAAGAAAGGCATAGGTGTACCGTGGCCAATAGGGCCATTTTACAAACGGTTTTACGTCTCATATGGGCAAGCGGTGGAAATGGCTGGCCACGACTAGCTCATAGGCCCATGCCGAAAACCGCTTAAACAAAATGTGAAACTACATTTACGATATCAAAGTTATCAAGCAAATACAATTACCACATGGCGCAATAAAATATCTGCGGTAAAATAATGACTTGGTTGAGCGGAGCGCGTGATGTTTGGGCTTCTCATGCCCCTCGTCGCAGTTGTTCTGGTACCAAGCGTTCAAGGGAACTGGGGGCCGTCCTTCGTCCTTGTGACGTGTACTCGGGTTGCATGTACCCCGCGTGATCCAATCCAAGGACACTGCCAGGCCGGGAGTTTGACTGGAGCGGTACATCTGTCAAATGATAACGCAAGTGTCCTTAGACCAGCTCACCGAGGACAGAAACCTCGCGTTGAGCACAGAAGGGCAAAATCTGTCTTTATCCCGACAGTCAGTGTGTGTAGGGACTGCGAAAGCACGACCTATGGATCCTTTTGGCTTGAGGAGTTTTCAGCAAGAGGTGTCAGAAAAGAAAAGAATAATTCATGTCAACAATATGCTATATGGGGAGAAAACGAAAAATAAGTAAGTAGCACGAGCGGAAGTATATATTTACAGTGGCATGCTCGCGCGACCAATCGATACATATATCGAAGGTCCAGAAAGATGTATATTACATCACAAGTGATATTCTTAAAAAAATCGATTTTATTAATTGGAAATTAAGATTTCGCACAATATTATATTAATAAACAATTAATTCACCCAAACAAAAATTTTCTTAAAACAAGGGACATAGAAAATAACGACAAGATAAAGGTTTAGACATAACATTTATTGCAGATAACAAAGCTTGTTTTTAAAACTTCTTTATGGTAAGTAAATAAAATGTTTAAGCAAAACTAGAGAGCGTTGTCATAAAAATATATTGGCGAGACACCAAAGTATTAAAATTTTATGGAAATAAAAATGTTACAAAAATTGACTTGTAACAAGTGCCAACATATGAAGCACATTTTAACCCACCTACTAGACTCTTGAAAATGTGTTATTCGATTAATTTAGTTCGTAGCCATTTGGATTTGAAATTCCGATAAGAATATATTTTTTGAGTGGTATTCGCTGTTCACGGTCAAGTAAGCACTTATTTAACCAACCACTAAAAAAAAAAATCCATAACTACACTTTTACTACAGTACATTTGACACCTAGTCACCCAGTTAAGTTAGCAGCGAATACATAAAAACATTTCTAAGTCCTGACATTGTACTGAGTGTGGCATATGCATATTTATAGCTTCTGTAACGTCGTAAAATTAGGCCATATGCATATTTTAATTATCAACCTTTTTATGTATTGGCTATACGTAATATGATTTAAACGACAATGTTTTTCAATGGCACATTAGTTATATCAGTTGATATGTAATTTCACTGATCGTTAACATTTTAATTTTTATTTTATCGTATATGTATTTCCAGTCTTTTGATTTTGCAATGTATTTAGATTCCCTAATATCTGAGCCGTTGTTGATCCGTTTTCATGATGACAAAGTGACGTGATGGGATGAGTAATTCGTGCCTATAGCAATCACGTGATTGATCCGTTTTAGACGGAATTATTTAATTAAGCGTTTGAAGGGAATTTCTAGCCATCTTGGTGTTCGAAGGCAGGACGATAGCCCACGTGGGTTCATCGCGTGGGGTTTTTAATTTAGTTTTGTTATAATGGCCCGAGTTAGAACGTGAAAACAGGCCGTTTCGAAGGAGACGAAGACGCAAGGCAATATTTAGGAATAAGTAGGCCTGTGTCGGTCGTTGCCCACGTGTATTTTCAGGTTAATTAGTTCGAACTACGGCGTGTGCTTAAATGTGCTGATACTGTAATGGCAATTCAGGCCCGAGATGCTGGATAGGTAATCCCTCGATGAGAGGTCCTGCCGCGTCCGGGGGATGCGTCTGCCGACAACGAGATCGCCAAGAATGTCGAGCACTTCAATAATTCTTCGTTTTAAATTATAATTTTTAATTTCCAGGCATAAAGTAAATGTATAACTTCAGTCACGAGAGAGGCAAGTGTTTCCAAGGCCAGAGAGAAAATCATGTTTGCAAATTGATTAAACGTTTCCAGTTTGAAAGAATTAGTTTCATTACAGGAATTCTAATTAAATTTCTCATTTTCTTACAACGTCTCTGCTGAGTAAATTATTTCCATTAAGAAATTTTCTTAGTTATATTTCTTGTTGTATTGCAATTAAATTTCTTTGTGCTATTTGTGAGTGTTCTTCTATAACACATAATTTCCTACATCTGTTGTACTCTGTGTCTCTACACGGCATTAAATATCTACATCCATACGCGTCTACGTAACGTAACGAAGTTCTTACATCTGGCACCATACGCGGGGCCTTATTATCTCCATACTCACACATATACGTAACTTGTGAAGTCGTTACATAACCTGGGGCTGTATGTCTACTAATTGTACACGCATCACTAAGAACACGTCAAGTTGTCTCGTAGAAGTGGCAGTGACGTAGGTGCTGTCGTCACACTTCTGAAGTTAGTATTTTTGTTTTATACACATAAGATCACAAATTTACGTATTATAAACACATTTACTTTATGCCGCACGAATAAAGTGAGACGGTTCATGGCAATGTTACTCTTACGTATAACTGAAGAATTCAAAACTAGAGGGAAAGAATATCCTAAGCTTGGCTTTCAAAAATCCTCAGTTAAAAATGAACAGCTTACAAACACCGAGCACACCGTATTGCAAATGTGCGATCAAATAAGTAAGTGAAGAAATTTGGGTGGCTCCTAACAGCGAGGTCTTGATTTAGATGAGTATAGTACAGCGCCGGAATGAAAGGACGGGGGAAAGGGAAGATCCCTGAGAAAACCCGCTGACCAACGGCATCATCCAGTACGATTTCCACATTCCGACCGGGAATTGAACACATTCACCTTTTTGGGAGGTGAGCAGGCTAACCGCTCAGCCACCGCGGCCCAAAGATCAATTTAGGTAGCGGCAGTAGATTACTGACGATCAAGAAAAGGAAAATATGAATTTTGAAATATGATGAACTATTTATTGAGAAGGATTTTTCAAGAGCAGAAGATAACGTCAAAGGTATAGTAGCAGAATATGACCTTCAGGTTGCTATACAGTTACCAAAGAGTGGTGTTTCCACATTTTTACTATAAATGAAATTAAATGTCCTGAACTTTATTATTTATGACGTGAAAATAAATGCCTGGGATAGGGTAAGTGAGCATTCGGGAGTGAATGAAATAGGCCCACGCATGTTAATTAATGTATTTAAATAAGAAACGTAAAACAACCGTTATTGTAGTCATATTTTGCTCACATAATGCGCCATCCAACGCAAAAAGAAATTAATATTGGGCTTCTATGTTTATGCAGTCCGTTGTCAGGGAATAAAATCTATAACATGCAAATATTTAATTAAAGGCTACACTCACAATAAAGCCGATTTGGCTCATTACCTGTCTGAACTACAGATGGAGCGCCAAATGAGAAATGCATCTATTTATACCACTGAAGGGTTTATAGCTGCTATTCGAGGTGCAAAGAACCAGGGTTAATCTTTCCACGTGCACGAATTATGCTACGAGGATTTTATATGATGTGAAGCATATTGATTATGTTGCCGGTCTCATTAATCTGACCACGTTAAAACGGACAGAAGTAAAAGTTATCAAAGTTCAGAGTAAATCACCATATTCCTTGTTCTGTAAGAAGCCCTACAGCGAAAATGTTCAAGTAGTAACTGTAATCAAGGAAATAATAATATTTTAAGACCTGGCCCTTATAACGGCATTTATTTCCAAGCAAGGGCTAGCTGCTAAGATGAAAGCAGACATCCAGGATATACTGGCAAATAATTGTATACCAAAGGCTTACAAATAATGTTATATGTCTTTGGAGATTATTTCAGTGCTTCTTGACATACCGCCGATATTACAGTTTTCTTATGATGACCCTCAGCTGAAGCCTACGTTTTGTTTTACTTCATGATGCGGTTCCAGTATATTAGGAGAGATGGACAATGTCGACATATCTGTTATCGATATGATTCTAATTTCTGTCATGACTGTGGCATTTTGAGTTACGTCGCATTGTAAGCGTAATGTTTACAGCAAGTGTAAATAGGGGTTACTTTAATTTTAATGTACTTTTACTAAAGGCTAAAATAAACGTGATATGCTCAAAATCACTGCAATGGTTTCCTCTGCCAAGTATTCAAACACGGTGGTCGTAAACGTTTTTTACTTTAAATGGCAG